>OZ012738.1:679109208-679198738 GCA_963859935.3 Lathyrus sativus | reverse complement strand
TTCAGTCTACTCTGTCACAAGAACAAAGTAGTACTACCATCCTCAAACCTCAGCCATAAAAGTATTTAAAGGTCCGGCTTAGCCAACAACAATTCTCATTCATAAAGTACCAGACCATTTTACCACTTTGAACTTGTAAAAGTCCAAAAGGATAACCCAAGACACCAGTTAAGTTTGAAATTATTAAACTATCAACTTATAACAATTCTAGTAAGTACACCGTAGAAATTGGATGTTAAAAATTATGTGGGATTGTGAAATAAATACAAAATCTTCAAATCACAAGATAAAATGTTTATTAGTGAAAATAACCATTCTTTTCTCTTTCTTTATAACTGTTCTGAACTCTGATTTCTTTTAAAATCTGCATAAACTAAGGTCTGTTTGCACTTACCTAGCTGAACTGGTGAGATACAGGCAAGTCCTCTTAAAATTTGTGTGTCTACGTATTCATTCAACATGTCAAGGTCCTCAACCTAATATTGAGCATTAGTTACATGAAAACAACATTCAGTTCACCACCTGTAGTAGTTGGGTAACAAACTAAAGAAGTATCTTACATGTTACCTCAATTAAAAGGTCAACAGCTTCAGGCTCAGAGTTGTACTTCAGCAATTAAAAATTAGTCAACTCAAAAGTTATCAAAACTTAACACCCTTCATCTAACACAACAATTTCTGTATAGTTGAGCACAGTGTATTTTGTATTTCTTACATTCATATGAAAAGCAACTATTTGTCGAACGAGTTCTATTAATTCATCCATTAGGGCCCTGTCGCTCTGTAGAAGCACCCAAAAAATTCAATTGTAAAACTGATCAGTAATGAAAAAAAGGAAATGAATGTTGAGAAGGCCAACTTGTCTTTGCATGTACTCCTGTGCAATTTCCCCGGCCAAATTTCTAACAATGAGATAAAACATAAATAAGATGGCTGAAATAATTAACATCTTTTCTGCCATGTCCAATCACCAAAATTCTAATTACCCCAGTCGTGCACTCACCGAACATACTCATGGCCCCATGAGCCTATATCCCCCTCTGAACCAAATAATCTGTATTTCAGGCTTTCCTAAGAAAGCCATAGGCAAAAATCAATTTACCAAAAACTCGACAAATGAAAATACTTTGGAAAGAATTTAAAGGAAAATAAATATCATCTGACTCAACTGGATGGAGTATGGTAGGTGTTGCGAAGAGAATAATAATGTGAATGTAATGAGAAAAGATGTAATAAGTAATAATGTGAATGTGATTAGAAAAGATAAGTTAGATAGGAGTAAACACAATGCAAGTATATGGAAAATATGAGAAAACCAGAAATTGGCTTTGAAAGAAGGTGCACCACCAAGTTTTAATCAAGAAAATCCCCTAAAACAGCAAACTCACTCGTTCTCCTTCAGCAGACATGGTGAGGGCCAAAACTGACAAAATGTCTGCTAAGTATTTCTGTAATGAAAGAAACACAAATTAAACAACCCCTGTGATATTATTACTTCACACAAAGGAAACACCCAATCACACTAACGACAATACCTTCAAATCTGATTCAGCCATTGTTTCATAAAATGCCTTAAGAGTGGCATAATGAGGGCGAAGAAATTTTATCGGCATGGGAACTGAAGTCATGGAGCTCGTTGAAGTTCTAATTTCTAGCCTACATTACAAATCATACATTTCAGTTTCAATACACAATTTTAAAAAAAAATAACAAATCTATATATATATATATATATATATATATATATATATATATATATATAATATATATATATATATATATATATATATATATATATATATATATATATATATATATATATATATATATATATATATTCAAATTCTGAAAAATTCCAACTCAAATCAAATTTTGTTCCTTCATTACTAAATGTGAACCATCAACTAAAAAACTAGGTTTACCTCATGCCTTCAAGAGCATCCTTCTGCAACTCAGGGTCGGAATCTTGAATTCTTTCAACATACAACTCAAGTTGCTGCTTCAACGCCAAATCCTCGTCTGACTGCATATGTTTACACAAAAAATAATCGATTAATTTTCTCCAAAAACTGAACCGTTCAATGAGTAAAAGAACAAACTACAATACAAAATGCATGCGTTTCGACGTACCATATCTTCGCTTTTGACTTTCTTCTTTGCTATGGTGTCGCTTTTGGCGGTGCCACTAGCATTGGCGCCAGAGCCGGTGCCGGATCTATTAGGATCAGGTTCCATCGGAGAAGAAAGAAATAGGTAACCCTAGAGAGATGACGAGAATCCAAGAATGAAAAGACTTTCTTTCCTTAGTTTGGAAGAGTAGAGAAACTGTTGTAGCCCGCGCTTTACTTCTTCTTCTTAAAGACGAAAAATAGAACTATTTAAAAAAATAAAAAAATCCCTCGCAATTATGTTTTTTTATCCTAAAAATTTCCTCAGAGAATATATATATATATATATATATATATATATATATATATATATATATATATATATATATATATATATATATATATATATATATATTTAAATTTGTTAAATAGTTTTATACCAAAAATGTGTGTCATAATGTTGAAAATAAGAAGGAGATTACATCGTTAAATTATCACTCGATGTTAATTTGACCTTCTTAGAAGTAATTTTTATTTTTACCAACTTCGACGGTGGTTTCAAATATGTGATTTCTAAATAGAAAATGGTTGTTCTTTGATGTGAAGTTTTATATTGTCATCGGCTTCGAAAAATCTCTCTTGAATTACTTCAAATTCGGTCAAGATAGTTATATTTGATTTTTCATCCTTCATCATACCATGATCATCAAAGTGGAGTCTTTTCCAAAGTGGAGTCTTTTCCAGTAGGTGTAAACTTCATTCATTCGTATTGGGATATTAAGTTTCACCTAATTTTAAATTAAACACGCATATGGAATATCGTATGTCCTTCTAATTGTACAACCACACTTTGAGTTATACGAACATATTTTCTCAAATCATTTGAATTGTGAAAAAGAAAATTCAATTCCGCTCGAGATAATTTCCTACGAATTGTGAATATAGGTTGTTATTTCTTAATATGTGTTCCAACACTATAACACTGCGACTAAATGATGCATGTATCTCATTATACTGATTTTAAATCATTTGGTTCACATAGTCTCAATCTATATACAAATCATCTTTATTAATTTCCAACAAATTATTCCATGTAGCATGTGCAGATTCAACTTGGTAAGTTATTGCATTTTCAAATTGTCTAACTTTATGGGTCCAAACACAAATAATCTTCTCATTCACATGATCTAGAATTGTACTTTCAGCATTCAAAAAATCCAGATATTTATCGCCCAACTTTCTGGAAAGTATAATGTTCTGGCCTGGGCCCCGGCTTGACCCAGCAGGCCCAGCCCAATAATATCCTGCCAAGTCCAGTCCAGCTTGGGCCGCAGCTTCCGAGCACAAGGTCCCCAGCGGATAGGTAACGCCCCTCCGGGGGCAGAACCTGTCTCATCTGTGTCGAGCACAAGACACTCCCGTCGACCAGACACTGCCCCGTCGGGCAGAACCTGCTCCCTGTCGGGTAGGACAACGTGTCCTTCACATGTTCTCCACGTGCCCCCCTCCGCGGGGACACGTCACCGACCAACTGCCCATCTCCGAAAGAGCAGGTCAAACCCACTTTTCGGAGATCACGGGACAGTTGGACTAGGGCGAAGACCACGTCCTGGTCTTCACTATGCCACGTAAGCCCTAGCAGTCACCTGGGTTGGGCCTGGCAATCCAGCCCAACACAAGTGACTGTTGCCCCAGCGTTGGGGTCTCTCTATAAATACCATCTTCCACAAGAGGGTCAGGTAATTCACTTCTTACCCATTTTCTGTATTTGCTCTCGCTCTGTCCAATTCCTTACTTTGGCATCAGAGTGTCTTGCAGGTACACCCCCTCCTCCTCTTCAACACCGGCGAGCAAGCAGCAAGTCGAAGACACGTGGCAGCCAGCGATCCCTTTTTGATCAGGTCAGATCAGTGGCGTCGTCTGTGGGAACCTAAAACTTCCTCGTTCCTCCGAGCAGAGAACCAAAGTTTTCACCAATATTCCGTGATCATTGCTAGCCCACACCACGACGATGTCGTCCACGACTTCATCCTCGCCCCTACCGCGAACGGCGGCAAGCAAACGGAGACGTCCCAACCTCCGGAGACCGACGAGAGGGACGGCCAGACCGCATCTCCTTCATCCGCGGAAGCTGCACACCAGACTGTCCTCCGACCGAGGAGCCCAGCAGCATTCCATCTCATCCCTGTTCCGGTCGGAGCGGACCCAACAGTAGTCGCCCTATTCGCGGCCATCAACCAGACGGATCATCTGTTATTCCAACTGAACGCACGAATTGGCGCACTAGAGCACGAGGTCCCGCCAAGGTCCCCTCCACGGGAAGACCAGAATGGGAACTCGAGGAGTCCCTCACCTCGTCCCAGGGGTCGACGACCTTGGCTGGAGAGGCCCTAACCCAAAGTCGTGCAGGAGCGGACTAGGTCCCCAACGAGACAAGTCCGTGAGAGGCGGCCTACAAGAGGGGATCCCCCGCCCAGACCTCCGAGGGTCGAACCTCCGGTCAGAAGGCCGAGGGCGCGAAACCAGGCACCTCCGCCGAATGGGCCATCACCCCCTCGGTCAGCAACTCTCAATGACGAGGACGACTAAAGGACCCCCTTGTCCTGAGAGATCATGGTTGCCCCCATTCCCCACGGGATGGAGAAACCCCCGACACTCTCAACGTACGACGGCACCTCCGACCCAGACGACCACCTAGAAGACATCGAGGCCATGCTCGACTACCGAAATGTCCGAGGAGCTATCAAATGCAGACTATTCCCGACAACGCTAAGGAAAGGTGCCATGACGTGGTACAAAAGCCTGGAGCCAGAATTGGTGACGTCGTGGAGGGTCTTTAAAGACCTCTTTTCAAGACATTTCACAGCATCCCGGCGCCATCCGAAGACGGAAGCCGCGTTGGGTGCCATAATCCAAGCTCCCGACGAACCCCTCCGGAAGTACATCGAAAGATTCACACGGGAGGCAGTACAGGTAACAACGTCAGACGAGATGAAGCGTTACTTGATGGAGCAAGGCCTGCGTCGAGACTTCAAGTTCTACGAAGTTGTGGCCATACACCGAGCAGCCTCTCTACAAGACTTTTTCGACAGAGTCGCGCATTACATCCGATTCAAGGAGACTCAAGCGACCAACTCCGCTCGGGACACACGAGACCGAGAGACCCCCTGCGGGCCCAGAGAGGACGGAGCCTCAAGCCACCGGCGCGAAAGAGATCGCCGACGGGAGGATCGTCCCCACGAACAACACAAGCCTCTCGGCCCGGCCAGCCGGTTCATAGAGTATACAGCCCTAGTCGCTTCCCGCGAGCGCATACTGGCCGAATGCGCCAAAACGGAGTTTATCCAAGGAGGTGTCCGCTTCCCCATGCCGACACCCCCCAAGCCCAACGTGGACAAATTGAAGTTTTGCCGCTTCCACATAAGCCACGGGCACGTTACAGAAGACTGCATCCACCTTAAGGACGCGATCGAAATCCTAATCAAGGATGGCCACCTGAAGAGATACACTCGGGGAGGAGAAACCCTGAGACAAGAGGCCCCCGAGGCCAAGAGAGTCGAAGACCTCCCCTCTTCGGACGATGACAACGCTCTACAGGTTGCCCTCTGCATCAGTCGATGGGAATATTTTCCGAGGGCCATGGTCATCTCGGGCGGATCCCCGAGGAACCTATCCGTAGGATCGGTAAAGAGAAAGTTCGAGGAACTCATCACCAGCAACTCCGGCAAAATGAGCACCCTCGACAAATTTCGTGGTCGATCCAACCCGATCACCTTCTACCTCGAGGAGCTTCTCGGGGGATCCCTCAATTTAAATATCCCCTACTGATACGGGCACATATGGCAAACTTCGACGTCAGACGCATCCTGGTCGACGGCGGAAGCTCGGTGGACATCATGTACACTCATTTTTGTACGACCCTCCAACTCGACGAATTCAACCTGTCCCCCCTACGTGGGCTCTGACCTCCAAGGATTCAACAGGACAACGACGAGACCGTGGGTACGTGGAGTTAAAAGTCACCTTTGGGAAAAGGAAACGGCCAGGGAGGTCAATATTCGTTTCTTGGTCATCGAATGTCCATCCCTCTACAACTGTATCCTGGGCAGGACGACGATGGCAGAACTCACCGCGGTGCCCTCCATCGTTCACCTAAAGATGAAATACTACACAAGGCGGGGGGTCGTGGTCACCCTAAATGGCGACATCGAGGCTGCTCGGAGATGCTTCGAGGCTGCGCTGAAAGGCCTAAGTACCATCGACCCGACAACTAAAAAAGTAGCCCCCACCGTGACGCCGAAAAGCGAGCCCAAGGAGCTCGTCGGCTCAGTAGACCTCGACAGCCGCTTCACTGGAGAGCCCGACCTCGAAGACAACGCCAACGACACTCTTCCGTCCAACGGGCAGCCTACCCACCTAGCGTGCCCCATCCCAAACGGTGACTTCGAGATTGTGACCCTCGGGGACGACGAGACTAGAACCGTGAAGAACGGAGCAGGACTCCCCGACCTGGCGAGGAGACAATTAAAGGCCTGCCTCCGTGAGAACGTTGATCTCTTCGCTTGAAGCATCGCGGAAATGCCCGGACTCGACTCCGAGGTCGCCTGCCATCAGCTGTCCATCAATCCGACTGCCAAGTTCGTAGTACAACATAGGCGTAGACAGTCCCCCAAAAAGTCGGCGGCGGCTGAAAAAGCTGTAAAAGACCTCCTAGAGGCAAATTTTATTTCGGAAGCCCGATATTCAGCCTGGTTGTCTAATGTTGTACTCGTCAAAAAGAATAATGGAAAATAGCGCATGCGTGTTGACTACAACAATCTCAATCGGGCATGTCCTAAGGACGCCTACCCCCTCCTCAATATCGACAAGCTCGTCGACAACTCGGCGGGCTTCAAACTCTTGTCCTTTATGGACGCGTACTCGAGATACAACCAGATCCCTATGGACGAACGCGACAAACAAAACACGACCTTCATGACAGAGTCGGGCAACTATTACTATAATGTAATGCCATTCGGCCTAAAGAGCATTGGCGCCACATACCAACGGATGATGAACAAAGTCTTTCGGGGAGAGATTGGCGACATGCTCGAGCTGTATATGAATGACATGATTGTCAAATCCTACACAGAAGTCGACCACACGACCCATCTTAGAAAGGACTTCGACACAACGAGGAACTGCAGAATGCGCTTCAACCCGGAGAAATGCACCTTCGGAGTCGGCGCAGGGAAATTCCTCGGCTACTACCTAACCGAGCGTGAGATCAAAGTAAATCCGGACAAGTGTTGCGCATTTTAGGAAATCGCCACACCCACCTTGAAGAAGTATATACAATCCCTCAACGGTGTGCTCGCCTCACTTTCTCGATTCATCACCAAGTCTGCACAGTACACCCTTCCTTTCTTCAGGTTACTCAGAAAGGAAGCCATGTTCGAATGGACAAAGGAATGCGAGCAAGCCCTCTATCACCTCAAACGCGTCTTGTCTGAACCACCGGTGCTGACGCGACCCATGACGGGAGAAACCCTATACCTATACCCGGTCATGGCTAACGAGGCGGTCACTGCCGTCCTGATCAGGGGAACCCAAGAAGGGCAAAAGCTAATCTACTTCATGAGCAAAGCTCTCCACGGTCCCGAAGTAAGATACCAACAGATCGAAAAGGTCGTTTTAGCCCTCATCACCGCCGCACACCACCTCCGACATTACTTTTTGGCCCATACCATTGTGCTCAGAACCGAACAACCCGTTAGGCAGCTCCTCGGCCGACCAGACATGGCTGGATGAACGCTGAAATGGTCGTTAGAACTATCTGAGTTCGACATCGTCTACGAAGGAAGAAAGGCCCTCAAATCTCAAGTTCTAGCCGACTTTGTCACCGAGATGACCCCCTCTCCAGACCCTACCACGGGGAGCCACAAGTGAACTATCTTCGTCGATGGCTCCTCAAACTCCACGGGCAGCGGAGTAGGCATCATCCTCGATAATGAAGAAGGCATCATCATAGAAGTCTTTCTGACACTGGCCTTCCCGACGACGAACAATCAAGCCGAGTACAAGGCCTTCCTGGCTGGGCTCCGCTTAGCATCAGACTTTGGGGCCAAAGAAATTAAAATCTACACGGACTCCCAACTGGTCGCCTCACAAGTACGGGGGGAATATCAGGCGAAAAACGATAACCTCGCCGAATACCTGACACTCATTACCGAAAAAATGCAAAGTTTTGACTCCGTGGAGGTTCAACACGTTCCACGCGAACAGAACACCCGAGCAGATATTCTCTCAAAACTAGCAGGCACCAAAAAGAGGGGCGGGCACAAGTCGATCATCCAGGAGATCCTGTCGCAGTCGAGCACGACAAAGGCTGAAGTACCGCTCGACGTCAACACCATAGGGGACATCAACTGTTGGATGACACCGTTGCACGCCTACCTCAGCGCATGCCGCCTCCCCGCCGACCCCAAAGAGGCCAGCACGATCAAACGATGGTCCTGCTCATACGTCCTTCTCGAAGACAAATTGTACCGCAGAGGCTTCGCGGTCCCCCTCCTCAAATGCATCGACACCTCCCAGGCTGTTGTTGTTCTAGAGGAAATCCACGAGGGCATCAACACGCAACACCTAGGGGGACGATCCCTGGCGAGAAAGGCCCTGCGAGCAGGATACTACTAGTCATCAATGCAAGAGGACGTGAGAGAGCACGTCAAAAAATGCGACAGATGCCAACGACACGGGGACATGCACCTCGCCCCACCGAGCGAGCTCAAATCCCTCTCCTCCCCTTGGTCGTTCGCTTGGTGGGGGATGGATATCCTCGGTCCCTTCACCTTAGATTCATATCAGAACAAGTAACTGATCGTAGGTGTCGACTACTTCACCAATGGATCGAGGCCGAAGCCTTCGCCAAAATCACGGCCCACAACATACTCCGATTCTACAAAAGAAATATCCTTGTAAGATTCGGTGTCCCGCTCGCCATCATCACCGACAAGGGCACGCAATTCACCGACAAAAATTTTCGGGACTTCGTCACCAAACTCGGGACCAAGCACCACTTCACCTCGGTCGAGTATCCTCAAACGAACGGCCAAGCCGAATCCGCAAACAGGGTGATACTTAGAGGACTAAAACAAAGACTCGGATACACCAAGAGGGTGTGGGTCGAGGAACTCCACAGCGTCCCATGGGCATACCGAACTACGCCTTACTTAACCACGGGGGAAACATCATTTCTCCTCACATACGGAACCAAGGCGGTGATCCCGGTCGAGATACGAGAGCCATCCAGACGAACGGAAGCTCCCCTAAAGGCTGAGGACAACGACGATACCCTCCGAGAGGAACTCGACCTAGTCGAGGAAATCCGATCGGGAGCATCTCTTCGAGAAACCCGACTGAAACAGCAGGTCGCACTTTGCCACGACAGCAGAGTCCTGAAACGCGAGTTTCAGATCGGCGACTTAGTCTTGCGGAGAAACCAGAAGGACTCCCACGAGGGCAAACTAGCCGCAAATTAGGAAGACCCATATTGTGTCCGCGACAAGATAGAGCACGAAGCCTATTACCTTGAAAACCTACACGGGGAACAACTAGCTCGACCATGGAACGCCGAGAAGTTGAAATGGTACTACAGTTAAACACTGCCCGCGACGCCCAGGCGTCGCGACCACAGGGGGGCGACATGGTACCACCACACCTCCTCGCGTCTTCTAAAGACCAACAAAACAGCAAGCCCTACCTTTGTGTGCGCGGGCAGAAGGCTTTGCACGACGGAGAACCCCTCGATCGAAACTCCTTGTCATTGTACCATAATCGGCAGGACACCCTGCCCGCGATAGGACGTTCATGCCACAGGGAGAAACTACCCCCGAAACGGCCAAGTATCAACACCGGCCAACCGGCCAGTTATCCACACTACCGGAGACAATTATCGTCGAGCTACCTCCCCGGACGGGCCCAAAAGCGTAACAAACGTGCGTTCTAAAACATACCAACATATATCCCGAGCATACAAAAGTGCAGAAATAAAACGAGCATAACAACATGCAAAAACAAAACAGCGCACACTTAAACAAGTTTCCAAAAATACCATATAAAAGCGGGCACCAACCCAGATGTCAGTATTACATCGCCGAGAAGGACACGCAGGCCCGATAAAGAAAAACACTTAGAAAATTATACAAATTATTAGGCACGCAGGCCAGAATACACGGGCACGCAGGCCGGGAACTAATCTATGCTCATTTCTCCTCCTCCGCTTCAGGCTCGACGGGATGGACATCAGGACCAACCTCCTCGGCACTAGGGTCAACCACCCGACCATCGACTATCTTGTGGAAAGGCCCGATGCCATCCTCGACCAGGGCGACCCCGGAGTTCACCACCTTAAGCTGCGCGACAACACCATTGAAACCCGTTGCGAAAGCCTACAGACAGTCACCTTCCAGCACTCGTATCCTAGCGAGCAGATCAGCCCGGGTAACCATCTTCCTGTCTTCGTCGGTCTCATCATCAGCAGGACGAAGACCACCTTCTAGCTTCTCCATGCAAGCCTTCAGCGCCTGCACTTCCTCCTCAGCGGCCTTAAACCTCTCCTCAGTGTTATTCCCCCTCTTGCGCTTACTGGCGACCTCCCCCTGACTTTTCTCCAGCTCCTCAATTAGCTGAGTCACCTTTCTCCGGTTCAGCTCCAGGTCCTCGACGACCTTGTTCAGAAAAGACTGCGTAAAAGCAAGGTCCCCCTGCAACTTGGACAGCTTGGCGATCGAGCAGCTTTCTTCACTCAGAACCATCGCCGTAGTAAAAGTCCTCATCAGGGCAGCCAAATCCTCTGGCAGGACCTGCCTCCATGTAGCCCGGTCTGTGCTTAAGACCGCCTTCGCCTCCCCGGCAGGAATACTGGGCGACCTAGCCCCATGAAAATAACCAGGGTGCTGATGGCAGGGCACGATGGAGTAACCCTCCTCGGTAGAATTCGTTGATAAGTCGACCACGACCTCCACCTCCTGGACTCTGGGCTTCTTCGGGGCTCCTTGGGATGTGGGCGACTAACTGCTGGAAAGAGACGATGACCCCCGACCATCCTGATCAGCGGAAGTCTGCCCGACCAGCTAGGCAACCCGCGTCTTCGGAGGAACAGCAACCCTCGACGTGCGCAACTTCTTCACCCGCTCCTCAAAGGAAGACATGTTCCCTGCAAAACAAAGAAAGTGAGTCAATAACAGATAAAGAGTACCAGATCATGGGAAGGGAGATGCTTCTACCACCTAGATAGTTAAGGGCCTCCGTCTCCGAGGAACACTCGAGCAGAGCCTTGGTAGTGATCAACCTCGCGGTCTCACGGATATTCCCCTAGCTGTCGAGTATGTAACGGCCATCGGGGGTCACCAACTTTCTTAAAATAGTCGGCCATGTCCTCTTCGTCAAGCGACCCCCCGCGCACTATGTACCGGTCTGTCCCCCGATAGAAATGTTCCGGGGACCATTCCACATGTACCCGCGGCAGCATGACGGCCTCCCGCCGGCCATCCACGATCCGCTCCCTTTCTGAATATAAAGAGTCAACCCCCGCATGCGTGATCTAGATGACAATGAATAAACGACCCTTGAAGTCCCGGACAGAGTCCATGTACGTTTTGAAAAGCCTATCTGGCTGCTTGAACGACACCCAGTCGTGTCGCCCATTCACCGCCTGCCACTGCATATGGAAGATGCGAAAGAATAGTGGCAGCGTGACGCCGACCTGGAGATAACGACACACGACCTCGAATGCCTGAATAAAAGCCATGGAATTCGGATGCAGCTGCGAGGAGGGCAACCTCAGCCAATCGAAGAGACCCAGGTGGAAGTCTGAGAATGGCAGCCTGAGCCTGGCCTCTTTAAAATAGAATTCATACATCGAGAATCACATCTTCCCGTACTTAGAGTAGATTCGGTGGCCCGCCCGAGGACGATAAACTTGCTAATTCTGGGGGTCACCTTCTCTCTGGTCCTCCACAGTGGCATAGGCTCCCGTCGGGTCAGAAGCGAAACAGAAAGGCATGGACAGAGGCTCCTCGGCCACCCACTCCTCGAGGGGAAGGGCACGCTCGTCGAAATGGGGAACGCCTGGTTCGTTGTCCTCGACCATTGTCCTCACCACTTGAAACCACATGACCAAGAAAACTCACTTCTTTCAACCAAAACTCACACTTCGACAATTTTGCATATAACTTCTTCTCTTTCAATACTTGCAACATAATCCTCAACTGTTCAACATGCTCTTCTTCAAATTTAGAGTATATCAGAATATCATCAATGAAAACCACTACAAACTTATCCAAATACTCATGAAAAATCTGATGCATATACTCCATGAACACACTAGGTGCATTGGACACACCACCGGCATCATCGTGTATTCATATTGACCATACCTCGTTCTGAAAGCTGCCTTCGGAATATCATCAGGTTTAACACGAATCTGATGATAATCAAACCTTAGATCAATCTTGCTAAACACGTAAGCGCCTACTAACTGATCCATTAAATTGTCAATTCTCGGAAGCAGATATTTATTTTTGATAGTCACTTTATTCAACTGCCAATAATTAACACACAACCTCATACTACCATTTTTCTTCTTAACTAACAACACAGGAGCATCCCACAGAGAAACACTCAGTCAAACAAACTTCTTCTCAAGAAATTCTTCTAATTGTTTCTTCAATTCACTTAACTCGGAAGCTGGCATCCGATAAGAAGCCATTGACACCAGACTCGTTCCTGGTATCAAGTCTGTTGCAAACTCTTCTTCACGCTCTGGAGGAAAATCACTTATGTCATCCGGAAACACCTCTGAAAATTCACAGACAATAGGTAATTCGACACTCGCAACTTCATGATCAACTTGTAACAATGCAAACAATGCAAACATCAAAGCTTCATCTTCTAGAAGTTTGTCTACTTGCTTAGCGGATAAGAACATCAATTCTCCATTATCACCAAACTCAGGAAACTCCACGGTTTTATTATAACAGTTGATATGAACATAGTTGAACTCCAACCAGTTCATTCCCATGATTACATTGATTTGGTGCAAGGGTAAACACACTAAATCCATCATGAAACTCTTTCCAAATATCGTCAAAGGACATCTCGAACACACATAAGTAGTAGTAACAGAACCATTAGCAGGATTTTCTATCACCATACTACCATTCATATCAGACAATTTCAAACCCAATCTAGTAGCACATTCAAGCGAAATAAATGGATGAGTAGCACCAATATCAATAATAGCAACCAACTCAACATTGTTAATAAAAAAACACCTCGAATCAAGTTATCCTTCTTGGAAACTTCTGAACCATGATAACGCGAAAATATATCTATAAAATGACATGTGTTTTAACTAATGTTTGACCGGTTTCACTCTGAATTCGGGGCATTCCATGCTATTTGTCTAAGTATTATGCAGGTATTCAAAGAACATGTCCAAGCAAAGCAATATGAAGAAAAGGAGCAAAAACAAGTGGAAAATGGATGAAAAACCAAGTGAAAACCAGCAAAAACGAGCTTGACTGATGTGACGACCGTCACACAACTGTTACGACCGTCATGTGTGTGACGACCGTCATGTGTGTGACGACCGTCACACCTCCACGACGACCGTCATGCAGCCAGAACATGCAGAATGAAGTCACGTGCAAATTTCTCCCCTCAAAGACCAAAAGTATGGCCACTAACTCCTATTTTTCTGCCTCAAACCCACTTCCTGAAGGAATAACTGTTAGATACTCTCCCTCTATAAAAGGAAGAGGTTGGGACCTGAAAAAGGGAGCCGCATTTAAGACAACGAAGTGCTGCCAATTCATCTTCAGAGCAACCTTTCCGTTATTTTATTCTTATTTGTTTCTCTTTTCCTTTTCTGCATTCTTTGATATTTTGTAATTCCCATTTCCCTTGTACGGTCAATTGGCACAAAGACCATAATCCTGCCAACATTGTGGAGGATCTGCCCAAAGGCCAATTGAAATATTTACAGGTTTTCAATTTTAATCGTAATTGCAATTTCCATTATGATGCATGTTATTAATTACTGTTTTTATTTATGTATTGCCATTTCTATTTCCATGTCTAGCTAAACTACTGTAATCGATATGTAATAATAATTCAGACGGAATTTGATAATAATTGGCGTAGTTTTTCTCTTTTCAAAAACTCAGTTATGGTTCTAGTTTTTAATCAAAATTCTAAATAAACCTTTGCCACGACAGTGAGAAGCTATTTACGGTGGTTTTGCCACGACAGTGGGAAACCATATTAAGGTACGAACCAACAAGCGACAGCTGAGGCTAGGACCAGATAGTAAAAATTAGGCATTCGATTTAAAAACAGCGAAAGCACTTTAAAAAGGATTAGAACTTAGAGATTTTCAAAAGGTAACTCTAACCCCGAACGGGATAGCGACAACATACGTTCCGCCTTAGAGTTCCGACTAGCGTCAACAACCATCGTGAGACAAAAGTCTTTAAATCACTATTTTCTTCTTAAACTAAGTTTGAAAACACTTAATACACCAATAAGTTGTCAAATCCCCGAAGAACAAAATTCTTGCATATCGATTCATAAATTCATATCTTAAGTAAAAACCTTAGTTCCCTTTAGTTTACGCATTTATTCTGCAATTATTCAACTTGAAACCAAACCGACCTAGCTAAACACCGTAACACCCGATAATACTAGATTGATTACGAGTCCTTGTTGGATCGATATCTATTATTACTACACGATAGACTGTGCGCTTGCAGTTAGAATTATTAGACATAGAAAGTCGCGATCAAGTTTTTGGCGCCGTTGTCGGGGACCCGTTTAGTCAATAGTGTAATCCTTTGTTACACAATATAGACTAGGTTAACAATTCTCTCTCCCTCTACTCGTTCTTCGATTGTATGCCAAGTACTCGCTCACAAGGCGAAATCTTACAACCTATAATCGTTGAATTAGAGCGCTTCTTACATCTAAGAAGGCGCATCGTCGAATATCAACAAAGACACAACATTCCTGATCTTCTAGCTCATCCTCCTGTTGAAGAAGCAAAGATGGCTGAAGGACCTCAAAACAAACCGCTGAAGGCATACGCTACACCCTCTCAGATGGAGCCTAGAAGTAGCATAGCTGCCCCAGCTATAAATCGAACTGATTTCGAACTGAAACCGTCATTGCTGTCAGCTGTACAACAAAATCAATTCTCAGGAAATGCAACTGAGGATCCAAATGAACACTTAACGAAGTTTGTACAATACGGAGATACAGTGAAAGCAAATGGAGTAACTCCAGACGCAATAAGACTTCGTCTTTTCCCTTTCTCTCTTAGAGATAGAGCTTGGACATGGTTACAATCCTTACCATCCAACTCCGTTACGACATGGGAACAGTTGAAGAACATTTTCTTAGCGAGATACTTTCCGCCAAGCAAAACAGCTATGCTTAGAGCCCAAATCAACGGATTTCGACAAAAAGATACTGAATCTCTCTATGAAGCGTGGGAAAGGTTCAAAGATATGATGAGAACATGTCCTCACCACGGTCTAGAAGACTGGGTGACGATCCATACTTTCTATAATGGGCTTCTATATAACACCAGATTAACGGTAGACGCCACCGCGGGCGGTGCACTTATGGATAAGCCATACGACGGAGCCTATCAACTAATCGAAAACATGTCTCAGAACCACTGCCAATGGGGAGGTGAACGCATTCCAGCAGAGAAACCCGCAGCGAAAGGTGGGATGTACGAGATCAGCAGCCTTGAAAAGTTCAACGCTAAAGTAGATGCTCTAGCACAGAAAATCGACAGTCTGACCGTTAACCCCACTGCAATCGTCGCTGCCGTAACTCCAAACTGCGAGTTATGCGGAATCGCCACTCATAATGCGCCCGAGTGCCCATTGTTGGCCGGAATCCCACCAGACCAAGTAAATTACGCTCAAGGAAATCCTTACGCAAATACTTACAACCCAGGATGGAGGAACCACCCAAACTTTTCCTACAAGAACGATAATGCCTTGCAAGCACCAGGTGCTCCGCCAGGATATCAGAAACCAGCTGCTGCCCAGACTGCCCCTAGGAAATCAAACCTCGAGTTGATGATGGAAAAATTCATAGCTACTCAAGCTCAAACAAACAAAGAATTCCTAAATCAAAACATACACACTAGCGAGCAAATTAAACAGCTGACCGGAGAAGTAGACGCTTTAGCCACCCACAACAAAATGCTCGAAACGCAGATATCCCAAATGGCCCAACAACAAGCCTCTGCCGCTGCCCCAGCTGGAACATTTCCAAGACAGCCCGAACCTAATCCAAAAGGTCACGCAAACGCTGTTATATTAAGAAGTGGGAAAGAATTGGAGGGCCCAACAGATCCTAGGAACGAAGATTTAGTAATGCAATAGAAATCCGATAAACCAACCAAAAAGGAGTCTGAAACAGAAAAGAAGGAATGTGACGAGCAGAAAGCCGCCAAAGATGAAAACACATATGTGCCTCCAGCGCCATATAAACCACCTATCCCTTATCCTCAAAGATTAATAAACTCTAAAACTTCAGGACAATTTAAGAAATTTGTCGAACTTCTGAAACAACTAAACATCACTATTCCTTTCACAGAAGCGATAACTCAAATGTCGTCATACGCTAAATTTCTTAAAGAAATTTTGTCTAATAAAAGGAAAATAGAGGATAACGAGACAATGACACTTACTGTCGAATGTAGCGCAATCATTCAAAACCACATGCCTCCTAAACTAAAAGACCCAGGTAGTTTCTCCATACCCTGCGTCATAGGAAAGTTCGTAATAGACAAAGCTCTATGCGATCTAGGAGCCAGTATAAGCGTCATGCCTTTATCTATATGCAAAAAGCTGAATATGGGAGAACTAAGACCAACTAAAATGTCCGTACAATTGGTTGACTGATCAGTCAAATACCCCGTCGGTATACTGGAAAACGTTCCAGTACACATAGGACAATTCTATATCCCAACCGACTTCATAATCATGGACATCAAGGAGGACTTTGTTACTCCAATTATCCTAAGAAGACCGTTCCTAGCTACAGCCAGAGCTATTATAGACGTAAAGAAAGGAAGGCTAGCATTCGAAGTAGGAGAAAAAAAGATAAAGTTCATCCTTACTAAATTCTTGAAGGCACCAGCCATCGATGACACAAGTTATATAGTAGATGTAATTGACGAATGCATACGAGAATTAGAAAAGGAGGAAACTACATATTCTGAAATCATGAAAATCCTGATCCCTGATATTCATGAAGACGACAACTGGCGTGCGCCATACAAAGATGATAGTCTGAGCGAGGTCTTAGCACTCACTCCAAATCACATGCCAGGTCCGAAAAACCCAGCTTTAGAACTTAAAGAGCTACCCAAAACTCTCAGGTATGAATTCCTAGATACAGAATTCAAAAGACCAGTAATAGTAAATGCTAACTTAGGACAATCAGAAACTGAGCGATTATTAGAAGTCCTAAGGAGATACCCAACTGCGTTAGGCTATAATATAAGCGATCTAAAAGGCATAAGTCCCTCCATCTGTATGCACCGTATCATGCTGGAGGAAGACTGCAAAACTTCGAGAGAACATCAGAGAAGGATAAACCCGATCCTAAGTGTCATACCCCAAATTTGTCCTACCTTTTTGAAAATTTTCATTTGATCGACTTTATTTTAATTTGCATTGCTTATGCCGCTTAATGTATTGTTTCACTTTTTTGTCCATCAAATTTGTGACACGTGGCATTATTTGTAGTTATCTTTATTTATTAATTAGATTAATTAAAATTTACATTAGGTTTTAAAATTAAATTAATTAGAATATAAGTTAGATCTAGAATGATTTAGTTTAGAATAAATTAATTAGAATTAGTATAGTTTAAAATAGAAAGATTTTAAAATGAAAGAAAAAGAAAACAGAATTAATTAAAAAGAAATAAAAGAAAAAAAGGAAGAGAGAGGCGGGAGGAAAATTGAAATTAGGGTTATGGTTTGGAAGTATAAAGGGGACTCGTTACTGTTCATGAGGGGAGAGAAACCCTGGCCGTCAAACCCTAACAGCGAATTCTTCCTCTTCTCTCAGCCGACCCACATCATCATCTCCCTCTTTTCTCGCCATTTCCTCACCTTCATCTCGATTTCCGCGACCTTCTCCTTCTCACGTCGTCCGTTCATATTACGGCCACCACACCCCTAACCTTCGACCTGCAACTACACAGCCGCAACCTCAATGATAATTACCACCGACAATAATCGCATGAAGATTCACTCATAAGCCATCGTCGAAGCTGCAACAACAAAGACGAGAGTAAGACAAGCAGATTCGCGAAAGGAGGTCGCCTCTCGTTTCATTTCGATGTTATTAGATGATGGGCGTGATCGAGTATACCATATGCTGTTGTTATTTTTAATATATTTTTGTTAGAATTTGCGCTCTTAATTTTAATGTCACTGTGCTTTTTGATACTGTATGTTGTGGTTGTTCAGAATTTTGGCGCATGTTATATTAGGTTTTGCCGGAGTTTATGGTGTGTATTGTGAGCTATGCGTTGTCGTTGGTGTCGAGATTTATGAAAGTTGAATTTTTGCGGTGCTCAGTCTTGTTTTCATAGATTTTTGCGTTTGTACTGCCTATGGTTTTGGGATTGCTATTAATTTACATGCAGGTTGCGGTGTCGTCGAGTTTTGTTGGAGCAACAAGCGATGTTGTTGATTCAGGAGTGGGATCTGTTGGTTTTATTGCAACGACGCCGACGATGTTACAACAGCTCATACTCGCCGACTACACTACCGACACCCTTCGAAGCTCACTCGCGTTGAACTCTCCCAGCAGTAAACTCATGTAAACGATAACAGACTCAAGAGTTTGCCCATCCCGTATTCTGGATTTTCAACCTGGTGAAGCCTTGGTTATCAGAAACATTACCAACATGGTTCCACCATATCACAAGTGTGGCTCCAATGATGGACTGGACGAACAATCGATATAGGACTCTCACTCATCTCATATCAAAGCATGCTTGGCTATATACTGAGATGCTTGCAGTTGAAACAATTGTTCATCAAAAGGATAATCTTTACAGATCGGTCGTTACCGCTTATGTCTCGGAGGAATCCCGCGGAGAGGCGCATAACATTTTCGCAGCAACAAAGTTGACGAGCTCACATCATCAGTCTGAATCAGTGCGTACATGGAGCCATTTTTTTGTTTGTTTGGTGTATGCAGGTCATAGATACGTCAACAACAATGCATAACTGGCTTTGATTCGAGTTCTGTAGCAAGAATAGTTTTTGCGGCAACAATATCAGTTTTCTTCCTGCTACAGCCTTCTAGCTCCATCAACTCGCAGAAACAATGACATGTCGACCTGATGGCATATTGTATTTCTATATTATTAATGTTGTGAGTTTATTGCAGGACTTATTGAGTTGTAGTTAAACACTAACCCCTTTTATCAAAGTGGATTGAAGGTTTCGAATCAAAGGCGAGAGTGGAATCGGTTACGTTTAAAGCGTTGTCAACATAGCTTAACGCAGCGGTTTCAACCACGGCACCACGGTTGCTGTGATCCAACACAGATAAACTTAAGCTGCAACGAGTTGCCTCCTTCAACTATAACGACTTGTATCGTGTTGCTAATGCTGTTATATTGAATTAGATTTCGATAATCATTATTGCTACCACTGCCTATCCCTAAATTCTGTTACCACCCTCGAGTGTGATTTGCGGTCCCGTGTATGCTGATACCGCTACTGATATGTTTAAGATTTTACTTGATCTAACTAATTGCAGCGTTTTTTTTTGGAATGACAGGAATTGCTCTGGTTATGGGATGAAGCAAGATTGGAAGTCGTACACAGTTCACAAGAAGGCCGATGTTTGAAATTCTTGATGTAGGTTCAGAGCTACACCGGTTCTGCGATCTGAATGATTTAAAAGGGTTACAAATCGGATCCGAAAGGCTTGGATGTATGTTGCGGTATTTGTTTATGTGTGACAAGCTCCCGGAGAGAAAGAAGCAAGAAGAGTGAATGGGTTATGTATACGCTTAGTTTTTCTTCGTTTCCAATTCTTATCTTGGTTTCCTGTTCTGTTTGGGTATGCTTCCATTTATGTGCAGGTTGAGAGTTGATTAGCAATTTGGTATCAATTCCATTTGTTATCAATTCCATTTTGGAACAACAACATAAACTCGCGACAAGCCTCACAAACTGCAGTTTCGGCATCCCGAAAACTCGATGTCATAGTTCTGCAGAACTCAACGATTATGGCTCAATTGGTGGACCAAACTATGGCATTTGGAGGTTTCGTGAAATTCTCTATCTCATTGCAGGTTGGAGTAAAAACAATCAGATGAGGAGTTGGAATCGCAACTTTCTGGATCTCGACAGTTCTCGCTGGTTTCTGTAAGTTGATGGTTGGCTGCACTATGAGCATCGAGTCCGTTCGAAAGCTTTATGCGATTCTGTTTTTCTTCTTCTTTCGATATTATCGTAGCATTGCAGATATTCTAAGCTTGTTTCGTTATTGGTTTTGCATATTATGAACATGTATCCTTATATTTATTATGACTTCTGTTTGTATGTTAACCAATTCAAAATGTTAATACACTGTGATTTGTACTTGTACAATTTGTTTTAATTGTATATGTTGAGTTATAGTTTTACAGTCTCTACTGATAATGTGAGGAAGAGACTCACACATGTATCACAGTTGCGGTTTTGACGGCGTCGCTTTTCTTTGTTATCAACGGCAGCAAAGGTCAACTTTGTATCAATAGCAGTCCTAATTAGAGAATAGCGGTCCTAACTTTGTTATCAACGGCAACAAAATGTTTGGCTCATATTGTGTTTCGTTGTGCATTAACGGCAATTCAGATGAGGCTTTTATTTTTAATTCATTATAGAAAAAGATGTTGCCTTATGTTATATCTTTTAAATTCTATGGGCTGATGTTTCTTCATGTTTTCTAGGTTGGAAAATATTTGAATAATTCTAATACATTATATTGGGTTTTAATAACCAAATGACAATATTAGGGACAAGATGATGGTGTTAGCAACAGAATTGGCAATAAAATTTTCCTAAGAATCTTGTTGCTTTGACGCATGTCCTTACCATGGAATAGTACTAGTGGAGGAGAAGACATATCATTTTGATCAATTTCATCATGTTATGTTTCTGGAAGTCTAAATCTAACTTTCAAAAGTCACTTTAGATGCGTTAGAATTAATTTAGTTTGCTTTCGATTTTGGTTGGCTTCTGGTGCAACGACTTACCCTTGGCCTCCTCCCAGTGAGTACATTTTCTTTTCTTTTCATGTATTCATTTGGCATGTTCGTTTTCATTATATTCTATCCCCATTCGATAAATGCATCCCAACTCCCCAAAATGTAATATAATTTTATCGCTTTTGCCTTAAAACTATTTTTTTTAAAATATAATTCTCGATTTATCGAGCCATTTTCCACCCTTGTAAGTCGAGTGCTTTCAAAGTCTCGCCATCAACCTTTTGGTCACATACACAACATTTTAAAGCTTAATCCTGGGCTTCCTTACAGTGATACCTATTTGATCAACTATTTCTAATTGGTCACTTAGAAGACTAGCCCACTTTGCTAGTGCACACGTTAAAACGCAAATTTAAATCTCAAGCATTTTCTCAAATCATCTTCAAAGTTTTTTTGATTGAAAGAGAGTTTAGAGTCTTCTATTCTCTCTCTCAGTTCACTTGTCCAATTGTTCAAGTGTGAGGAGTCTTCTTCATACTTAAACAATTGTTTTCCTGAAAACTCTTAAATTGTTTTCACGCAATTTTCAAACCTTGATTCATATCAAGCAATTTTCTTTAAATCAAACTTAAAATACTTAATAACTACTCAAACAAAATTTCAATAAAAGGATGAAAAAGAGAGTTCCAAGTATTTGGTTCTCTCTCCCAATTGTTTGGGTCCGAGAAGTCTTTCTTAAACTCGAACAGTTGTCTTCTAAAAACGATAAACTTATTCAAACCCGTTTTCTTAAACACATAAATGAAAGAACTCCAAGTCTTTGGTTCACTCTCCCGATTATTTAAAATTCAAGAAGTCTTTCTCGAGCTTTGAGTAATCGTCATCCGATTAATACACTCTAATATTATTAAACATCTTTCATAATATTAGATGAGAAAAGGAGAGAGTTCCAAGTCTTTGGTTCACTCTTCCGATTATTTGAGGTCCGAGAAGTCTTTCTTAAGCTTCGAGTAATTCTCATCTGTTAAAATATTTTAACCACATGCTATCTTTCGAGTGCCATTCAAACAATTCCTTTTGCGATGAAAAAGAAAGTGTTCCAAGTCTTTAGTTCGCTTTCCTGATTACTTGGGTCCGAGAAGTCTTTCTCAAGCTTTGAGTAATCGTCATCCGATTCACTCACTCGTATCCAATTCTATTAACACTTAGATGAAAAAGAGAGAGCTCCAAGTCTTTGGTTCACTCTCCCGATTACTTAGGGACCGAGGAGTCTTTCTCGAGCTTCGAGTAATCGTCGTCCGATTAACCCACTCGAACCACATTCTATCCTTTCGCATTTGAGGTTGAAAACGAGAGAGCTCCAAATCTTTGGTTCACTCTCCCGATTACTTGGGTCCGAGAAGTCTTTCTTAAGCTTCAGGTAATCGTCACCTCTAGCTAAACTTTTAATACATCTAACCAATCTTTTTCTCGCCCTGTGCAACCAATACCTTATAACCTATTGAAATCTATCCTATTTTCCAAACCAAAATACTTAACCAATCAAACTCTACTCACCCTCGTGTGATCCACAACTCATACACCTTTTTCAAAGAACATTGTTTAGTCCCTTCTTCCGCGCATAACAAACTCGTGCTTCAGCCTCCCCTAGCGAGCAAACAAGCCAACGTTTAGCAGTTAGTGTCATACCCCAAATTTGTCCTACCTTTTTAAAAAAAAATTTATTTACCGGACTTTATTTTTCAACTTGCACCGCTTGTACAACGTGACTTATTTTTCAGCAAATAATAAATATTTTCGCCTTTTTACACAATAAATTTGTGACACGTGACATTTTTTTTTGTATTTATTATTTTTTGTCATTTTATTTTTTTAGATAATGTTAATATAATTAGAATAGAATTCTTTTTAATTAGAAATAGGTTTTTATTATTATTTTTATTAATTAAACTAGAATTTAATTTAAAATAATAGAGTTAGTTTTTAATTAATTAAAATTAGTTAGAATAGAAATAGGTATTAATTTAGTTTGTAAAAATAAATAAAAAGAAAAATAGAAAAGAAAGTGAAAACACGGTGAGGAGGGAGTTTGCAAAATTAGGGTTATGAAAGTTAGTATAAAAGTAAGGGCATGTCACTGTTCAAGAAAAACCCTACACTGTTCACTATCCCTAAGTTTGAAGGGTAACCCTAGCCCCCTTTCTAACCCTAATCGGTACTATTCACCAAAAAACCCCCAAATCGGCCGCCGCCCCGTTTCCTCTGAAAAAACCCTAGACCTTTTCTTCATCACCGTAACGCCAACAACAACAGTATTAACGACAATAATGCTTTGGCTGAGATTTTGCAGCAACATCAAGTCGTCAAGCTCAGGTCACCAGTTTAAGTCAGTGTGTCCACGAAGCCGTTTTTTTCTTCTTCTGTTTTTCTTTGGTGGATGCAGGTTATAGGTTTGAGATCCAGAAGTTGAATCCAACTCTATTCACCATAACACAACGAGCAACTCAATGGCTCAACTCACTCCAAGTAACAACGTCGTAGCGGCAATGACGTAGCAACTTCACTAATGTCACAATCCAGCAGCAATTGTGATCATTTGTGTTCAAGCCACTGAGTTTTAGTTCAATAACTCGGCATCCCGGCTGCAACTCGTGATGATGTCAACCATAACTCCACGGTTACGTATTCGTGTCGGTATTGCAACAGCTCAACATCAACACCAATAACGCGGTTCAACCATCCAAAGCTGGAAATAGAAGTAACTCTGGTGCGATCGTAATTCGAATCTCCAGCTGGTTTGATTTGGTATGTGCTTTAGTTGGTCCGGGTTCAACAAATTCAGCGTCTCAAATTCGGCGTTGGTAATCTTCAAATCATTCCTTTTGTTTCTGTTATGCTCACTACTGTTATTTAAATTTAATTGGGGAATTGATTACATATATTGGTTGTTGTATGTATGTTACTGTGATTTCGACTTAATCATGATATGATTGCAATTATTTTGTTTACATTTCGTGATAAAACTTTGCTTCCACTTCCTGTCGGATTGGTTGTATGAGATAGATATTATCTAATTTTCCTTGACATTGTAGCTACTCTGTCTTCCAATTGTAATATGTTATCATTTTTTTTTCCGGATCTGTTGCGATTTTGGTGAACCTCTGTTATGTTGTTGATTGTTAATGCTCGTAGCTATCTTTATCGGTTTGATTTCATGGCACTTATCGTTGTTTGTGATTCGATCCCATGGAACCTATTCCATTATGTGCATAGTCATTGTGTAGGCGGGTGGGTTTTATCCAAAATCGCTAAGTTGCAATTTTAATGTACTGTGAATTACACAAATTATGTTCCTGTTGCTGTCACTAAGTTTGTGTCATATTTCATGTTATCGACTCGGTTTCGTATGCTATGGTGAAATTATTTTACACTGCTATTGCTTTGTCATTTGGCACTCTGAAATAGGAGTTTGGGTATAATTCATCATCCGCTTTGGAGCGTCTGTTAGCTACTATTAACATTTTGAGTTGTTTGTTTTCTTGAGTAAAATATGCATAGCAAGTTTGTTAAGAATCAATATGCATGCTTCGGTTCTGGTTTGAGAGCGTTTCCGTTTTCGCAAGTTTTCATTTCATATTTTGTCAACTGATGTTACAACTTTAAATTGTTATGTTTCTGTGAATTCCATTTCATGATCCAATTTGACAAACTGGTATTATTTATTATTTATTTTATGTTTCGGTCTTAATTCGATTGCATTATGCATCTGGTATATTATGAGTGTCAATTGCAAACTGTTTCAATCCTATTTCAATTACAGCTATCTAACTCTGTAAATAATTATTGCTTTCGCATTGTCGATGTCGAACTACTGCTTTTGTGTTTGGTTTGGTGTAAAGGTACATTAATAATTTTAGTTAGATGTCAATTACAATTTAAATATTTATAATTTTAGTTAGATATTATTTAGTAAGATGTTATTAGTTGAGTAGGTAATTACAATTTTGGTTGATTATGTATTAGATTATTAAATAATTAATTGACTTATTTTTTCTAGTTTTTTTTAAAATGTTTCCTAAATTAACCTATCGAAAGTGGTGGGCTCTTGGGGTCTAGCATCCCTTGAGTCCTTGAACAACTGCTCTCGAGGCGCACGCTCTTGAGTTGTGGTTGTTCCGTCTTTCGATTTTCAAATTTTTTTTTTTCACTCAATTTAAATTTTTTAAACAATTTTTATTAATTAGATATTTTAATAAGAAATTCAAATTATTCTTTCTTTTAAAAAATATAAATCTCAAAAGGATTACCAAATAAATATTTTAAACTTTTAGAAAACTATACTCTATTAGTTAAGTTAAAGTTTTTAAAGGTATTATATATATATTTTTCTCAAAACAATTAATTATAATTACTTTTTCTCAAAACTTTTTTACAATTGATTAATAATTTTATATATGAAAATTACAACTATTTTTTCTTAATTAAGTTAAACTACCTTTCTAAAAAATAAATTTCAAACAATTGAATTCTTGGATCTCGCCTTCCTTGAATTTCCAAACTACTACTCTCGAGGCGTACGCTTTGAGTTGTGGTCGTTTCGTCGATTTATTTTTAATACTCAATTCTTTTCGAAACTTTTAAACAATTTTTAAAATAATTTCTCGATCACTATACACAACATTTTAAAGCTTAATCCTGGGCTTCCTTACAGTGACACCTATTTGATCAATTATTTCTAGTTGGTCACTTAGAAGACTAGCCCACTTTGCTAGTACACACGCTTAAAATTCAAATTTAAACCTCGACTTATCTCGAGTATTTTTCTTCAATGAAGATATCAAACTCTTGAGGTCTAGCACTTCTTGGGTTCTCGAAGGATTGCTCTCAAGGTGTACACTTTGGGTTGTAACCTCATTTTAATCTTACATTTCCTAAAAATACCTAGCGCGCCTAGTCCGAGTACGCTAATCCATTCAAAATTATTTTTCTCATTAAATCACGAAAGAATCGAGTTCTTGGAGTCGTGCATTCCTTGAATTCGAGAATGGGTACTATCAAGGTGTACACTTTGAATAGTATATCATTCGAACTTTCGTTCCTAAAACACTTCTTAATTATTTGGACCAATACTTTCACTGTCCAACAAACATATTTCATAATTAATGGAATGAAAAAGATGTCGTTGGGATCTAGCATTCCAATGATATCCCGATTAATTGGTTGCGAGGCCGACGTCTCGTTTATCGATTAGTCGTCATTCCTCCTAAAGTTTTTAACCCATCTAACCTCGTTCCTCACTCACGTGTGATCGAGTCTAAACACTAGTATGTTTCTAAACCATACGTCAAATTCAAATCATTTTTCTTAATCAAATTACGAAAGAACTGAGTTCTTGGAGTCTCGCACTCCTTGAATTCTTGAATGGCAACTATTGAGGCGTACGCCTTAGGTAGCGTGTCATTCGACCTTTCGTCTAAAACACGCGCCTTAACTATTTGGACAAGTATTCATTGTCCATTCAAATACAATTTCCTAATTAATTGAATGAA
The DNA here is from genome assembly GCA_963859935.3 of Lathyrus sativus. NCBI lineage: Eukaryota > Viridiplantae > Streptophyta > Magnoliopsida > Fabales > Fabaceae > Lathyrus > Lathyrus sativus. Next base: position 679,171,795 of record OZ012738.1, on the reverse strand, counting down.
AAAGGTGTCGTTGGGATCTAGCATTCCAACGATATCCCGACTAATTGGTTGCGAGACTGACGTCTCGTTTATCGAGTAGTCGTCATTCTCCCTCAAAATATCTAACCGACCTTATCTTCTTCGCCTCCGTGCAATCGAAACCCTAACTACCTATTCAACTTAACTCTCTCTTTCTCGCCTTCGTGCGATTGAAACTTTCTCAAACATATTTCGTAATTATTCGAATGAAAAAGGTGTCGTTGGGATCTAGCATTCCAATAATGCCCCGATTAATTGATTGCGAGGCCGACGTCTCGTTTATCGAATAGTCATCATTCTACATCAAATTACCTAACCAAACTCCTTTTCTTGCCCCCGGGCAATCGAAACCTCAAACCTGTTCAAATATATCCTCTAACCAAAACATCCAATACGATAAACCAAATTCCTCGCCCTCGTGCGATTTCCAACCAAAACACCTTTACCAAAGAACATTGTTTAATCCCTTCTTCCGCGCATAACAAACTCGTGCTTCAGCCTCCCCTAGCGAGCAGACAAGCCAACGTTTAGCAGTTAGAATGCGACCTAAACACTCGTTCGTCCCCATACCAAACCCTTTACCGTAGTCAGCCGAACTACGGCTGCTCTGATTCTTCATTCTCTTTTGAATGTAAGATACGTAGGCACAAGATTGCGATGATCTTGGCGAGCACAATCCCCTCCTTTTCCCGTAGTCCCCCGAACTACGAATGCTCTGATTTTCCACTTCTTATAAGTGAAGATACGTAGGCACAAGGGCCCCAATCCTTGGCGAGCACCCTATCCAAAAACCACCCATTTCCCCCAATAGGAGAAACCTTAGAAGAAAACAAACAAGCATAGTTAACTTTACTCTCGAATCGATCAAGAGGTTCCCGTTGAGTACAACGGACATGAGGGGTGCTAATACCTTCCCCTCATGTAATCGACTCCCGAACCTAGAATATTGGTTGCGATGACCATGTTCTTATCCCTTTAAAGGTTTTATCGATATTTTCCTATTCCATCCTTGGAATGAATAAAGTTCGGTGGCGACTCTGTTTCGAACAGTATTTTTCAGCGGCCATCGCGAGGATCGTATTTTTCGAGGTACGACAGATGGCGACTCTGCTGGGGACCCGCATTGCCCTATGCAAGAGAGAGTCAAGCCTAACTTGACTCGATTCGAATGTACTAACCTTTTGCTTAACTGTTTTCTTTATGTTTATTTTCTCCTATCGTTTATTTCTTGTTTTCTCTTTCGTATGCTGTTTATTATATCTGCCTGCTGGATTCGGGGATAGCATTGCAAGTAAAGCTCTACACCCGAGCTTTGGAAAAGAAGAGAGAAAACATAGTTTAGAATTGGTAGTAATTAGTGTTAGTCCCCAAGGACTCGCTCCTTGTGTGCCTAGCATGAAAGCTCCTCCAGAATAGACCTTTTCGTAGATCCTATCGTAACGCAGCTAGCCTGTTGCACGATTTGATTCATGAAGGGTCCGTGACTCTGGGAACCACTCTTAGAACCAGTTTCTATATTGGTAGTCGTGTAGTGTTAGTCTCCGAGGACCCGCTCCTCGTGTGCCTAGCATGAGGACTCCACTCAGGAGAGACCCTATCGTACTCTCGTTATAATACAGCTAGCCTGTTGCGTGATGTTGATGCGATCGGTGTCCGTGATCCTGGGAACCTTATCCATCAACATAGAAGCTATCCTGTGAATGGGTATGTGGGTAAAGAAAATAGAACTTGCCTAGTGTAACCTACCGGGTAGGGAGCTTTGACCTGCTTATGTTATCCTGGATCCTGCCTGCATTACATTCGCATGTCATTGCATATGCATTTTATTTGCATTCCAAAACCAAAAAGCTCATCCGTCCTTTGTCTATAATCCATAGTTGATTTCCTGACACACGTGTTGGACTTGAAGCAGTGCTAGAAGACTATGGAACACTTGAGGCAAAATCAATTTGAGCTGAGAAGAGACGAGAATAGCAGGGAAGGCAAGATGAAGCAGACGCCAGAAGTGGGAAGAAGAAAGGAAAAGCTTCAAGAAGGTACCACAACTAGGAGTTTTACTCCCATATTTCATCCCACTCCACAGCCTTTTGGTTTTTATCCCCAACCATTTCTTCCAAAGCCTCGGAATCAACAGTCATCACCCGTTCTATCCCAGGAACAGGGAAATCTAAACCAGAGGGGCGTCAAGAAGTCTCAATCACGCCCTATTCACGACCCTATTCCTATACCATGTGGACAACTGCTCTCGCACCTGATTCAGAGTTCATTAGTGGTCCCCATATCCCTCGGGCCAGCTCGTACTCCTCCTCCTCCTGGATATGATCCTATGCACAGTGTGAATACCATAAGGGAGCGAGAGGGCACTCTATTGAAGGTTGTTGGTCATTCAAGAATAAAGTTCGAGAGCTAATTAATAACAAGCGCATAATCTTCGAGGAAGACAACCCAGGGGCAGAGTGTGGGTATCATACTGGAACCGTAGGGCATGCTGTCGAAGAATGTAAAAGCTTTCGAAACAAGTTGCAAAGGTTGACCAGAAAGGAAGACCTTATCCCAAATGGTTCAACTCAAAGATCTGGCAAAGAGGTAGTACAAGAGTTTTGTAGACCAATTAGAATCCGGTACCACAAGGAAAAGGTTGAGTTCCTGGTAGATGAGATGTCTTTATCCTCTGATAATCATGTGGAGACCATGATCTCAAGAGAGGAGATGGAAGAGAAGTCTAAAGGGGTTGTATCTGCTGAAGAGACCTCGAAAAGTCACTTGGGAGAGCATCACACCGATACTGAGGAAGATGATGACATCCACCTTTGGATCCCAAAAGGACAGCCAACAATACCCATGGAACCGTGTCAGAAACCTGGGATTGCTCCCTATGCAAATCAACGAGCGTATGGCCGAGGAAATCAGGATCCACGCCAAAATCAAAACCGGCCTCGCAATAATTTGGGAAGAAGTAACGCTCCTCGTCACCCCGTTCCTGTATCGCACACTCAGCTTCTGCCACATTTGATTTGAAATTCACTAGTGGAACCTAAATCTCTCAAGCCAGTGTCAGAACCATACCCTACTGGGTATGATCCCAATGCACATTGTGGATACCATGCTGGATCAATGGGGCATTCGACAGAAGATTGCAAAGCTTTTCAGGCTAGGGTGCAACAATTGATTGACGAGGGATGCATATCCTTTCAAGAAGGGAGTTTGGTCGTACGTATCCGCCTCGCGCCTGAATGAGTTTGAAGACTTCAAGACACATCTTCTCAAGACAACTGATCAAGCAAGAAAGGCCCAGTCCCTCCATGCTGGCATTTTTTATGCATTTGTAGTTTCTTTTCTGTTAATTACTATTTGCTTTTAAACATTGTTGTTATTTAATGGTATTGTTAATGTGATAATTATGCATGTTTTTGATCAAATCCATTCGTATTCACTCACATTTTCTCACTTATTGCAAAAAAAAAAAAAATCAAAAAAAATCACAAAAATTTACTTCCTTTATCGCACTGCTGTTTAGCAAAGATTTGAGGGAGGATGACGAAAACAAAATACCCATAATTGCTGATGGTATGCTTTCGGATAAAATTCTGCTGATGATGTACAGGCATTGTTTCAATCCCCAAACACTGAAGATATAAGGAGTTAATCCCTAGTAAACCACTTCGAACCTAGAAGTAGGAGTTTCCTTCAGATTGCTAAACCCTTACGCTTAACCTGGGGCAGGGTAGTGTTCAGTTAACCTGATTACGTACTCAAAAAAAAAGCAAAAATCCCAAATACAAGATGGTTGTTCATTAATAACCCTTGACATGGCAGTCATAATCCTTAAAAAAAAATCAATCAAAAAGCCCGCTAAGTCGAACACCTCAAAAGGAGACTTAGGCAAAAATCAAGGCAATCCCGATGGATCTGACAAGCAAAGTCAGTCCATCCAAAAGTTAGGGATCAAAACCAAAACCAAAAGAGGTCCTCAAACCCTCAACAAAAACAAAATAAGATTCAGTGGCCACCCAAATCAAAGGGTCACTGACATCCAAAAGAACAAAATAAGAGTGACTGCTATTTCAAGCATACCTTGAATCATCAAGCTTACATCGTCAAGGTAAACATGTGCAGAATTAACTGAACGTAGGACTGAAGATCATTAACAAGAAGGGGTGGGTGCAAATCAAACTTTGAGCCTTATATCCTTTGTTTCTATAACCGTGAACCAGACCACGATACAACCCTCAAAAGACCTAATTGAGGTGGGGTTTATTCTGGAAGCATACTACAGCAAGGTTGCGTAAAATGACTCCTACATATTTGCTAATCATCTATATTGGTGTCATATTCTTGCTATATCTTTCACAGTACCACGTTTGGACTAACGGTCCATCCGTCACACACTTTCACATCATTCTAATAAATGGTATTTTCAAAACTTGCATGACTGTCGCATTAAAATTACCATTTTGGATGAACAATTGCAATTGCAAATCAGTACTTGACATAATAGAAAATTACAAAGGGCAATCAAAGAGGAGCTTGAAAATTCAATGGTGTTGATCCGAATCAAGACTACCTCATAACTCTGTGAATCTGGGGCAAATCTTTTTGAGGTTCAAACAGGGGCATACTGCTGTAAGATCTAGACATTGGGGAAAATCATCTCAGACTATGTCGTGGTATAAACCTTTTAAGTAAGCATCCTTCAAAAACTGCAGACTAGGGCAGACTAATTAGATAGGGGCAGTTCCCTCCTTGCTTTCAAGTTGGTCAAACAGACCGTGCCAGAAGTTAGTAACTGTTGAGTTCACAACAAGCGTCGAAAGCCTTGGGGCAGAGCAAAAGCCTAATCAACATGCATTGGTTAAATCGCTACGCTCACACGATCAACATGCTTTGGTTACGTCGCTACGCTCGACATTTGTAAGCTGTCATGGCACATTGGCTAGAAGTCAAAGTTCTCTCAGGAACGAGCTTGCAATTTTTGCAAAAGGATCAAATTTAGGGGCATCAAGAGCATCCACATATGTCTCTTGTCCATGGAATTATCAGATATCGAGTGTCGGGAAAATCAAATCATAACCACTAATAAAGTCCACTTCTGTTGGCATCCCATAAAAAAAAAACCAAAAGTCCAATCCTTTATTGGCATCTCCTAAAAGTCCAACCCCGCTTGGCATCTCTTAAAAGTCCACCTGACTGGCATCATCTCCTTAAAAGTCCAACCCCGCTTGGCATCTCCCATAGTCCAACCCCGCTTGGCATCCCTTAAAAGTCCAACCCCGCTTGGCACCCCCAAAGTCCAATCCATATTGGCAACTACCCAAACGTCCACCCTTGTTGGCACCTTCATAAACCAATATCCCTGCCTGCATTCACATATGCATCGTATAATTGGCATATACCATAGGCATACATAGCATGATCATTTCCCTTTACCTTCAACCCCCGCGTTGATATTTTGTCTTTTCTTTTCTCGACCCCCGAGTCGATATTCTTTCCTTTTTCTCGACCCCCGAGTCGATATTTACTTTTCTTCAACCCCCGCGTTGATATGTCTTTTCTTTTCTCGACCCCCGAGTCGATATTCTTTCCTTTTTCTCGACCCCCGAGTCGATATTTACCTTTCTTCAACCCCCGCGTTGATATGTCTTTTCTTTTCTCGACCCCCGAGTCGTTATTTTTCCTTTACCTTCGACCCCGAGTCGATATTTACCTTTCTTCAACCCCCGCGTTGATATGTCTTTTCTTTTCTCGACCCCCGAGTCGTTATTCTTTCCTTTTTCTCGACCCCCGAGTCGATATTTACCTTTCTTCAACCCCCGCGTTGATATGTCTTTTCTTTTCTCGACCCCCGAGTCGTTATTTTTCCTTTACCTTCGACCCCGAGTCGATATTTACCTTTCTTCAACCCCCGCGTTGATATGTCTTTTCTTTTCTCGACCCCCGAGTCGTTATTTTTCCTTTACCTTCGACCCCGAGTCGATATTTACTTTTTTTCAACCCCCGAGTTGACATGTCTTTATTTTCTCGACCCCGAGTCGATATTTGCCTTTTCCCCTTCAACCATGCAGTTGATATTTTGATTTGTTCTCGACCCCCGAGTCGATATTTACCTTTCCTCGACCCCCAGGTCGATATTTGCCGTATACCCAGTAAATATTTTTCACCTTGTTTCACATAATACCAAAAAAGATCCTCATGGGAAACCAGAAATAAAGCCTTACCTTAATCCTGTTGCCCAGTTGCATCTTCATGCGCATTACATATCAATCATTTACATATGCACCTTGCATTCCCTAGTATAATTGCATTTTAGTTGCACATTTGCGCATCATAACGCATAGCATTTCTGTCCCCCGCGACATAGCATAACGGGATCCATGATCAGTTTGCAAACATCTTGGCCAGTCCTTCATCATGGTCGGCAGTATTTCTCTGGAAAGAGTTCATACCCCACGTGCTCATGGAATTTTACTCCCCCAGCAAGTCATTCTTCAACCATGCAGTTGATAATGATAATTCCCAGCAGCTGTTGCTCTTGTCTCCCCCCAAGCGGAGTTTATTTTAAAAGTTTCTTGAAGATCTTTTCCCCGCAGAGTTTGTACAACGTTGTTCCTTTAATAGGAATCTTGGCTCAACTATTCCTTATCAAAATTATGTTAGAGATACTGCTTTGGTATCATCGAAGAATCTTATTGGATAAGAGGCTGCTTCGACCACCCAAAGAATCTCATGTGTTCAGAGATAATGCTTTGGTATCATCGAAGACCTTGTTGGATAAGGGACTGCTTCGACCACCCAGAGAATATCAGGTTATCTCGTTCATATTTTGCATCCTGCCACCCTGTTATGGTAAATTTTATCTCTCTGCATTTTACTTGTCTGTCGGACAAATTTCGGGGTCTTCTTGTATCTAATTGACTTCCACCCTAAAATGAACGCCATGCAGCTGTTCATTCTCTCAGGTTCAAGGCAATTAGATAGAGGCATCTGTCATACCCCAAATTTGTCCTACCTTTTTTAAAAAAAATTTATTTACCAGACTTTATTTTTCAACTTGCATCGCTTGTACAGCGTGACTTATTTTTCAGCAAATAATAAATATTTTCGCCTTTTTACACAATAAATTTGTGACACGTGACATTTTTTTTTGTATTTATTATTTTTTGTCATTTTATTTTTTTAGATAATGTTAATATAATTAGAATAGAATTCTTTTTAATTAGAAATAGGTTTTTATTATTATTTTGATTAATTAAACTAGAATTTAATTTAAAATAATAGAGTTAGTTTTTAATTAATTAAAATTAGTTAGAATAGAAATAGGTATTAATTTAGTTTGTAAAAATAAATAAAAAGAAAAATAGAAAAGAAAGTGAAAACACGGTGAGGAGGGAGTTTGCAAAATTAGGGTTATGAAAGTTAGTATAAAAGTAAGGGCATGTCATTGTTCAAGAAAAACCCTACACTGTTCACTATCCCTAAGTTTGAAGGGTAACCCTAGCCCCCTTTCTAACCCTAATCGGTACTATTCACCAAAAAAAACCCAAATCGGCCGCCGCCCCGTTTCCTCTGAAAAAACCCTAGACCTTTTCTTCATCACCGTAACGCCAACAACAACAGTATTAACGACAATAATGCTTTGGTTGAGATTTTGCAGCAACATCAAGTCGTCAAGCTCAGGTCACCAGTTTAAGTCAGTGTGTCCACGAAGCCGTTTTTTTCTTCTTCTGTTTTTCTTTGGTGGATGCAGGTTATAGGTTTGAGATCCAGAAGTTGAATCCAACTCCATTCACCATAACACAACGAGCAACTCAATGGCTCAACTCGCTCCAAGTAACAACGTCGTAGCGGCAATGACGTAGCAGCTTCACTAATGTCACAATCCAGCAGCAATTGTGATCATTTGTGTTCAAGCCACTGAGTTTTAGTTCAATAACTCGGCATCCCGGCTGCAACACGTGATGATGTCAACCATAACTCCACGGTTACGTATTCGTGTCGGTATTGCAACAGCTCAACATCAACACCAATAACGCGGTTCAACCATCCAAAGCTGGAAATAGAAGTAACTCTGGTGCGATCGTAATTCGAATCTCCAGCTGGTTTGATTTGGTATGTGCTTTAGTTGGTCCGGGTTCAACAAATTCAGCGTCTCAAATTCGGCGTTGGTAATCTTCAAATCATTCCTTTTGTTTCTGTTATGCTCACTACTGTTATTTAAATTTAATTGGGGAATTGATTACATATATTGGTTGTTGTATGTATGTTACTGTGATTTCGACTTAATCATGATATGATTGCAATTATTTTGTTTACATTTCGTGATAAAACTTTGCTTCCACTTCCTGTCGGATTGGTTGTATGAGATAGATATTATCTAATTTTCCTTGACATTGTAGCTACTCTGTCTTCCAATTGTAATATGTTATCATTTTTTTTTCCGGATCTGTTGCGATTTTGGTGAACCTCTGTTATGTTGTTGATTGTTAATGCTCGTAGCTATCTTTATCGGTTTGATTTCATGGCACTTATCGTTGTTTGTGATTCGATCCCATGGAACCTATTCCATTATGTGCATAGTCATTGTGTAGGCGGGTGGGTTTTATCCAAAATCGCTAAGTTGCAATTTTAATGTACTGTGAATTACACAAATTATGTTCCTGTTGTTGTCACTAAGTTTGTGTCATATTTCATGTTATCGACTCGGTTTCGTATGCTATGGTGAAATTATTTTACACTGCTATTGCTTTGTCATTTGGCACTCTGAAATAGGAGTTTGGGTATAATTCATCATCCGCTTTGGAGCGTCTGTTAGCTACTATTAACATTTTGAGTTGTTTGTTTTCTTGAGTAAAATATGCATAGCAAGTTTGTTAAGAATCAATATGCATGCTTCGGTTCTGGTTTGAGAGCGTTTCCGTTTTCGCAAGTTTTCATTTCATATTTTGTCAACTGATGTTACAACTTTAAATTGTTATGTTTCTGTGAATTCCATTTCATGATCCAATTTGACAAACTGGTATTATTTATTGTTTATTTTATGTTTCGGTCTTAATTCGATTGCATTATGCATCTGGTATATTATGAGTGTCAATTGCAAACTGTTTCAATCCTATTTCAATTACAGCTATCTAACTCTGTAAATAATTATTGCTTTCGCATTGTCGATGTCGAACTACTGCTTTTGTGTTTGGTTTGGTGTAAAGGTACATTAATAATTTTAGTTAGATGTCAATTACAATTTAAATATTTATAATTTTAGTTAGATATTATTTAGTAAGATGTTATTAGTTGAGTAGGTAATTACAATTTTGGTTGATTATGTATTAGATTATTAAATAATTAATTGACTTATTTTTTCTAGTTTTTTTTTAAATGTTTCCTAAATTAACTTATCGAAAGTGGTGGGCTCTTGGGGTCTAGCATCCCTTGAGTCCTTGAACAAATGCTCTCGAGGCGCACGCTCTTGAGTTGTGGTTGTTCCGTCTTTCGATTTTCAAATTTTTTTTTTCACTCAATTTAAATTTTTTAAACAATTTTTATTAATTAGATATTTTAATAAGAAATTCAAATTATTCTTTCTTTTAAAAAATATAAATCTCAAAAGGATTACCAAATAAATATTTTAAACTTTTAGAAAACTATACTCTATTAGTTAAGTTAAAGTTTTTAAAGGTATTATATATATATTTTTCTCAAAACAATTAATTATAATTACTTTTTCTCAAAACTTTTTTACAATTGATTAATAATTTTATATATGAAAATTACAACTATTTTTTCTTAATTAAGTTAAACTACCTTTCTAAAAAATAAATTTCAAACAATTGAATTCTTGGATCTCGCCTTCCTTGAATTTCCAAACTACTACTCTCGAGGCGTACGCTTTGAGTTGTGGTCGTTTCGTCGATTTATTTTTAATACTCAATTCTTTTCGAAACTTTTAAACAATTTTTAAAATAATTTCTCGATCACTATACACAACATTTTAAAGCTTAATCCTGGGCTTCCTTACAGTGACACCTATTTGATCAATTATTTCTAGTTGGTCACTTAGAAGACTAGCCCACTTTGCTAGTACACACGCTTAAAATTCAAATTTAAACCTCGACTTATCTCGAGTATTTTTCTTCAATGAAGATATCAAACTCTTGAGGTCTAGCACTTCTTGGGTTCTCGAAGGATTGCTCTCAAGGTGTACACTTTGGGTTGTAACCTCATTTTAATCTTACATTTCCTAAAAATACCTAGCGCGCCTAGTCCGAGTACGCTAATCCATTCAAAATTATTTTTCTCATTAAATCACGAAAGAATCGAGTTCTTGGAGTCGTGCATTCCTTGAATTCGAGAATGGGTACTATCAAGGTGTACACTTTGAATAGTATATCATTCGAACTTTCGTTCCTAAAACACTTCTTAATTATTTGGACCAATACTTTCACTGTCCAACAAACATATTTCATAATTAATGGAATGAAAAAGATGTCGTTGGGATCTAGCATTCCAATGATATCCCGATTAATTGGTTGCGAGGCCGACGTCTCGTTTATCGATTAGTCGTCATTCCTCCTAAAGTTTTTAACCCATCTAACCTCGTTCCTCACTCACGTGTGATCGAGTCTAAACACTAGTATGTTTCTAAACCATACGTCAAATTCAAATCATTTTTCTTAATCAAATTACGAAAGAACTGAGTTCTTGGAGTCTCGCACTCCTTGAATTCTTGAATGGCAACTATTGAGGCGTACGCCTTAGGTAGCGTGTCATTCGACCTTTCGTCTAAAACACGCGCCTTAACTATTTGGACAAGTATTCATTGTCCATTCAAATACAATTTCCTAATTAATTGAATGAAAAAGGTGTCGTTGGGATCTAGCATTCCAACGATATCCCGACTAATTGGTTGCGAGACTGACGTCTCGTTTATCGAGTAGTCGTCATTCTCCCTCAAAATATCTAACCGACCTTATCTTCTTCGCCTCCGTGCAATCGAAACCCTAACTACCTATTCAACTTAACTCTCTCTTTCTCGCCTTCGTGCGATTGAAACTTTCTCAAACATATTTCGTAATTATTCGAATGAAAAAGGTGTCGTTGGGATCTAGCATTCCAATAATGCCCCGATTAATTGATTGCGAGGCCGACGTCTCGTTTATCGAATAGTCGTCATTCTACATCAAATTACCTAACCAAACTCCTTTTCTTGCCCCCGGGCAATCGAAACCTCAAACCTGTTCAAATATATCCTCTAACCAAAACATCCAATACGATAAACCAAATTCCTCGCCCTCGTGCGATTTCCAACCAAAACACCTTTACCAAAGAACATTGTTTAATCCCTTCTTCCGCGCATAACAAACTCGTGCTTCAGCCTCCCCTAGCGAGCAGACAAGCCAACATTTAGCAGTTAGAATGCGACCTAAACACTCGTTCGTCCCCATACCAAACCCTTTACCGTAGTCAGCCGAACTACGGCTGCTCTGATTCTTCATTCTCTTTTGAATGTAAGATACGTAGGCACAAGATTGCGATGATCTTGGCGAGCACAATCCCCTCCTTTTCCCGTAGTCCCCCGAACTACGAATGCTCTGATTTTCCACTTCTTATAAGTGAAGATACGTAGGCACAAGGGCCCCAATCCTTGGCGAGCACCCTATCCAAAAACCACCCATTTCCCCCAATAGGAGAAACCTTAGAAGAAAACAAACAAGCATAGTTAACTTTACTCTCGAATCGATCAAGAGGTTCCCGTTGAGTACAACGGACATGAGGGGTGCTAATACCTTCCCCTCATGTAATCGACTCCCGAACCTAGAATATTGGTTGCGATGACCATGTTCTTATCCCTTTAAAGGTTTTATCGATATTTTCCTATTCCATCCTTGGAATGAATAAAGTTCGGTGGCGACTCTGTTTCGAACAGTATTTTTCAGCGGCCATCGCGAGGATCGTATTTTTCGAGGTACGACAGTTAGAATGCGACCTAAACACTCGTTCAGTTTCAAACCCTTTTACCGTAGTTAGCCGAACTACGACTGCTCTGATTTCTCATTTATCAATGAGAATACGTAGGCACAAGATTGCGATGATCTTGGCGAGCACAATCCCCTCTTTTTCCCGTAGTCCCATGAACTACGAATGCTCTGATTTCCACTTCTTATAAGTGAAGATACGTAGGCACAAGGGCCCCAATCCTTGGCGAGCACCCTATCTTGAAACCAACCTTTTTCCCATTAGCAAGCAATTCCTTAGAAGATAAACAAACATAGTTAACTTTCTCTCGCGAATCGACTCAAGAGGTTCCCGTTGAGTACAACGGATGTAAAGGGTGCTAATACCTTCCCTCTATGTAATCGACTCCCGAACCTAGAATATTGGTTGCGATGACCATGTTCTTATCCTTTTTAAGGTTTTATCGATATTTTCCTATTCCATCCTTGGAATGAATAAAGTTCGGTGGCGACTCTGTTTTGAACAGTATTTTTCGCGTCCATCGCGAGGATCGTATTTTTCGAGGTATGACAGATGGCGACTCTGCTGGGGATTAGTTGTATAGCCCTATGCTAGAGAGAGTCAAGCCTAAATTGACTCGATTCGCGAGAGTTAGATTCGTTTGCGTATTTATCTTCTCTTATTATTTAATTGCTTGTTTTCTTTTATATATTCTATTATTATTCCTTGTGATACTATTGGGGTTCTGATTGAGGGAACTTTGCGAGATGGCTCTACACCCGAGTCCGAGAAAAAACATAGGATTAGAATGGTGGTTGTATAGTGGAATCCCTCGAGGAGTCTTTCTCGTTGGGAGGAAGCGAAAACCCCGCTTAGAGTTGATTCACCTGAGGATGTTGTTATCATGGTGAGTCTTTGCCATGGCAATGATGTTTTTGAGTTTGAATCTATAACTCTAAGGACCTTTTACCCTCAAACCATGGTGGTTGGTAGTGTTAACTCATGAGGGTCACTCCTTTTTGGGTTGATGTGAACGCCCCGATCAGATGAGATCCCTTGAACGTATCGTTATTTTGACAATGATGTTTTCAACCTCGATCTATGACTCTGAGGTCCCTTTAAGAAACCTTGGATTCGATGGTTGTGTAGTAGAGACTCACGAGGAGTCTTTCTCGTGGGATGACACGAAAACCTCACCTAGAAGAGATCCTTCGATGGTATTATTATTGGACGAGTCTTTGTCATGGTAACAATATCTTTGAAAAGGTCCATGACTCTAGGCACCTACCCGTTTAAAGCCTACCTATGGGGTTCCTTTTATCATAGATATCTGTTATTTTACCCGTTCTTCTGTCTGACTTCAGAATTGTGATTGAGCCTGTGATCCTGAGCATTGCATCGCATTTATATATCATTTCATTTGCATTGCATATCTGTCTCTCAACCAGAAATCTTATCCATCCTTTGTCCATAATCCGCAGTTGATTTCTCGACACCCGTATCGGACTTGAAGTAGCTTTGAAAGACCATGGAACCCTTGAAGCATAATCGAGTTAAGCAGGGAAAAGACGCGAACAACGTGAAAGGCAAGATGAAGCAGCTGCCAGAAGTTATGACAATTGTTGGGAGAAGGAAGGAAAAGCTTCAAGAAGGTACCACAACTAGGAGTTTTACTCCCATGGTTCCCTCCGCTCCGCAGCCTGCAGTGAATAGCCTATTGTGTGTTGCTCCTCTTGGGTTTTCTCCCCAACCAATTCTTCCAAAGCCTCGGAATCAACGGTCATCACCTATTCAGGATCGGAGAGGCAGTAAGAAGTCTCAGTCACGCCCTATTCTCGGCCCTATTCCTATACCGTATGGACAACTACTATCATATCTAATTCAGAGTTCATTGCTGGTCATTCAAGAATAAGATTCGAGAGCTAATTAACAACAAACGCCTAGTCTTCAAGGAAGACAATCCCGGGGCAGAATGTGGGTATCACACTGGAACCATAGGACATACTGTTGAAGAGTGTGAAAGCTTTCGAAACAAATTGCAATTGACCAGAAAGGAAGACCCTAGCTTAAATGGTTCAACTCAAAGGCCTGGCAAAGAGAAAGTACAAGAGTTTCGGGGAACACTCAAAGTCTTGTACCACAAGGAAAAGATTGAGTTTTTGGCGGATGAAGTACCTTTATCCTCTGATAATCATGTTGAAACTACCACTTCAAGAGAAAAGATGGAAGAAAAGTCCAAAAGGGTTGTATCTGCTGAAGAGACCTCGAAAATCCACTTTGGAGAACATCCCGTGGGCACTGAGGAAGATGATGACATCCACCTTTGGGTTCCTATAGGACAACTAACAATACCTAGGGAACCATGTAAAAAATCTGGGGTTGCTCCTTATGCAAATCAATGAGCGTATGGCCAAGGAAATCAAGATCCACGCCAGAATCAACACAGGCCTCGCAACAATTTGGGAAGAAGGAACGCTCCTCTTCACCCAATTCCTGTATCGTACACTCAGCTTCTGCCACATTTGATTCGAAATTCACTAGTGGAACCTAAATCTCTCAAGCCAGTGCCAGAACCATACCCTCCTGGGTATGATCCCAATGCACATTGTGGATACCATGCTGGATCAATGGGGCATTCGACAGAAGATTGCAAAGCTTTTCAGGCTAGGGTGCAACAATTGATTGACAAGGGATGTATATCCTTTCAAGAAGGGAGTTTGGTCGTACGTATCCGCCTCGCGCCTGAATGAGATCGAAGACTTCAAGACGCATCTTCTCAAGACAACTGATCAAGCAAGAAAAGCCCAGTTCCTCCATGCTGGCATTTTTTATGCATTTGTAGTTTCTTTTCTGTTAATTACTATTTGCTTTTAGACATTGTTGTTATTTAATGGTATTGTTAATGTGATAATCGTGCATGTTTTAATCAAATCCATGCATATTCACTCACAGTTTCTCATTTATTGCAAAAATCACAAAAATATTTCACTTCCTTTGTCGCACTGCTGTTTTGAGGGAGGATGACGAAAACGAAATACCCATAATTGCTGATAAGTATGCTTTTGGATAAAATCACGCCGATGATGTACATGCATTGCTTCAAATTCCTAAACACTGAAGAGATAAGTCCCTAGTTAACCACTTCGAGCCTAGAAGTAGGAGTTTCCTTCGGATTTCTAAACCCTTACACTTAACCTGGGGCATGGGTAGTATTCAGTTAACTTGATTACGCACTCGAATCACAAGACAAACATCCAAAGGACATGACGATTGTTCATCAATGACCAATGACTTGGCAGTCACAAATCCTCCAACAACAAAAAAAAAGAGAAAGAAAAATAGAGCTTGCTAAGTCAGACACCTTAAAAGGAGACTTAGGCAAAAATCAAGGCAACCCCGATGGATCTGACAAGCAAAGTCAGTCCATGCAAAAGTTAGGGATCAAAAAACAAAACCAAAAAGAGGTCCTCAAACCCTCAACAAAAACAAAATAAGATTCAGTGGCCACTCAAATCAAGGGGTTACTCACATCCATCAAAATAAGGTGGCTGCCATTTTAAGCAAACTTTGAACCATCAAGTTTACACCGTCAAGCAGGTGCAAAATTAACTGAACGTAGGTATGGAGATCATTACGAAGAAGGGGTGGGTACAAATAATACTTTGAGCCTAATATCCTTTATTTCTATAACCGTGAACCAGACCACGTTACAACCCTCGAAAGACCTAATTGAGGCGAGGTTTATTCTGAAAGCATACTACAGCAAGGTTGCGTAAACTGACTCCTACATATTTGCTAATTTTATGTATTGGTGTCATATTCTTGCTATATCTTTCACACCAATTAAATCAGCATTGCGTTTGGATTGATAGTCCACTCATCACACATTTTCACATCATTCCCAATAATTGATATTTTCAAAACTTACATGAATGTCGCATTAAAATTACCATTTTTGAATGAACAATTTTAAACCGCAAATCAGTATTTGACATTATAGAAATTCCAACAAAGTGCAGTCAAAGAGGAACTTGATCGCTCATTGGTGTTGACCTGAATCAAGAATGTCTCATAACCCTACGAATCTGGGGCAAGTCCTTTTGAGGTTTAAACTGGGGCAAACCACTACAAGGTCCAGACACTGGGGCAAATGGGTTTAAGCCATATACTGGTATAATCATCGCCAAAGTTCTCATCCCAGAAGAAAATCCTACAAATACCCCGCAGACTGGGGCAGACCATTTGAACTGGGGCAGATTAGCTGAACAGGGGAAATTTCCCTTCACGCTTTCAAAGTTGATCAAGATGACCACACCAGACACCAGTAATGGTTAGGGTCCATAAACGTCAAAAGCCTCGGGGCAGAGCAAAAGCATGACTAACACGCATTGGTTAAGTCGCTACGCTCACGCAATCCATATGCATTGGTTGAGTCGCTACGCTAGCATGACTAACACGCATTGGTTAAGTTGCTACGCTCGCGCAGTCAACATGCTTTGGATAAGTCGCTACGCTCAACATTTGTAAGTCGTCATGACGTACCAGCTAAAAGCGAGGTTCTTACAAGAACAAGAATACCACTTCTGCAAAGGATCCAACTTGGAGCACCAAGAGTATCCACATCTGTCTTCTGATTGTGGCGCTGTCGTATACCATGTGTCGGGAAGTCGAATCCTTTTGCCAACAAAAGTCCGATCTCGCTTGGCACGTCCATAAAGTCCAATCTTTTATTGGCAACTACAAAAAGCCACTCCAATTGGCACCTTCAAAGTCCAGTTTTCATTGGCAACCACTAAAAGTCCACTCTCGATGGCATCCTCATAAAACCAAAGTCCAAATCCATTTGGCAACCACCGAATCTAGTCCCTGGTGATATCCCCGACAAGATTTTATCTCCAGCATACCTGATCATTTGCATTATCATAAGCACGACATGCAACATCATATCATAATCATAATCGAGCATTAGCATATCCTTTGCATACGCATCTTACACTCCCTAGCAGTTGCATATTGGGCATCATAAAGCATTGCATTACATAGCAACATAGCAGGATCCAGGATCAGTTTGCAAACATCTTGGCCAGTCCTCCAGTGAAGTCGGCAGTATTTCTCTGAAGAGAGTTGATACCCCGCAAGTTCAAATAATTCTACTCCCCAACAAGTCACTCCCCGACTATGCAGTTGATAATGATAGTCCCCAGCGACCGTTGCTCTTATGGCTCCCCAAGCAGAGGTTATCATAAAAAGTTTCTTGAAGACTTTCCCCCACAGAGTTTGGACAATGTTGTTCCTCTAATAGGAATTTTAGCTCAACCATTACTCAACAAATTTATCGCTCGAGATACTGCTTTGGTATCATCGAAGAGCCTTAAGGGATAAGGTGCTGCTTTGACCACCCGAAGAATCTCAAGTTTTGTTTGAGATACTGCTTTGGTATCATCGAAGAGCCTTAAGGGATAAGGTGCTGCTTTGACCACCCAAAGAATCTCAAGTTTTGTTCGAGATACTGCTTTGGTATCATCGAATAATCTTATTGGATAAGATGCTGCTTCAACCACCCGAAGAATCTCAAGTTTTGATCAGAGATACTGCTTTGGTATCATCGAAGAATCTTATTGGATAAGAGGCTGCTTCGACCACCCGAAGAATCTCAAGTTTTGTTCGAGATACTGCTTTGGTATCATCGAAGAATCTTATTGGATAAGATGCTGCTTCGACCACCCGAAGAATCTCAAGTGTTCAGAGATACTGTTTTGGTATCATCGAAGAATCTTATTGGATAAGATGCTGCTTCGACCACCCGAAGAATCTCAAGTTTTGATCAGAGATACTGCTTTGGTATCATCGAAGAATCTTATTGGATAAGAGGTTGCTTCGACCACCCGAAGAATCTCAAGTTTTGTTCGAGATACTGCTTTAGTATCATCGAAGAATCTTATTGGATAAGATGCTGCTTCGACCACCCGAAGAATCTCAAGTGTTCAGAGATACTGCTTTGGTATCATCGAAGAATCCTATTGGATAAGAGGTTGCTTCGACCACCCGAAGAATCTCAAGTTTTGTTCGAGATACTGCTTTGGTATCATCGAAGAATCTTATTGGATAAGATGCTGCTTTGACCACCCGAAGAATCTCAAGTGTTCAAAGATACTGCTTTGGTATCATCGAAGAATCCTATTTGATAAGAGGCTGCTTCGACCACCCGAAGAATCTCAAGTTGTGTTCAGAGATACTACTTTGGTATCATCGAAGGACCTTAACGAATGAGGGGCCGCTTCGACCACCCAAGGAGGATCGTCTATACCACTTTGGTATCATCGAAGGACCTTAACGAATGAGGGGCCGCTTCGACCACCCAAAGAGGCTTGTTTATACCACTTTGGTATCATCGAAGGACCTTAACGAATGAGGGGCCGCTTCGACCACCCAAAGAGGCTTGTTTATACCACTTTGGTATCATCGAAGGACCTTAACGAATGAGGGGCCGCTTCGACCACTCGAAGAGGCTTGTTTATACCACTTTGGTATCATCGAAGGACCTTAACGAATGAGGGGCCGCTTCGACCACCCGAAGAGGCTTGTTTATACCACTTTGGTATCATCAAAGGACCTTAACGAATGAGGGGCCGCTTCGACCACCCAAGGAGGATCGTTTATACCACTTTGGTATCGCGAAGAACCTTAACGAATGAGGGACTGCTTCGACCACCCAAAAAGGCTTGGTTATACTACTCTGGTATCACGAAGGACCTTAACGAATGAGGGACTGCTTCGACCACCCAGAGAATGTCAGGTTATCTCGTTCATCTATTTTGCATCCTGTCATCCCGTTCTGGTATACCTAATCCCTGCACTTTACTTGCTTGTCGGACAAATTTTGGGGTCTTCTTGTATCTAATTGACTTCCACCCTAAAATAAACGCCATGCAGCAGTTCATTCTCTCAGGTTTAAGGCAATTAGATAGGGGCATTTGTCATACCCCAAATTTGTCCTACCTTTTTGAAAATTTTCATTTGATAGACTTTATTTTAATTTGCATTGCTTATGCCGCTTAATGTATTGTTTCACTTTTTTGTCCATCAAATTTGTGACACGTGGCATTATTTGTAGTTATCTTTATTTATTAATTAGATTAATTAAAATTTACATTAGGTTTTAAAATTAAATTAATTAGAATCTAAGTTAGATCTAGAATGATTTAGTTTAGAATAAATTAATTAGAATTAGTATAGTTTAAAATAGAAAGATTTTAAAATGAAAGAAAAAGAAAACAGAATTAATTAAAAAGAAATAAAAGAAAAAAAGGAAGAGAGAGGCGGGAGGAAAATTGAAATTAGGGTTATGGTTTGGAAGTATAAAGGGGACTCGTTACTGTTCATGAGGGGAGAGAAACCCTGGCCGTCAAACCCTAACAGCGAATTCTTCCTCTTCTCTCAGCCGACCCACATCATCATCTCCCTCTTTTCTCGCCATTTCCTCACCTTCATCTCGATTTCCGCGACCTTCTTCTTCTCACGCCGTCCGTTCATATTACGGCCACCACACCCCTAACCTTCGACCTGCAACTACACAGCCGCAACCTCAATGATAATTACCACCGGCAATAATCGCATGAAGATTCACTCATAAGCCACCGTCGAAGCTGCAACAACAAAGATGAGAGTAAGACAAGCAGATTCGCGAAAGGAGGTCGCCTCTCGTTTCATTTCGATGTTATCAGATGATGGGCGTGATCGAGTATACCATATGCTGTTGTTATTTTTAATATATATTTGTTAGAATTTACGTTCTTAATTTTAATGTCACTGTGCTTTTTGATACTGTATGTTGTGGTTGTTCATAATTTTGGCGCATGTTATATTAGGTTTTGCCGGAGTTTATGGTGTGTACTGTGAGCTATGCGTTGCCGTTGGTGTCGAGATTTATGAAAGTTGAATTTCTGCGGTGCTCAGTCTTGTTTTCATAGATTTTTGCGTTTGTACTGCCTATGGTTTTGGGATTGCTGTTAATTTACATGCAGGTTGCGGTGTCGTCGAGTTTTGTTGGAGCAACAAGCGATGTTGTCGATTCAGGAGTGGGATCTGTTGGTTTTATTGCAACGACACCGACGATGTTACAACAGCTCATACTCGCCGACTACACTACCGACACCCTTCGAAGCTCACTCGCGTTGAACTCTCCCAGCAGTAAACTCATGTAAACGATAACAGACTCAAGAGTTTGCCAATCCCATATTCTGGATTTTCAACCTGGTGAAGCCTTTGTTATCAGAAACATTACCAACATGGTTCCACCATATCACAAGTGTGGCTCCAATGATGGACTGGACGAACAATCGATATAGGACTCTCACTCATCTCATATCAAAGCATGCTTGGCTATATACTGAGATGCTTGCAGTTGAAATAATTGTTCATCAAAAGGATAATCTTTACAGATCGGTCGTTACCGCTTATGTCTCGGAGGAATCCCGCGGAGAGGCGCATAACATTTTCGCAGCAACAAAGTTGACGAGCTCACATCATCAGTCTGAATCAGTGCGTCCATGGAGCCATTTTTTTGTTTGTTTGGTGTATGCAGGTCATAGATACGTCAACAACAATGCATAACTGGCTTTGATTCGAGTTCTGTAGCAAGAATAGTTTTTGCAGCAACAATATCAGTTTTCTTCCTGCTACAACCTTCTAGCTCCATCAACTCGCAGAAACAATGACATGTCGACCTGATGGCATATTGTATTTCTATATTATTAATGTTGTGAGTTTATTGCAAGACTTATTGAGTTGCAGTTAAACACTAACCCCTTTTATTAAAGTGGATTGAAGGTTTCGAATCAAAGGCGAGAGTGGAATCGGTTACGTTTAAAGCGTTGTCAACATATCTTAACGCAGCGGTTTCAACCACGGCACCACGATTGTTGTGATCCAACACAGATAAACTTAAGCTGCAACGAGTTGCCTCCTTCAACTATAACGACTTGTATCGTGTTGCTAATGCTGTTATATTGAATTAGATTTCGATAATCATTATTGCTACCACTGCCTATCCCTAAATTCTGTTACCACCCTCGAGTGTGATTTGCGGTCCCGTGTATGCTGATACCGCTACTGATATGTTTAAGATTTTACTTGATCTAACTAATTGCAGCGTTTTTTTTTTGGAATGACAGGAATTGCTCTGGTTACGGGATGAAGCAAGATTGGAAGTCGTACACAGTTCACAAGAAGGTCGGTGTTTGAAATTCTTGATGTAGGTTCAGAGCTACACCGGTCCTGCGATCTGAATGATTTAAAAGGGTTACAAATCGGATCCGAAAGGCTTGGATGTCTGTTGCGGTATTTGTTTATGTGTGACAAGCTCCCGGAGAGAAAAAAGCAAGAAAAGTGAATGGGTTATGTATACGCTTAGTTTTTCTTCGTTTCCAATTCTTGTCTTGGTTTCCTGTTCTGTTTGGGTATGCTTCCATTTATGTGCAGGTTGAGAGTTGATTAGCAATTTGGCATCAATTCCATTTGTTATCAATTCCATTTTGGAACAACAACATAAACTCGCGACAAGCCTCACAAACTGCAGTTTCGGCATCCCGAAAACTCGATGTCATAGTTCTGCAGAACTCAACGATTATGGCTCAATTGGTGGACCAAACTATGGCATTTGGAGGTTTCGTGAAATTCTCTATCTCATTGCAGGTTGGAGTAAAAACAATCAAATGAGGAGTTGGAATCGCAACTTTCTGGATCTCGACAGTTCTCGCTGGTTTCTGTAAGTTGATGGTTGGCTGCACTATGAGCATCGAGTCCGTTCGAAAGCTTTATGCGATTCTGTTTTTCTTCTTCTTTCGATATTATCGTAGCGTTGCAGATATTCTAAGCTTGTTTCGTTATTGGTTTTGCATATTATGAACATGTATCCTTATATTTATTATGACTTCTTTTTGTATGTTAACCAATTCAAAATGTTAATACACTGTGATTTGTACTTGTACAATTTGTTTTAATTGTATATGCTGAGTTATAGTTTTACAGTTTCTACTGATAATGTGAGGAAGAGACTCACACATGTATCACAGTTGCGGTTTTGACGGCGTCGCTTTTCTTTGTTATCAACGGCAGCAAAGGTCAACTTTGTATCAATAGCAGTCCTAATTAGAGAATAGTGGTCCTAACTTTGTTATCAACGGCAACAAAATGTTTGGCTCATATTGTGTTTCGTTGTGCATTAACGGCAATTCAGATGAGGCTTTTATTTTTAATTCATTATAGAAAAAGATGTTGCCTTATGTTATATCTTTTAAATTCTATGGGCTGATGTTTCTTCATGTTTTCTAGGTTGGAAAATATTTGAATAATTATAATACATTATATTGGGTTTTAATAACCAAATGACAATATTAGGGACAAGATGATGGTGTTAGCAACAGAATTGGCAATAAAATTTTCCTAAGAATCTTGTTGCTTTGACGCATGTCCTTACCATGGAATAGTACTAGTGGAGGAGAAGACATATCATTTTGATCAATTTCATCATGTTATGTTTCTGGAAGTCTAAATCTAACTTTCAAAAGTCACTTTAGATACGTTAGAATTAATTTAGTTTGCTTTCGATTTTGGTTGGCTTCTGGTGCAACGACTTACCCTTGGCCTCCTCCCAGTGAGTACATTTTCTTTTCTTTTCATGTATTCATTTGGCATGTTCGTTTTCATTATATTCTATCCCCATTCGATAAATGCATCCCAACTCCCCAAAATGTAATATAATTTTATCGCTTTTGCCTTAAAACTATTTTTTTTAAATATAATTCTCGATTTATCGAGCCATTTTCCACCCTTGTAAGTCGAGTGCTTTCAAAGTCTCGCCATCAACCTTTTGGTCACATACACAACATTTTAAAGCTTAATCCTGGGCTTCCTTACAGTGATACCTATTTGATCAATTATTTCTAATTGGTCACTTAGAAGACTAGCCCACTTTGCTAGTGCACACGTTAAAACGCAAATTTAAATCTCAAGCATTTTCTCAAATCATCTTCAAAGTTATTTGATTGAAAGAGAGTTTAGAGTCTTCTATTCTCTCTCTTAGTTCACTTGTCCAATTGTTTAAGTGTGAGGAGTCTTCTTCATACTTAAACAATTGTTTTCTTGAAAACCCTTAAATTGTTTTCACGCAATTTTCAAACCTTGATTCATATCAAGCAATTTTCTTTAAATCAAACTTAAAATACTTAATAACTACTCAAACAAAATTTCAATAAAAGGATGAAAAAGAGAGTTCCAAGTATTTGGTTCTCTCTCCCAATTGTTTGGGTCCGAGAAGTCTTTCTTAAACTCGAACAGTTGTCTTCTAAAAACGATAAACTTATTCAAACCCGTTTTCTTAAACACATAAATGAAAGAGCTCCAAGTCTTTGGTTCACTCTCCCGATTATTTAAAATTCAAGAAGTCTTTCTCGAGCTTTGAGTAATCGTCATCCGATTAATACACTCTAATATTATTAAACATCTTTCATAATATTAGATGAGAAAAGGAGAGAGTTCCAAGTCTTTGGTTCACTCTTCCGATTATTTGAGGTCCGAGAAGTCTTTCTTAAGCTTCGAGTAATTCTCATCTGTTAAAATATTTTAACCACATGCTATCTTTCGAGTGCCATTCAAACAATTCCTTTTGCGATGAAAAAGAAAGTGTTCAAAGTCTTTGGTTCGCTTTCCCGATTACTTGGGTCCGAGAAGTCTTTCTCAAGCTTCGAGTAATCGTCATCCGATTCACTCACTCGTATCCAATTCCATTAACACTTAGATGAAAAAGAGAGAGCTCCAAGTCTTTGGTTCACTCTCCCGATTACTTAGGGACCGAGGAGTCTTTCTCGAGCTTCGAGTAATCGTCATCCGATTAACCCACTCGAACCACATTCTATCCTTTCGCATTTGAGGTTGAAAAAGAGAGAGCTCCAAATCTTTGGTTCACTCTCCCGATTACTTGGGTCCGAGAAGTCTTTCTTAAGCTTCAGGTAATCGTCACCTCTAGCTAAACTTTTAATACATCTAACCAATCTTTTTCTTGCCCTGTGCAACCAATACCTTATAACCTATTGAAATCTATCCTCTTTTCCAAACCAAAATACTTAACCAATCAAACTCTACTCGCCCTCGTGTGATCCACAACTCATACACCTTTTTCAAAGAACATTGTTTAGTCCCTTCTTCCGCGCATAACAAACTCGTGCTTCAGCCTCCCCTAGCGAGCAGACAGGCCAACGTTTAGCAGTTAGAATGCGACCTAAACACTCGTTCAGTTTCAAACCCTTTTACCGTAGTTAGCCGAACTACGGCTGCTCTGATTTCTCATTTATCAATGAGAATACGTAGGCACAAGATTGCGATGATCTTGGCGAGCACAATCCCCTCTTTTTCCCGTAGTCCCACGAACTACGAATGCTCTGATTTCCACTTCTTATAAGTGAAGATACGTAGGCACAAAGGCTCAAATCCTTGGCGATCACCCTATCTTGAAACCAACTTTTTTCCCATTAGCAAGCAATTCCTTAGAAGATAAACAAACATAGTTAACTTTCTCTCGCGAATCGACTCAAGAGGTTCCCGTTGAGTACAACGGATGTAGAGGGTGCTAATACCTTCCCTCTATGTAATCGACTCCCGAACCTAGAATATTGGTTGCGATGACCATGTTCTTATCCTTTTTAAGGTTTTATCGATATTTTCCTATTCCATCCTTGGAATGAATAAAGTTCGGTGGCGACTCTGTTTCGAACAGTATTTTCCGCGTCCATCGCGAGGATCGTATTTTTCGAGGTACGACACTAAGCACTGTAGTCAAAGACGAGGTGAAAAAGCTACTAGACGCAGGAATGATATACCCAATCTCCGACAGCCAATGGGTCAGCCCAGTACACGTAGTACCCAAGAAATGAGGCGTTACTGTAGTGAAGAATTCGAAAGGCGAATCGATAACCCAAAGAGTAGTGACCGGAAATAGGATGTGTTTCGACTACAGAAAACTAAACAAGGCAACTCGGAAAGATCACTTCCCTTTACCATTCATAGACCAAATGTTGGAGAGACTGGAGAAACATTCATATTTCTGCTATCTAGATGGTTATTCGGGATTCTTTCAAATCCTTATTCACCCCGATGACCAGGAAAAGACAACATTCACCTGTCCCTATGGTACTTTTGCCTACCGCCGAATGTCGTTCGGACTATGCAATGCTCCAGCAACCTTTCAAAGATGCATGATGGCAATCTTCGCAGATTTCATAGATGACATCATGGAAGTGTTCATGGATGACTTCTCAGTATGCAGACAAAGCTTCGAAAGCTGCCTGTCGAATTTAGAAATGGTACTCAAAAGATGCGCCAAAGTGAACCTTGTCCTTAATTGGGAAAAATGTCAGTTCATGGTCCGACAAGGCATTGTTTTAGAACACGTCATCTCTGAAAAAGGGATTGAAGTTGACAAAGCCAAAATAGAGATCATAAAGGATCTCCAACCTTCGAAAACCGTACGAGAAATACAAAGCTTCTTAGGACACGCTGGATTCTACCGGAGATTCATAAAAGATTTCTCGAAAATCACAAAACCTCTTACAAGTTTGTTAATGAAAGATGATGAGTTCATCTTCGACAAAGAATGCTTAGAGGCATTCGAAACTCTAAAATCTGCACTTATCACTGCACCAATCATGCAACCCCCAGATTGGCGACTACCATTCGAAATCATGTGCGATGCGAGTGATTATGCCGTAGGCGCAGATCTAGGACAAAGGAAGGATAAGAAGCTTCACGCTATCTACTACGCTAGTAGAACATTAGACCCTGCCCAAGTGAACTACGCCACAACAGAAAAGGAACTCTTAGCAGTCGTGTTCGCTCTTGACAAATTTCGTTCCTACTTGGTAGGAGCCAAAATAATCATATACACAGACCACGCTGCCATTAGGTACCTAATAAAAAAAAAGGACGCTAAACCCAGATTATTGAGATGGATCCTATTATTACAAGAGTTCGATTTAGAAATTAAAGATAAGAAGGGGACCGAGAACGTAGTTGCGGACCACTTATCCCGTATAGAGGGCATAAAACAAGAACCAGTGCCTATCAATGACGACTTTCCTTACGAACGTCTGATATCCAAATTGGAAAGCGATATGTCTAACTCTACTTCGGAAGAACCGGAACTGGAAAAAGCCGTGGAAGCTGTCTATGCCCAAGCCACGTTGTCGTGGTTTGCCGACATCGTTAATTACCTGGCCGCAAGCGTGCTTCCACCGGACCTGACTTATCAACAAAAGAAGAAATTCTTCCATGACTTAAAGCACTACTACTGGGACGAACCTCTACTTTTCAGACGAGGCGCCGACAACTTATATCGTCGTTGTGTCCTAGAGGAAGAAATAGAAGACATCATCACCCAATGCCATTCAGCACCATATGGTGGTCATGCCAGCACCTCAAAGACGTGCGCTAAAATCCTACAGTCTGGCCTATTCTGGCCTAGTCTCTGGAAGGACGTCCATACCGCGGTACTAAAATGCGACCGGTGCCAACGCACCGGCAACATCTCACGATGCGATGAAATGCCTCAGAGAGGAATCTTGGAAGTAGAAATCTTTGACGTTTGGGGAATCGACTTCATGGGACCTTTCCCATCTTCTTTTGGAAATAAATATATACTCGTCGTTGTCGACTATGTATCGAAATGGATAGAGGTCGTTGCCGCTCCAACAAATGACACGCGAGTAGTCGTTAAACTCTTTAAAAACGTAATCTTTCCAAGATTCGGTGTGCCTAGGCTCGTCATTAGTGACAGTGGTTCACATTTCATATCGCGAATCTTTGATAAACACCTTTCCAAATACGGAGTCAAACACCGTGTAGCAACACCGTATCATCCACAAACTAGTGGACAAGTGGAGGTTTCGAACAGGGAAATAAAACAAATTTTAGAAAAGACTGTCGCAACCTCCAGGAAAGATTGGTCCTCAAAGCTGAACGGAGCTTTATGGGCCTATAAGACTGCCTTTAAGACACCGATAGGCACCACACCATTCAAACTAGTCTACGGAAAATCATGCCACCTGCCGGTAGAGTTAGAACATAAAGCCTTCTGGGCTATTAAGACACTAAACTTCAACTACACTGCGGCAGACGAAAAGCGAATCTTGAACCTTCATGAATTGGAAGAGCTACGATTAGACGCGTACGAGAATGCGCGCATCTACAAAGAAAGGACCAAGAAATGGCATGACAAACGTTTAATCTGGAAGCAGTTCAGAGTGGGAGACATCGTGCTCCTATTCAACTCCAGATTGAAACTATTCCCTGGAAAACTAAAATCTAGGTGGTCTGGACCTTTTGAGGTCACCAAAGTCCTCAAGAGTGGAGCTGTTGAAGTCACGAATCAAATCAACACACCGTTTATAGTAAACGGACAGCGTTTGAAACATTATAATCAAAGTGAAAACAGCGACCACGTGAGCAATATGAAATTACTCGAGATCCCCGACTAGCTTATATCCAAGCTATCATCAGGCTTCTGACGTTAAAGACAGCGCTGATTGGGAGGCAACCCAAAGTTTTCCTGCTTTTCCTTCTAAATTTATTAAAACTATTCTTTTTATTAACTTATAATTTCTATAAATTTCTATTATCCTATTTTCCATTATCTATATGTATTTTATATTTTTATCTTTTATCACTTTTGTTATTTTTCTTAAAATTACAATCTGAGTGAATGTGACTTTTTCCAGGATTTTAAAAGTCATTCTACTTTTCTTCCATTCTATTCGACTAACGAGTATGGCCGACATTGACGTTACGACTGTTATGTTTAGAGGACGAGCTCAACAGGCCAGATTCGAGGCACTGACTCAAAGAAACTTTGCTTCGACTCTGTACTACGATACACCAACCATGGACAAGCTAGGAATTCAAGATAGCATTCAGTACCTATTTTACCAATTAGGCTGGGAGCAAACCGCTCTCAAGACCCGATTTTGCTACCTTCCGCAAACTGACATTCGAATTCCTTAGCTCCCTAAGTTACTTACCTGAATATGGCTTTGGATCCACTAAAGAATTAATAACCTTTAGAATGTTTGGAATAGACCAAACACACAACCATACCACGTTAGCTAACATCCTAGGCTTCCCTAGCAATCCATTCGTGTTTACTGTCATTGAAGAGGATTTTGATCTCGAATTAGACCAATTTTGGGGTTCCATCACCGGAAACTATCACCCAGAACCGAACGACATGCATAACAACGAGATACACAATCCAGCCTTCCGCTATTTCCATAGGATATTAGCCCATACCCTCTTTGGTAAGGAAGAAAACATCACAACAGTCTCAAAGGACGAGCTGTTCATCCTTTTCTGTGCTTCACAAGGCCGCCCTGTAAATGCTGTCCCTTTTATGATGAGGGCATTTACACGCATCAACCAGGACCCGCACTCACCCATTTTAATAGGAGGCCTAGTCACCATGATCGCCCATGAAATTGGTCTGAGGTATTACCTGAACAAAGCCGTCCGTTTCGGCAACCTCGGAGCAATGGACATCCAGTTCTGCTTCAACAGACGCATTCTAGGTACCTTAGGACCAGGAGCCTACGAATACCTCATAGCTGATCAACCTGTCCACCTTTTCACATTGCCCAACCATGAGCTAACCAGTATCCATAACAAAGATAATTGGCTTTATGAATTGGACGAGCCTATGGGACCTCCGTCACCTCACTCCACACCTCAGGCTTATATGTATGACAGTGATCAAGTCTCAGAAGCACATGACTATTTATACTACCAAGACTACGAGTCCGAAGTAGATATCGATCCTGAGACCCCTCTTAACTACCATAATTTTCCTGACCCCACGCCTAAACAAAACACAGATAAGCTAGACACTGTTCTGAAAACTGTAGACGACCTCAAGTTGGAAGTAACCACTGTCAAAGATGAATTAACGCAGCTTCATATGGATTTCGTTACCTTCATGGACTTGGTTAGCGACCAATTTAATGCTGTTGTTCAGCAGGTCAACAATTTGAAGAAACCAACGGAGTGATCTTCTAGTTTTTGCTTTAATTTACGTTTACTGCATTTTACATTGTTCGACATTAGTTCATTTTGCAACTGTTTACTCTTTTTGGATATTGTACTACCGTACACTCATTTTTCGATTTAATGTTATTTTCATTTCAGTACTTCCATTAATTATGTTTCCTGTTCATTTTTAGTTTGTCATTATTCCATTATAAGTCATATTACCATAGTTACCATTATTAAAACGCCCCACAAGCAAAATTCTGCAATTCTGCAGACTTTGCTGATGTGACGGTCGTCACACTCCCACCACGGTCGTCACACGTGTTACAACCATCACAGACCCCTGACGGTCGTCATGCAGAAAAACCCCTAATTCTGTTTTAAACAGAGTTGCGCCCCTCCCCTTTCCCTCTCCCCTAATTCCCCACTCTCCCATTATCAAAACCCTCCGAATCCCCCATAAAACATCCACCATTTTCAACCTCCCATTCACCATTCTATAGTACCCACTGCACTCCTTCGCCTCACCATTCTCTGAAATCCCATAATCTCAATCCTCTGCACTTCTCTCACAACAATGGCCAGTGCAAACCCCAATTTCAGCAACATCACCTTCCGCGAAGGAGAGGCCGATGAACGGCAGCAGACGAACTTTCTCGCATTCCATCAACGGTCGCTTCAACCAACCCGGTATGCTCATCTGAATTCTCTGACGGAACTCGGGATTCTCGACGGCGTCACCTGGATATTGCAGAGAGCCGGCATCTGGCATCTCTGCACCAATCCCCAACCCACCTACGAGCAACTCACTCTGGAGTTTCTCAGCTCCTTCACCTACACAACATCATCCGGCGATGCCAACCAACTCCATGGTGCCGCCTGCTTCCGGATGTTCGACACTGAATATCAGGTCCTCCAAGACCGCATCGCCGTCATCCTGCAGTTCACTCACAGCGACGATGCTCACCGCCGCATCTCCGATCAGTTCTACCAAGAGGCCTTCCCTCTCTGGAACAGCCTAACCAGAACCACTCCAGACAGCTGGGACACACTGAACGCCACTCATATCCATAACCCAGCTATCCGCTACTTCCACCGCGTGTTGAGCAACACCATATTCGCTCGTGACAGTAACTATAAGGTCAACTCGAAGGAGCTGTTTTTCCTCCGTTGCGTGTTTGCTTCAGAGCCGGTTAACGCCGCCCCGTTTCTCTTGGCTCACATTCAGGCCAACTGCAACCGCGGCTCCAAACCTTTTTACTTCAGTGGCATCATCACATCCATCGCCATAGGCCTCGGTCTTGGCGACCGCCTCCAGACACTCCGCCAGATGCCTCCCGTATTCCTGGACACCGACCACTGCCGCGCCTCCCACCTCATCAAGGCCCGCCGTGATGGTCGATATCATCCTGTAGTGTGAGGCCGCACTATCCAGAGCATCATCATGCCTTCCCGCACCCAGATGCATCCAGAGGACAGAGCCAACTGGCTCTTCGACATCGCTGCCCCTGCTGCCCCAACACAAGATAACATCCCAGAGCCTAGGGACGAAGTTCAGGAAGAGCTAGACAGAGTCGACCAGCCTGAGCCATCACACGCAGCTGCTGCCGCTGGCCCTTCCATGCGCCGCCGCCCCCGTCCGGCCACAGATGACACATCCGCGGCCCTCCTCTGCTGCATCGAGCAACAGAACCAGATGATGCTTATGATGGAGCAGCAGAACCGTAGGGCTGAGGAATTTGAAGCTTGGCAGAGAGAGCAGACCGGCCAAATCCAGCAGTCTCTGCAGATGATGCACGATATCCATTCCGGCATGGCTGACGAGATGGCGCACCTCACTGTGCGAGTCGACGGTCTCCGGGATTACATATTCCACATCGGGGCTCTGAACCTCGCCGCCCGTGATCCCCCAGCCAGAGGTCGAGGCAGAGATCGAGGACGAGGACGGGATTAGTAGTATTTTTCATTTTTGCCATTTTTTGTTGTTTTTTCTGTATTTCCTTTGTATCTCCCTTCCGCATTCCTTCAAATCAGTGGGGACACTGATTGAGATAGTGTGGGAGCGGATTGTTATTTCCCTTTTCATTTCCCTTTCTCATGTTATTTCCCATTGTACTTTTTCTCTCGAATTTAAAGAAATTTTAATTTTCGGTTTCGGCAAATAAGCTCTTATATATATATTTATCTCCGTTACGTGAACTCCCCGCGTTTCATATAACTATATAAAAAAATCTTTAAGCATCACGAGGACACGCCAAAGTTCAATCAAGTATGGAAATCCCGAGAAGAAAATTTTAACAACTCCATTACCGCCTCCTGACACCTTAGACCTCCAGTTTATGCGAGTCTGTTTCACTACCTACACGTACCGAAGTTTCAAGCTCCTACTCAAACGTAGCCCCCAGTAGTTTATACAAGCAGTCAGCACCATCCTAAATGCTTATAAGCGATGAAACCGATGCAAATAAGTGTGTGTGATCTCTAACTCAAAATGAAAAATCATGAAGAAGAAAAGCCATATAGCCTGAGTATAGAGACATGTTCCGTCTAAGTTAGGTGCTCCTCACCCGAGCATTTAGCCCAACGGTACAGAAAGTCTTTGGAAATCAATAGCATAAGCTTATGTGCAAAGAAGAATCGAAATAGAAAAGAGATCATAGCCACTAACAGGTTAACTTACCATGAAAGTATACGGATAACGGGCTTAATGTGACTGCGCCAGAACAAACCGGGTAAAACTTGTTGCAAGGAACTTGACGCCAAGCTGCAGTAGCATGATTGGAACTGGCTTGCATAAAAAGGAGGCCTTCAAAGACTTACAACTCAGTGTCACCACCGTATGTGTTTTGTTTCGATTTTTGTCATGGCCTTCCTAACTTGTAATTTGAGAAAAACCTCTCGGAAGGGAGGAGCGTGTCGCGTGTTTGCCACATTTTTCTAACTTTTACTTGAGGACAAGTAAAGATTCAAGTTTAGGGGAGTTTGATAACGCAAAAATATATCTATAAAATGACATGTGTTTTAACTAATGTTTGACCGGTTTCACTCCGAATTCGGGGCATTCCATGCTATTTGTCTAAGTATTATGCAGGTATTCGAAGAACATGTCCAAGCAAAGCAATATGAAGAAAAGGAGCAAAAACAAGTGAAAAATGGATGAAAAACCAAGTGAAAACCAGCAGAGATGAGCTTGACTGATGTGACGGCCGTCACACAGCTGTTACGACCGTCATGCGTGTGACGATCGTCACACCTCCATGACGACCGCCATGTAGCCAGAACGTGCAGAATGAAGTCACATGCAAATTTCTCCCCTCAAAGACCAAAAGTGTGGCCATTAACTCCTATTTTTCTGCCTCAAACCCACTTCCTGAAGGAATAACCGTTAGATACTCTCCCTCTATAAAAGGAAGAGGTTGGGACTTGAAAAAGGGAGCCGCATTCAAGACAACGAAGTGCTACCAATTCATCTTCAGAGCAACCTTTCCGTTATTTTATTCTTATTTGTTTCTCTTTTCCTTCTCTGCATTCTTTGATATTTTGTAATTCCCATTTCCCTTGTACGATCAATTGGCACAAAGACCAGAATCCTGCCAACATTGTGGAGGATCTGCCCAAAGGCCAATTGGAATATTTACAGGTTTTCAATTTTAATCGTAATTGCAATTTCCATTATGATGCATGTTATTAATTATTGTTTTTATTTATGTATTGCCATTTCTATTTCCATGTCTAGCTAAACTACTGTAATCGATATGTAATAATAATTCAAACGGAATTTGTTAATAATTGGCGTAGTTTTTCTCTTTTCAAAAACTTAGTTATGGTTCTAGTTTTTAATCAATATTCTAAATAAACCTTTGTCACAACAGTGAGAAGCTATTTACGGTGGTTTTGCCACGACAGTGGGAAACCATATTAAGGTACGAATCAACAAGCGACAGCTGAGGCTAGGACCAGATAGTAAAAACTAGGCATTCGATTTAAAAACAGTGAAAGCACTTTAAAAAGGATTAGAACTTAGAGATTTTCAAAAGGTAACTCTAACCCCGAACGGGATAGCGACAGCATACGTTCCGCCTTAGAGTTGCGACTAGCGCCAACAACCATCGTGAGACAAAAGTCTTTAAATCACTATTTTCTTCTTAAACTAAGTTTGAAAACACTTAATACGCCAATAAGTTGTCAAATCCCCGAAGAACAAAATTATTGCATATCGATTCATAAATCCATATCTTAAGTAAAAACCTTAGTTCCCTTTAGTTTACGCATTTATTCTGCCATTATTCAACTTGAAACCAAACCGACCTAGCTAAACACCTTAACACCCGATAATACTAGATTGATTACGAGTCCCTGTGGGATCGATATCTATTATTACTACGCGATAGACTGTGCACTTGCAGTTAGAATTGTTAGACATAGAAAGTCGCGATCAAACCACTCAAAGCAAACACTCTGCCATTGGTTTGAGCAGCAGTAGCAATCTTTTTCGGCTTCTGACACTAGGTACTGATGTGACCCTGTTCACCACAGTTAAAACAAGTCAGACCTTCATCCTTGCAGTCAGTAACTTTATGGCATCTCTTACCACATTTGTAACACCTCAACACACTATTGTTGCAAAATTCAGCATGATGGCCTTGTTCGTCACACCTGTAACACTTAATAGAAGCAAGAGTTTCTCCCTCACTTATCTTCTTCCCATCTGAAGCCTTTTGTTTCCTTTTATCAACTAAAGTCATATAAGGTTTTCCTCTAAACTATCCTTTCTCTTTCTTCTCACGAAGATGCTAGTAGTGAGCAGGTCGAGCTCGGTTATCTTCATCATAAATCCTACTCTTATCCATCAGGTCAGCATACCTGCGAATCTGTTGGTATCAAATACGCTGCTTGATCTCCGGTCTCAGTCCATTCTCAAACTTGAGACATTTAGATAACTCAGCACCAACACGGTTGTAATGCAGAAAAAACTTCATCAGCGCCTCAAATTTTGATGCATACTCTACCACAATCATGTCTTCTTGCTTCAGTTTAAGGAACTTTATCTCCTTCTTGCCACGAACATCCTCAGGAAAATACTTTCCTAAAAATTCTCTCTTAAATACAACCCAAGTTATTTCAGTACCAACATCTTTTAATCTCTGACGGGTGTTATCCCACCAATCTTCAGCCTCTTTCGATAACATACGAGTACCAAATTGTACCTTCTGAGCGTCAGTGCATGCCATCACTCGGAAGATCTTCTCAATCACTTTGAGTCACTTATGTGTATTCTTTGGATCACGGGTGCCTACAAAAGTTGGCAGATTGTTCCTTTGAAACTTCCCCAAAGCACAAAATTCATCAGGAGCCCCTCCATTCTAATTATTATGAGCCACCACTTTAGCAAGTAATTCCGACGCATCAACAATAACACGATTGTTTCTTCCAACCATCCTTCACATTGTCAACAACATTAGAAGAAAACAAATCATCGATAGTGTACTCACACTCGTCGATTGATAGGGGACTGACATCATACAAAAATCGGACTGACCGACCTGCTATGATACCACTAATGTAACACCCTTATACCCCACAAGAGTTCACGATAATAAAAAAAATATATATCAGAGTATATCACCGCAAGGGTGCCACATTTTGTCATAAAATCACATTAACATTTTACTCTTTAACGCGGGTTCTATCAATATAAATTAAATCAAATACTACGCAGCGGAAAATCACATTTCAACATAAATCATAACACAGAAGTCTTGAAACAAGAAACTCATAATATCATGAGGTCAACAACAAAAATAACACAATGGTTCGACTTAAACGTCCCGACCCGATGTTACATATCAGAGCAAGACCCTCTAGTCAACATAAATGACCAAAATACTTCAAGGCTAATTCTTCACGCACCAAAAGAGTTAATCCTAATCACATGCATGTTACCCACGTGGAGGCAACATTCAAACAAGAAGGATGAGTAATCACAAATCATTATACAAGATGTAAAGATAAGATATATTAAGATAACATTCATCGTACAAAAACAACATCCTCATGAAATCCATACATCATCATTTACCAAGTATTATGCTCACACCTTCATATCATAGTATCGTATATACATCTTCGTTCATAAAGTCATCAAATCAACAACTCATCACCAAAACAATCACTTAAGTCACAACATCATCATACGTCATGTTAAGATCAACTCATCAATAATAGCAGTCATTCACATAAATGCAATGCCACATAACATGAAATACAACAACATAGACTCGTGCATGTGGTGCCAAATAAACATGTTAATGGACACTAGGCCATCACTTTCCAATGATCCCCACCAGTAGGATTGATTCTACACAAGAATCGGAGCACAACATAAACACCCTAATCCACACAATGGGATTGAAGTCAACATTGGACCAAAGTCCTATCATGCTATGAATGTATGATGCAAAACGTCATAATCATCACCACCACAAGATCATCAAGGTTGTATCATCATTCATAAAAAATATTCATAAAAAACATCATGGTATTACATCATTATCATGCATCAAAATTCTTCATATCCCCTCACAAACCATCATGTTATAATCATCAAAATACAACACATAAATTACTTAAAGCATATGGACAGCAAGACACAAGGCAACACAAAAGAAAGAAAATAAAATATAAAAAAAACACAACTCTTGCTCGCCTGGTGTTTGCCCGACAAAGCAACTTGCTCGTCTGGGTTTCGCCCGGCGACGCTGAGGCGAATTCCATTCCCCATAGAAAAACCAGGAGCACTCACTTTTCACTCTCTTCTTGCCTCTGCTTTAGCCTGGCAAGATTGGGATGAAATTGCTTCGCCCAGCGAAACGGGAAGTTCGCCCGACGAAATTACGCGAACCTGCAACTTCTCAGTTGCGATTATGCACCAATTCAGACTCGACTCTCCTTGCAATTCCAGTACCAATCAGTCCAAAATTACTCATAATTCATACTACAATCAACACAATAACAACAACACATTATAATAGTTCTTATGCATATCATCTCATACAACTCAAAACCCCAATTTCCTCATAATCTCGTCATGTTTCCCAAAATCCCCAACTATCTACATACATATACCCTTATATCAATTATAATGACAAATGATACTCCCCATACCTTAGGTAATTCGATTTTGATCTTCCTCATGAGTTTTACTGAAATTTCTCTGGGCCCTAACTTCTTCCTATTCCTTTCCTCATAGTCGCTCTTCAAAACACGATTTGTTCATATTGAATTCCTCACTTTCCTATTTTCCTTTATGTCACTCTTATCCCTTGGACCTTAATATGATTTCCCAACTTTATCCTCATTTAATCCACCCAACTTTACCATCTTGCCCTTAGTGTTCCAATTATTTATTTAAAATAGTAATAATAAGATATTCATTTTATCCACTATTATTATTATCAAAATAATTCTAATAAATCATATACATCTAAATATCCTTAACACCCTCTTAACATCAACAATACCCCCAACAAAAATCATCAAGCATCAAAATATTTCACCAAAATTCACCAAAAATCACGAATGTTTATAATAAATAAATATTCTAATTATTTTGGGCGTTACAGTCAACCCTCTAACGCTAATACATAGACATTAGTTATAGTTCGAGAAGTTTAAGTGATTGTATATAACAATATTATCTTAGCGTCGTGTCAGAGTTAGAAAATTATGTATCAAACATCAACAATAATTTGAACAATAGAAGTAAATGTATGTAACCACATCACACGTGTTAATGTGATATCAGTCTCAGACAATGATAGGAGTCTAATACTTTGGTACGAGTTCAATCAAAAGTATTAGTGTTAAATAAATAAAAGGTGACTTTTATTAATTGTTCATGTTTTGTTTTAAATTAGCTTATTAATATTGTGTTTGTTTTCGTAAAAATGTGTTGAAATGACCTATATAGTTTAATGGGGACCTAATGTAGTATTTTTGGGCACAAAAAATTCCCTAGTTATGTGTTTGGTTTCATGATAGTAAGTGTTAGAATTAACTATAGGCAGAAAGAGTTGGTAAATGTTATGGATATGGTGAGATGAAAAAATAGTGAAATGGATTCCAACACGAATCACAACCAAATACACTCCTCAATAAAATGGAGTAGTTGAAAGAAGAGTGAAATGATTATGGATATGGTGATATCATAAGGGATTATAGACAAAACGGGCTACTACTAATTACAACTATTAGTTTGTTTGTTTTATGAGTATGCAATTGATAACTAGTTAGATATTTTTTTGGATTTGTTGAGCTAACAATTACTCAATTAGTAAATAATTTGTTCAGGTGTGATAGTTAGCTATACTTGTTAATTTAGTTATTTCACTAATTTACTTTTCATTTCTAATGTAGGTGCCTGATTTGAATTAGTTGCTTAATTGAGGCTATCTTTGGATTGAAGGAACATAACAAACTGGAACAACGGAACATAGCGGAGCGGAATGGAATATACACCTCATTCCATTGTTTGATTATTTTATTAAAAATATCTCATTCCATCACTTACACCTTATATTGGATGTAACAGAAAATGGGGAATTGGACGGAATGAATTACATCATGTTCCATTCCATTTCATCCATTATTTACAAATCTAAACAATTGAATCACATTAGTTACCACTCTGTTCCATACTATCGCAACTGCGAAAAACACCAGGCGGAAAACAGAAGAGTCGCCACCTTTCGTTATTTATCCCAAAGAGAGGGAAAGAAAACGATCGGAAAAACCTAACGAAAAAGGGAAAGACAAGGTCATCGCAACCAAGTCCTGGATTCAGGAGTCAGTTACGCGAGGGGAAGGTATCAGCACCCCTCACGTCTGTCGTACTCGACGGGATCCACGCTTGTTGTCTATCTAAGGGTGTGATCAATCTATCTACGCTAGAGGTTAAGGGATAAAAGAAAAAGAAAAAAGACTCGGCAGAGCATCGCAACTACGTGCCTACGTATTCCCTCATGCATTGGGAAAGTCAGAGTCAACGTAGTTTTGCTAACTACGGGCGAAATGGAGAAGGTTGCTCGCCAAGACATCGCGTCTTGTGCCTACATACTTTCATCTGGTATGAAAGATCAGAGCAAACGTAGTTCGGGCTAAAAAGAACACTGGTTGGTTCGAAAGTTTTTAGGCCCGAGTAGGGTTAACAAGTAGTTCTAGCAGTTGGTATATGCAGCTCGACTATTGGAGACTTAGGCGTTACCGTTTGCGGTAGAACTAAAAGTTAACAACACTCTTTTATCTTAAAAGATTTTCCTCATTAAAGAACCCCAGAGGGTGAAAAATATTTGAAGTGTTTTTGTGTTTTTTAGAGAATAAGTGTTTTTGAATTTGATTTGTAACTCATGTCGCACTAGAGACTATGACCTAAGAGCGAATGTGTTGCATATCACCCAAAGGGTGTATACTAAACACTCTAGGCCATTGAAAAGAAGTCCCCCTCACCATTTCCCAAGTAGCTTAAGGCTCGTAGCGTACAATATTTTTCATTCTTTATTATGTGTTTTATGAGTGTTCGAAGATGAGAAGAGAAGACAAACTCTAAATGGAGACTAATCAATCCTAAAAGTTGTCATGCAAAGTGGACTAAAAGTTGGGATACAAGAGGGAAAATCTACCATAATGTTAGCATGCATGGTTTGAACATAATGTCTATCGCAATCCAAGAAGGATTGGAAGTCCTAAGGGGAACATGGCAAAGGAAACAAAAGACAAAAGAAGGAAGAAGCAAACACAAGCAAATATGAAAATAAGGATGCAAACAGAAAATGTAGCACACAAACAAGGGAGGAAAATTAGTGTGGGGTAGACACCACCACAAGCTCATCTCGACCTTCAATTGATGCAAACAATAAAGATGCAAAATTTAAAAGAAATGCAAATGCAAGTGTAAGAGCACAGATTGTGTCTTAGTTATATCTCTATGTTTTGATGATAACACTTATAAATTTTGTATTCAAGAATTATATACTCTAAACGTGTTCTAGATTGTTTGCTACAGGCACTAAAGAAAATTATCTTAAGAAAGCATATTTGGATCTGAACTATATTATTATGAAAGGCTTCATAAGTTCAAGAGCATCTTAAGTGAAGATCTGAACGCTGCTCTCAGAAGAATCTGATTACTGTCTCTTGAAGATTCTGAAGCAGAAGCCTCTAAAGCATAGAAGACTCTGCTCTGAGAGATTTACACGCTCAAGCACACAAGCTGCACCTACTCTGATTCAGCTCAATCTGAAGAATATCCAAGACTCTGAAGATCCAGATGATCTCTAGTCTGGAGACTCTGAAGATTCAGATTCTAATGTTGAAAGCTGAACTTACTTTGAAGAAGATTTAAATATGTACGTTGGTTTATCTCAACAGCTCTTTCCTATTTTGTGCTAGACACAAGGACACAGACAAAAAGGTTTTATCTGTGCATTCCATTCTGAGGAAAGTTTTCTGCAAGTGAAGACAAAAGGCATCAGGCTTGTTTCAGCACAGCCTCCAATGTGAGGACAAAAGGCTTCAGGCTTTTCTGCACAGCCTTTAACGTAATAAGGCTTCTTGGATCTTAGTGCCTATATAAAGAAGTCCACTCCATCTTCTTCAGTATCTAACTTCTAGCAAAATCACTCATCAAAGCAAATCTCTCAAAGCTCTTATTATTTTATTTTGCTTTAACTTTGTTCTTAACTTAAGAGAAATATCACAGTTGTGATAACAGCTTATTAGAAGCATTCTTACTCTTGTAAAAGTTTTACATTGTTTGTAAAAGGTTTTCCTTAAGAGGATCCAGTTGGGATCAGTTGCTCTTGAGAAGACTAAGAACAGTTGTTCTTAGGTGTTGCTATTTGTAATCTGGTTGATTTAAATAGTGGATTAAGTCCTTGACAGAGAAAGGCAAATCACTCTTGAGAGGGTGGACTGGAGTAGTTGTATTCAACGAACCAGGATAAAAATATCTGTGTTCTAATCTTTGATTTTTAGTCTTACTTATTCAACCCCCCCCCCCCCTTCTAAGTAATTTTCTCACCTTCAGCAAGCACATGCCAAGGAAACCTCGATTAAAATAATCGAGAACAACAACTAAAACTCCAGAATAATTCATTCCTAATGCATCGTATCGATTTACGATGATTCGATGTGAATCGGTATGCAAACAAGCAAGCAAAACAGCAAATATGACATTCTGGCACAATGTTAATCAGTTAACACATACTGTTAATCGGTTAACCTGTGTAAAACAAGTGAAAATTTGGAAATTCGTAGGTGTTAATCGGTTAACACCAGGCGTTAACCGGTTAACACCCTGAAAACTTTGAAAATTTGCAATATTTGAGTTGGTTAACTGGTTAACCATATACGTTAACCGGTTAACACTGTACCAGAAGCCAAAAACAGCAGCAGAAAATCACTTCTAGCACCAAAACAACTTATCCAAGGTTCCAACAGATCAACTTATCTATTAAGCACGAAATTAACAACAGAGATCCAACAGCATGAATACACAATTATACAGCAATATCACAATTCGAACGGATCGAAATCAACCAAAACCCAATCGAATATGAAGATTAATATGATAAGCTCAAAAATTAAATCGGAACGAGAATTTCAACCTTCAAAGTGGAGATTTGCTTCGGTGAGTGTTGATAAACTGAATTTGAGCAGATCCAAACAAGATTATCCAAAAATTTCAAGATCCACAATAATTCTTGCAAGAGGAATGAAGATCAAACATTTTAAAGCCAAATTACTCCAAGTAAGCGCTTCCAACTCAAGCTCCAAAATCAGATCTCAATTTGCACGAAAATTTATTATGAAAATTGATCTAATGATGAGTTAAATGGAGGTTTATGCTCAAGAATCCATTGATTTCAATGAAAAATCAATGACTCCAAATGGTGAAGAGCTTTGAGTGAGGGTTTGAGAAATGGAGAAGTTGAGAAAAATTGAGAGAGAATTGGAGTGAATTCTGAAAAATGAATTGAATTATGAGAGATTTCATGGTGAGATTTTGAGTGGATCACTTAAGTATCACTTAAGTTTGAATCCAAAGCTAGGTTTGGGAATTTGGATTGGAAATCAAGGTTTGGAATGAGGAGTGGGCATTTGGAGGGAAATCTGAATTTTAAAGAGGTTCTAGATCCTTCCCACATGCAAAGTTTGAATTTCCAAAGACCAAATATGAACCCCAATTGAAAATTGCTTGAAATCTCACGTGCAAGGCAAAATCTGCTTTGGTTAACCGGTTAACACCTCTGAAACTTTGAATTTGGGCTAGTTTTGCATTTGTTAACCGGTTAACCATATGCGTTAACCGATTAACACCTTTGAATTTTAAATTCTGGCGCCTTTTGGAGGGAAAACTGTCCCGTTTACCCGTTTCTTGTTGTTTTGAGCTCTGCTTAGCTTTTGAAATGTGCTCTTGAACGCTGTAACCATGTGACTGCTTGTGATAACCCGAATGCTGCTTTCTTGGCTGAAAATAACCTGCAAAACAAAATAAAATCGGTCGCCCGACCGCTGGGCAAAATAAATGTCGGAGTCCGCTGCTTTGATTGCTTGCATTGAAGGTGAATTCCGAGCCACAGGAAAACCTCGACCCCCTGCTAAATGAACAATGCTATGCAATGCAGATGCTATAAGAAAAATGAAATAAAACAAAAGCCAGTTAAAGAAAAAGGTTGGGCAAATTTTGGGGTGCAACGACTGCCCCTATTCAAACGACTTGGACCTGACTGGGTGAAAAGCGAACGACTTTCAAACAATCAAGTTAAAAGACGGTTGAATACCAAAAAACCTGGAAATTTTCCAATCGCAGAAATAAGCTGCAACTCTGATTGGGGAAACATCTCCGAAAAACTGGATACAAACAGTTGCAACGACATCAAGTTGACTGATCATTTGGTAAAGAAACCCCAGGAAGAAAATTAATACTCACATCGTCCAAAGGTAGACGGAAAGACACCCAATACTCACATCGTCTAAGGATAGACAAAAAGACACCAAAACGTTCACATCGTCTAAGGATAGACAAAAAGAACAACCAATACTCACATCGTCTAAGGATAGACGGAAAGACAATCATCATACTCACATCGTCTAAAAGTAGACGGAAAGACACCAAACATTCACATCGTCTAAGGATAGACAGAAAGAAAAACAATATCCAACGTTCACATTGTCTAAGGATAGACAGAAAGAAAGTTCATACTCACGTCGTCTAATGGTAGACGGAAAGACACCCAATACTCACATCGTCTAAGGATAGACGGAATGACACCAATACTCACATCGTCTAAAAGTAGACGGAAAGACACCAAATACTCACATCGTCTAAGGATAGACGGTAAGACACCCAAAACCGCACTTCAAAACCATTCATCAAATTGCAGAATTCTTTCGTCCATAAAAATTGATGGAAATAATATATCTTCAAAGGGACACATCGTCAATAGGAATTGACACAAAGAAACCATCTTCAAAGAGCCATGTCGTCAATAGGAATTGCTATCAAGGAAATCCAAACATTCTTTAAAGAGCCACAACGTCAATAAGAATTGACAACACGAAAACCCTCTTAAAACGTCATCTCCTCCAATAAATGGAAAGAAAACCATGTCCGAACCTCACAGCGTCTAAGGATAGACGGAGATAAAACCATATCCGAAAATCACGTCATCTAAGGGTATACGGGAAGAGAACATATACAGATCTCGCATCGTCTAAGGATAAACTAAGAGAAAACCTGCTGGGGAAACACGTCGTCAATAGGAATTGACGGAAACAAAATCTGCTTGGGGATGTCATCATTGGAGAACTGATGGACAAAGAAAAATTTGCTTGGAGATGTCATCATCAGAGGACTGATGGACAAGGCATAACAACTGTATTATCTGAAACCCGAGTAAACTGATGAACTGTCTGAACAAAACTGTTGGATAAATGCCCCTGTACTGATTGCAAAGTGATTCAAGTTGCCACAGAAGGCTGACAGAAATTGGCTTATGCTTCGCATGCATATGCGTATGTTTGAATTATGGCGTAATGCTCCATACGAAATGGAAATGCTACGCGTTTGAGGATGAAATGCAAAGATGATGCAAATATGATAACTATATGCAAAAATGCAAATGCAGGCTCGGAGTGCTAAGGAGAACTGGGCGCAGGAGAACCACTTCAATAAAATAAATGCCGAAGAGGTGAAGCCAACTCTGCTGGAAATAACCGGATGTGCCAAGTATGATTGGACTTTTGCTGGAGAGAACTGGTGAAGTCTTCCCGAACTTTGGGTTGTATGTGAAGGGTCAAGTACGACTGACGTTGGAAAAATATCCTGTCTGAACTCAAAGGTTTTTTTGGTTGAAGGGTCAAGGGATAGTAACATGACTTTCTGACATTCGTCTTGCACTTGATGGTTGACTGAACCTGCTTGAATAGCCTTGAGTAGCTCTGATGATATGGAGAGGAACAATTCCTTTTGCTTCCGATCTTGCCCCAGCCTGTGAGATCTCTGTGGGGATATTCCTTGAAAGGAAAATTGAAATTTCTGTACCCTGATAGCTTGATACGAGCTGGCTAAGCATCTTGAATCCTCGAAGAGGTGCTTCATATTAATTACTCCTTGGGCAAGAAACAACTTCTACGCTCTTAGGGTG
Organism: Lathyrus sativus; assembly: GCA_963859935.3. Taxonomy (NCBI): domain Eukaryota; kingdom Viridiplantae; phylum Streptophyta; class Magnoliopsida; order Fabales; family Fabaceae; genus Lathyrus; species Lathyrus sativus. The sequence goes on along the minus strand of OZ012738.1, from coordinate 679,128,059 downwards.
ACGTGCCCCAGCATGCAATGACTTTGCCCCTGATAGGCTGATCTGTGGGGAAAGTGCTTCTGACCTCGAGAGATTTATCGAATCTCGGCCTGATTGCTTCAGATTAACTGACTTTCGATTGGCTGACTCCCATGATCATTTGACATAACCTGCCCCGGTTCGACGAAGTATTCAGACATTCCGCATTCTATCCTAATCAATCTTTCCATTGTGGAAACTTTCCTGTTGTCAAGCGCTTACTCACAAGTAAAACAAATTGTTCTACATAAAAGATATATTAAGTGCAATGCATATGACAGTTTTCGAAATCCAAGTCTGTTCACTGGAAAAATTTGTGACATACAATGAACGAATCATTTATCAGAATTAAAACCTGCAAGTTGAGCAGAATCCTTTTAGGAGTCAGTTTCGATGCGATCTTTACCGAAGTATGCTTTCGAAACAAACCTGCTTCAATTAGGACTTTTTGCAGGTTGTAACGTGGTTAGGTTCACGGTTTAAGAAAGAAAGGATAAAGACTCAAAATTTATTTTAACCCACCCATTCTCCTTGATGTTCTCCGATCCTATGTTCAGCTAATTCGACACTAGCGCTCACCTTTCAAAGGTTGAATGACAGGAGTGATGGTTCAAGAAACCACAAGTTTTTGGAGTGACAATCACTTGCTTTTTCGTCTTTGGTGCCTGAATCACACGACTTGTTTTCCATCATCATTTTTTAATTTCCCTATTTTTGCCTGGACCGGCTTTTTTGAGCTTCTTTTCTGATCTCAAAGTCCAGCGGGAGGCCCTAATTTTTGCCTAAGTCGCTTTTTCAAGTTATCGACTTAGCGGACTTTTCTTTTTCTTTTCTTTTGATTCTTTTTTTTGAATAAATCGTGTGACACCGGCTTGTCTGACTTGTTTAAAGGGGTTGTGACTGTTTCACTTTTTGGTCAATACTGGATAACCACTGTGGGTTTTTTTAGGTAACCTATAGAGGTGTGATTAGTCCTCGAACGGGAACACTCCTTTAGCAATTTGGACGCTCGGTCAAATTAACTGACACCTACCCTGCCCCTGGTTAAGATTGAGGGTTTTTTCGTTTTTAGAAAGAAACTCCTACTATTAGGCTCAAAGGGGTTGACAAGGGATTATCATCCTTATATCTCCGGTGTTTAAGAATTTGAAACAATGCTTGTACATCATCAGCAGGTTTTATTTCAAAAGCATACAATCGGAAGCCTGCGCTTCTTTCAATTTCGTCATCCTCCCCAGATTCCGCTTAAACAAGCGTATGACATCTGTAAAAAGCAATTAGTGAACACAAATGGATATAATCAAAACACGCATATTCATTTCATTAATATCAATTGAAAACAACAAGTTTTACAAATGAGATTTGCACTTTAAAAAGAAAAGAAATTACAAACATAAAGAAATAACAGGATAAAACGAAAATTGCCAGCTTCTGGGAATTGGGCTTTCACACTGATTTACAGCTTAGGGATGTGACCCTGGAAGTCTTCAAACTCAATCAGACGAGCGATGTACGACCAACACTCCTCTTGGAAAGGATATGCACATTCGGTCCATCAACTGTTGTACCCTGACTTGAAAAGCCTCGTAATCTTCAGTAGAATTCCCTATGAATCCACCATGATATCCACATTGAGCACTGGGATCATACCCGGGAGGGTAAGGTTCTGGCACCGGTTTGAGAGCTTTGGGCTCCACCAAAGAATTCCGAACTAGGTGCGGCAGCAGCTGACTGTACGACATAGGCACTGGACGCAGAGGAGCATTCCTTCTTTTCAAATTGTTGTGAGGCCTATTCTGATTCTGGTACTGATAGTTTTGCTGCAATGACCCAAAAGGTCGTGGACTCTGAACAGCAGAAACGTCCGGCGACTGGGTTTGGACTCTTGAGGACTCTCTCTGTTCAGGCGCTTTCATCCTTAAGCTTGACCCAGGAACAGGCAGCAGCTGTGGGCTAGGGGATTCTGACACCATAGAGTGTAGGATATACTCTTGACCTACTGCAGCTTTAGGTGAAGGAATAGAAACATCCATCCCCTTTACATGATAGGGAATAAATTCTCCTGTTACATTCATGCCGTCTGACGTGAATTCAATTGTCTTCAAATCAATCAAGTCCTGAACCTTATGCTTAAAAGCTTTACAGTTCGCGACGTTATTCCCCTGTCCCCCAGAGTGGAAATCACAATGAGCATTGATATCAAAGCCCGGTGGTGGCTGGCCAGTAAATGGAGCCAGAGTCCAAGGCTTAACCAACTGAAATTGGAGAAAGAGTTGCACCAACTGAGCATAATCCATAAGGATCTGATCGAAGATTTTGTCTTGAGATTTTGTCCTTTGACCATATCTTCTAATCCTGGGAGTCTTCTGAGAAATGGGACGCAACTGATGACACGGAAATTTCAGAACCTCCGGTTGTATATAAGATTTCTGACACACATTACGCTCTGGCATAGGTTCCACATACAGAAGTGGCGCCAGCATCTTTGCTGCAGCCTCAAGCACTTGGTCACCTTGTTTCCTGAGCACATTCCTTATCACTTCCATGATTAAGCCCATCTGGGTCTACAACTGATGGTTTTCCTCTATGAGCGTATTCTGATCCAAGCGCAACGCTTGCATGTCCATAATGAACTGCCCCAATTGGCCCTGGACTTTCTTCAGCTCTGCTTGAACTTGCTCCATAACTTTGCGGGGATTCATGTGATCTATCTGATTGTATAACCTGCAACAAACTAGTGGAGTATATGAAGTTAGATTAACAGTTCCAAGGTACCTGTTATGCAAAAACAATATGCAAGATGCAGACAAGTATGCAACAGGGAAATCTCATAATAGCACCGAGGCAAAAAGGAACCCAAGATCCAAACAAAGATAACCATCACATATATCCACCATACAGGAGTAACTAAATACAAACAGATTGACCTCGACCAACAAGCCTGGCGATGGTCAGCATACAGTAATGAACAAATGCTACACCGAGATACAGCCCTCAACTGAGTCTTCAGTCTGATACTCTTCTGAACAAATGCTCTCAGTGAATTCCTCCATAACAAGAATTGACACACCCACTTGGCTAGATGAAGGAAAATCGTTGATTTGAATACCCTGAGACGTGACTGAAATTCTATTCGAATCCAGCAGAGTCTGAACCTGGCTTCTAAGCACCTTACAGACCTCAGTTGAATGCCATTGTGCCATAGCATGGTACTCACAGCGGGCACTGAGATCGAAGCCTGACGGATACGGAGGAATATCTTGATTAACCTTCTTTGGCACTATCAACCCACCTCTGATCAAATCTGGCAACAACTGACTGTACGATACCGACAACTGAGTAAAATGCCTTTCTGGTTTCCTGGGTCTTCGTCTGGCGTACTGACACGGTTGACGATGATACAACTGTTGACTCTAACGGGAAACAGATACCTGATACACAGACCCAACAGACTGCTGACTCTGAACACTCGAAGTATCTGAAAGCTGAACTTGAGATACTAGAGATTCTGAAAAAACATCACTTCCTCTCTCTCATTCTTCTTGATAACTAACAACTGAGTCATTCTCATCAACTGATATATAGGGGATGTTTCAAATCTTTCCGCTCTTGAGTCCACTCTCAATATGTTCACCCATTATCACCAAGTCAGCAAAGTTTGAGATTCTACCACTGATCATCTTGTCAAAGAAATGACCTTCCAAGGTACCCAAGAATATGTCAACTAACTCTCTTTCCAAAAGTGGGGGTTGAACGCGAGTAGTTAACTCTCTCCATCTCTGCACATACCCTCTGAAGGATTCATTGTCCGTCTGAGATAATTCTTGCAACTGCATGCGGTTGGGAGCCATGTTGAGATTGTAGTTGTACTGCTTCACAAAGGCATTGGCTAAATCTGACCACAATCTGATGCAACCACTTTCCAACTGCATATACCAACTCAACGATACTCCACTCAGACTGTCCTGAAAACAGTGAATCATAAGTTTGTCATTGTGGACATGTGAAGTCATTTTTCTGCAGAACATTACCAAATGCTGCTTCAGACAACTATCCCCTTTAAACTTCTCAAAATTTGGCATTTTAAACATCAGAGGCATCACAAGACCTGGTACCAAACACATGCCTGCAGCATTTAGATTAAGAGTATCCTGACTTATCAGGGGGTCAAGCTTTTCATCTAACAGACGACATTTTTCCATAAATTCAACAGTCTGTGGGTCTTCAGCATTAACCTTCGGAACAACCCTCTGAGGATTTGGCACAAAGAATGTGAAGCTCTGATAATCTGTGTCATGGAGAGAAGATGAATCTCTATTTTTGGAAATAGTATGCTCTTCAACAGGAATCAACACAGGCTAAGCTTGAGCAACATTGTTCACTGGAGTCCTCCGCATACCGGCTTCCTCTCTAGTCATAACTGTCATGACTTCCATGAGCTGATCCAACTAATTCTTCATCAATTCAAACTCTGCCCTCGTAACAACTTGATTCTGCTATCTTGAGTTCATGATTCTTCCGTAAGCTAATTCAATTCCAATGAAAATATCGGGAAATCAACTAGTGAAGCAGACAAAAGATGAGTGAGCTCCCTGTTCTGGCTGAGGATGGATATGCAAAATGAAATGCAAATGCAATACAATGCAAAATGCTAATGCAACAGACAAGGGATCAAGACTGTTATGTTGTAGACTGAGAAAGATCAAATCTCTACTTCAGCAAAAACATAGCACTGCTCCGATAGAAACCAACTGATACCAATAATCCAGATTCACACTGTATAGAAAACCGGGTAATCTGGAGGTAAAAGTTTCCTGTATAACCTCAGTCCCACTTACAGGTATGAACCTATTCACTGATAAGGTATGACATCCTATGTGTTCCTCAGCGTCACAGACTTTCAAGAAATGATGATACGTTCACCATCTTTGGTTTGGCATCATCATCTCTCAAAGAGGCCTGACTTAACTGAATTACAAATGATCGGTTCCCAGAGTCGACAACCCTCAGATCCAACATCCCGTCGAGCCCTAAGGGCCAGAAGAGAAGTCATCAAAAAGGATCTCGTCTGAGCGCGAATTTCATGGTGAACTAGTACGATCAAAGCAAGCACATCCACCACTACTTTCCACTACTAAAGTTATGTTTATACTCAAGTCTGGGTCTAGCTTATCTCTCAATGGAACTTCCCCTCCCCACAGCACAACAATAATGATACAACGTGGGAAATAAATGCGGGAAAATAAAGTGCGAAAGTAAATAAAGTACAACACATATACACAACACCCAAAAACAAACAAGCGCTAGGATTGACTCGCATAGGGAACTAGATTCCCCAGCAGAGTCGCCAGCTGTCGCAACTGCAAAAAACACCCGGCGGAAAATAGAAGAGTCGCCACCTTTCATTATTTATCCCAAAGAAAGGGAAAGGAAACGATCGGGAAAACCTAATGAAAAAGGGAAAGACATGGTCATCGCAACCAAGTCCTGAATTCGGGAGTCGGTTACGCGAGGGGAAGGTATTAACACCCTTCACGTCCGTCGTACTCGAAGGAATCCACATTTATTGTCTATCTAAGGGTGTGATAAATCTATCTACGCTAGAGGTCAAGGGACAAAAGAAAAAGAAATGAGACTCGGTAGAGCGTCGCAGCTTTGTGCCTGCGTATTCCCTCGTGCAACGGGAAAGTCAAAGTCAACGTAGTTCGGCTAACTACGGGCGAAAGAGGGAAGGTTGCTCGCCAAGACATCGCGTCTTGTGCCTACGTACTTTCATTTGGTATGAAAGATCAGAGCAAACGTAGTTCGGGCTAAAAAGAAAACCGGTTGGTTCGAAAGTTTTTAGGCCAGAGTAAGGTTAACAAGTAGTTCTAGCAGTTGGTGTATGCAGCTCGACCATTAGAGACTTAGGCGTTACCGTTTGCGGTAGAACTAAAAGTTAACAACACTCTTTTATCTGAAAAGATTTTCCTCATTAAAGAACCCCAAAGGGTGAAAAAGATTTGGAGTGTTTTTGTGTTTTTTAGAGAAGAAGTGTTTTTGGATTTGATTTGTAACTCATGTCGCACTAAAAACTATGACCTAAGAGCGAATGCGTCACATATCACCCAAAGGGTGTATACTAAACACTTTAGGCCATTGAGAGGAAGCCCCCCAATCACCATTTCCTAAGTAGCTTAAGGCTCGTAGCGTACAACATTTGTCATTCTTTATTATGTGTTTTATGAGTGTTTGAAGATAAGAAGAGAAGACGAACTCTAAAGGGAGACTAATCAATCCTAAAATTTGTCATGCAAAGTGGACTTAAAGTTGGGATACAAAAGGGAAAATCTACCCTAATGTTAGCATGCATGGTTTGAACTTAATGTCTATCACAATCCAAGAAGGATTGGAAGTCCTAAGGGCAACATGGAAAAGGAAACAAAAGACAAAAGAAGGAAGAAGCGAACACAATCAAATATGAAAATAAGGATGCAAACAGAAAATGCAGCACACAAGCAATGGAGGAAAATTAGTGTGGGGTAGACACCACCACAAGCTCATCTCGACCTTCAATTGATGCAAACAATAAAGATGCAAAACTTAAAAGAAATGCAAATGCAAGCACATGCCAAGGAGACATCGATTAAAATAATCGAGAACAACAACTAAAACTCCAGAATAATTCACTCTTAATGCATCGTATCGATTTATGATGATTCGATGTGAATCGATATGCAAACAAGCAAGCAAAACAACACATATGACATTATGGCACAATGTTAATCGGTTAACACATACTGTTAATCGGTTAACCTGTGTAAAACAAGTGAAAATATGGAAATTTGTAGGTGTTAATCAGTTAACACCAGGCGTTAACCGGTTAACACCCTGAGAACTTTGAAAATTTTGAATATTTGAGTTGGTTAACCGGTTAACCATATACGTTAACCGGCTAACACTGTACCAGAAGCCAAAAACAGCAGCAGAAAATCAATTATAGCACCAAAATAGCTTATCCAAGGTTCCAACAGATCAACTTATCTATTAAGCACGAAATTAACAACAGAGATCCAACAACATGGATACACAATTATACAGCAATATCACAATTCGAACGGATCGAAATCAACCAAAACTCAATCGAATATGAAGATTAACATGATAAGCTCAAAAATTAAATCGGATATAGAATTCTAACCTTCGAAGTGGAGATTTGCTTCGGTGAGTGTTGATCAATTGAATTTGAGCAGATCCAAACAAGATTATCCGAAAATCTTCAAGATCCACAATAATTCTTGCAAGAGGAATGAAGATCAAACAATTTTAAGCCAAATTACTCCAAATAAGCACTTCCAACTCAAGCTTCAAAATCAGATCTCAATTTGCACGAAAATTGATTATGAAAATTGATCCAATGATGATGTTAAATGGAGGTTTATGCTCAAGAATCTATTGATTTCAATGAAAAATCAATGACTCTAAATGGTGAAGAGCTTTGAGTGAGGGTTTGGGAAATGGAGAAGTTGAGAAAAATTGAGAGAGAATTGGAGTGAATTCTGAAAAATGAATTGAATTATGAGAGATTTCATGGTGAGGTTTGGAGTGGATCACTTAAGTATCACTTAGGTTTGGATCCAAAGCTAAGTTTGGGAATTTGGATTGGAAATCAAGGTTTGGAATGAGGAGTGGGCATTTGGAGGGAAATCTGAATTTTAAATAGGTTATAGATCCTTCCCACATGCAAAATTTGAATTTCCAAAGACCAAAAATGAACCCCAAATGAAAATTGCTTGAAATCTCACGTGCAAGGCAAAATCTGCTTTGGTTAACCGGTTAACCATATAGGTTAATCAGTTAACACCTCTAAAACTTTGAATTTGGGCTAGTTTTGCATTGGTTAATCGGTTAACCATATGCGTTAACCGATTAACACCTTTGAATTTTAAATTCTGGCGCCTTTTGGAGGGAAAACTACCTCGTTTGCCCATTTCTTGCTGTTTTGAGCTCTGCTTAGCTTTTGAAATGTACTCTTGAATGCTGTAACTACGAGACTGCTTGCGATAACCCAAATGTTACTTTCTTGGCTGAAAATAACCTGCAAAACAAAATAAAATCGGTCGCCCGACCGCTGGCCAAAATAAATATCGGAGTCCGCTGCTTTGATTGCTTGCATTGAAGGTGAATTTCGAGCCACAGGAAAATCTCGATCCCCTGCTAAATGAACAATGCTATGCAATGCAGATGCTAGAAGAAAAATGAAATAAAACAAAAGCCAGTTAAAGAAAAAGTTTGGGCAAATTTTGGGGTGCAACACATACCACCAATCCAAACACACCCTTAGTGGATCGAATGAAACACGTGGGAGATGAAGTAGATGTGTCAATAAGTAAGTACGAGGATTTTAGTGTACAAGTAGGTATCAACCACATTAATTAACCTTAGAGCTGAGTTTCAAAAGATGTTGGTAAGCAAAGAGCAAACAAATGCTCCAACAGAGGATCAAAATCTTAATGCCCAGACTAGATCATATCATAAAGGTTGATTTCAATAGGAGATGCTAAATTAATGCATGTGAGTGTGAAACACTTCGCCAATAGCCAGTAGTGTCACCTGGCTAAATTAGATTATGTTGTTTACAAGATTGATCCCCTAGGAAGTTGTTTGATAGTGATATTCTAATTCTTCATCCCTGGTATCTGCAAAACTGATAAATCATTCAGCTATCATTGCAGGCTTCCTGTACTTGACATTACTGCTGCTTAAAATTTAACACATTCAATTTTTATGAGCTTAGAACTTCATTTGGGGACGTCTATGAGTTAGCAAATGCTATGGCGATATAATTTGCCCTTTCTTCTTCTCTCTCTCTCTCTCTCTCTCTCTCTCTCTCTCTCTCTCTCTCTCTCTCTCTATCTATCTATCTATCTATCTATCTATCTATCTATCTATCTATCTATCTATCTATCTATCTATCTATCTATCTATCTATATATATATATATATATATATATAAACTATTTTAAAAATCACTTAAATCTTGATTTTTGTACTTTTAAATGCACAAGAGACGTTTGAAAGAGTTGCAGGGAGGAAGAAGATTTTTTTTTTAGAATAACCAAGTATTGATATAAAATTACCATATAAATGAAAGTTTCAGAAAATTTCTCAAACTGACACAATTTCAACCTTCTGTCGCCGGATGGAAGGGCGACATTATGTAACTTGGTTTTGGAATTAAGTGAAGTCGCCAAACAGAATGACGATAGGGTGCAAATGGCATTGGGCCGGACTGTAGTCGCCCAACCAATTGGCGACTCAGTCCAATTCTAGGGTTTCCTTTTTAAAATTTTTAAAATTAATTATTATTAAAACATAATTATTATTAATATTTAAAATAAATAAATTTTAAAACATAATTAAAATTAATTATAATTATGTTTTTATAAAAAATATTAAATTATGTATTAATAAATATTTGTTATTAAAAAAATATAAATGGAATAAATATTAATTTATGTTTTTGATTTTTCATAATTAACTGAATTTTAAATAATGTAAAAAATAAATGGAATAAATATGAAATTATATTTTTTGTTTTCTAACATTAATTAAAATCTAAATAATGAAAAAAAATGGAATAAATATTAAATTATAGTTTATGTTTTCTATAATTAATTGAAATTTAAATAACATTAAGTGTATAGACGTGTAAACAATATTAAAATATATTAATTTACAATATAATGAAAATTACAATTGAACAAAAAAAACTAATGGTCGACTCTGTCCAAGCGACCACCGGTGCCACATTGTGGGGGATGCGCGTTTCGATAAGGTCTACGACGAGGTTGTTGTGGTGTGTCCGGTCTTTGTGTGTTGAGATGTGGAGGAGGGTTTTGTTGGGACGACCTCGACGTATCAAATAAATTTTGAAACATTTGGCCTCAATAGCCGGGAGGTCCACTATCAACAGCGCTTCCCTAGTTAAGCCCAATGCCCATGTTTTCGTAGGATTGTCGGGGAGATTGGGTGGAGTATGAGCGGTATGGTTATCCGAATTCATACATTGAATTGGGCTGGAAATGATGTGTTGGTTGTTGTGGGGTTTGGTAGTCAAACAGTGGATAGTTGGAAGGGGTAGGGTCAAATGAGTTGACTGGGCTATAGGTGGAGGGAGTAGGCTTAAAAGACGTATCAGAGCTATATTGGTATGGTGGTTGATGTTGGGACTGGGTGGGTGACATGTATGGGTCATGGTAAGAATGTTGTTGTTGATGATGGGCATTTGATGGCATGTATGGGTTATGGTAAGGCTGATTTTGGGCATTGGACTGTTGTTGTATGTTTGACAAAGAAGTGCGTTGCCTTGGGTCAACCAAATAGGTTGGCTCGAACAGAAATGGCTGAGATGTTGTGACCGACCTAAACCAAGTCATATATTGAAGACTTGGCCTAGCCCCGTGCACAATATGGTCGATTAAGACGTGCTTCCTTCTGTTCTCCCAATGTTCATGCATCTACTTCGCAAACTCCTTCCAATGAACGACACTCCACTGTGAGTCCACCCGTTTCCGATGCCACTCCCCCAATGATGTCAGAGCATCTGGAATATCTTGATGCATCCCAAATTGTAGCTTCACCCTATCACTTTGGTGCATCTCCACCGTAGTCAACCTAATGATGGGTGTTCTTGATGTCCACACAACAACGTTATTGGGGTCAGGCTGGTGGTCGAGACCCTCGTACAACATCCAGACAAACTACAATAAAGGTGGATACATTTAGTCAGACAAAGATAGACAAGTTTATGCATATAAGTTAGACAAATTAAAGGTAGATAACTTACATCATCTGGCCCAAGATGGTCGATGAGGTTGCGGTATTGAATTAAAGAGTTCCTGGGACATCTCTGATAATTCATCCCTGGAACATACCACCTAAAAAAAAAGAAACACATACAGGTTAACATCTAAAACACATCTCACAAATTATTAACTTACAAAGAAAATTTGGTTGCTAAATAGTCTTGAAAAGAAACTTACTTGTTGGCATGCGGGATTGTAAACAGATTTTGATTAACTGGCTAGCGTTGGCATCCTAGACCAACCTCACGCTTGTAGGAGATAGGCGCAACCATAAAAAGTACATGATTTTTTTTAGAATTTTTACAAAGTGCACTATGCAGATGGGCGAGGATAACTGATCCTCAACTATATTCTCTCACTTTGTTTATGTTTTGTAGCAATGGTAAATACATAATATTTACGGTATTTCCAGTGCCCTATGGAAATAAAAAGTGACCAAACAAAATCATAATATAGCACCGTGTTTTGACTATTTTCTCATATTCGGTGATATCCTCACTTAAGACAATATTGTTGTATTGTTCTCTGAGGTATTTAAGGTTTATTCCCTGACCCCTCGAGCGACCCTCGTGTTCTCCTTGAGTTGCGTCCTCACACAGAGGGGCGCCCAATAAATCTTCGCATAGTCGGTTGTTAACACCAACTTTGTTGTTGACGGTCTTACCATCGATGCGTAGGCCAAGCAACATGTAGACATCTTGAAGAGTCACGATGCACTCACCAAAAGGTAGGTGAAATGTATGTGTCTTCGGTCTCCAGCGTTTTAACAACGCTAGAATGAACTTCGCATCAAGCGAGTATGATTTGATTTTAATCACATAACCAAACCCACAATGACGAAGGTCGTGTGGTATGTAATCATGCACACGACATCGAAACCTTGATGCATCCTGCAAAATAATTAATGTTTCGTTAGTTTTACAGGATAACTAAAGATCATAAACATAGATAAAAACTAAAAACTTACAAACTCGACAATATTTTCAATCGTTCCTCTGTGTAGAGACATTGTGGTTTACGAATTTACTGTGTGAGTAGAGTTTGAGGGTTTGAGATTTTGAGAGATTGAGACTTTAAGAGTTTGAGAAACTGAGACTTTAAGTGTTTGAGAGGTTGAGACTTTTCTAGTTTCAGACTTTGAGAGTTTAAGTGTGAGCAGAATTTGCTGGCTAAAGACCCTCTATTTATATTCCACGAATGCATGTGTCTTGTAAATGCATGCAAGGCAAGTGTCTTGATGCATGTGTCTTGTGAATGCATGCAGGGCAAGTGTCTTGATGCATGTGTCTTGTAAATGCATGAAGGACAAGTGTTGTGTTGTAATGTCAAGCATGTTGCATGCAAAGTAAGAATCTCGTAGGCCTGCAGGTAGGGTCATTGATAGGTATGTATGTGTTGTCTTGTCAAAGAATCTAAAACCTCCCGATAACTGCCTTGGTAAAGGCAATATATTTTAGGCTCGACTCACTCTTTGATAACAGACGTACGAAATGGGGTTCAGTATTACAATCGGGTCAGCTGTACAGTGATACCTCAATAAAATTCATGAAAGACGAAGCTGCCAAAGCCAACACACACGTCGTCACCATCTTTGACCGTACAACTGGTTGGTTCAGTGTTGCCGAGTTGATTGATCACAACGAAGGAATGCCCAAGGGATGTTACCGTGTTGAACTGAATAAGAGCTGGTGTGATTGTGGGAAGTTTCAGGCATTCCGTATGCCTTGCTCTCATGTTATAGCAGCATGTTCGAAGGCGCGCCAGGACCCAACCAACCTTCTTTCTGCAGTTCACCAAGTGATAAGTCTATGCAATGTCTACATATGTAGCTTTCAAGTGGTAGCAAATGAGGACTATTGGCCTCAATGCGAAGGCGAAATTGTCTGGCATAATAACTTGATGCGCAAAAAGAAAAAGGGTCGGCCTAACAGCACGCACATTCGAATGGAGATATGGTTAGATTATGTAGTTCGTGTCGGCAACCAGGACGCAATCGTACAAAATATCCTAACATAGGATCAAGCAGCGTATCATAGTTTCATATGTAACCGTGTCCCTTTAAATCAATAATAATTTTCATTCGTTTTAAAGCATAGTTACCCAATTACAATTAGCAAGCAACAAAAGTTAAACAAACAAAACTTAATATCACAACAACATTCCGAAAATAACAACAACATAAAGACATAAAACAGAACACTGCACCAAGGCGTCTACGATATCACGACCATCAACGTTATCTTTTTTGGTGTTAACATCATCACAAGGACACCGACATCATTTTACACTTTTCTCCACTCACGAGTAACTCCGTTTCTCCCAGTCTCCTCGATCAACCTCTCAATTTTCCTAATCTTTTCTCCTAGAGCAATATCTCCTCCTAGCAAGCGGTTCAGTTCCCTATGCAAGTGCTCTAACGTCTACGTATTCCACAAGAGCACCTTAATCAGAGGCTTTGTTGTTGAAAAGACAACTAGGACATTTCTTTTCATTAGATCGAATGTTGGAAATAGTTCCTCGGATGCTGATGACGACGACGAAGAACGTTGATTTAGAAATGCAGACATTCTAGACTCCACTCCACTCAAAATGCACTAGCACTTCAGTCTTTTGGTATACAATGTTGTGAAAACATATATGTATTTGCAGTCATATTTATAAAAAAATAAAATAGTACGTGTCCCATATGATATGTCTTAAATACCCTTACAAACTTTATACACTTTAAAATTCAATGGTTAATCAATTTTCATGTTTTAAAATTTATAATTTAAGTCAATTTATATGCTTTAAAATTAAATGGTTAATCAATCTTTATTTTGTATTTAAATTAATTTGTAATTTATAATTATTACTTAATTTATAATGATTACTTAAAAACAATAATTTATAATCACAATTATATTTATATTAAACCTAAATGTATAAAATTAATATTTATTAAACCTAAATTTATAAAATTAATTTAAATTTATTTTAATTAAACCTAAATTTATAAAATTAATTTAAGATTATTTTTATTTAAACCTAATTATTTTAAGGTTATTAATGAAAAACTTTGTTTTAAAATTATATGAAAAAAATTAAAAAAATTATTAATAATTAATTTTATTTATTAAAAACTTTATTTTAAATATTAATAATAGTTATGTTTTAATTATATTTTAATAATAATTAATTTTAAAAATTAAAAAAACGAAAACCCTAGAATTACATGCTGTTGCCATTCCATCCGACGACTTCACTTGAGGCCAAAACCCAAATACAGTATGTCGTCAATCCATCCGGCAACAGAAAGTTGAAGTGTCGTCACTTTGAAATTTTTTTTAAAACTTTCATTTATATAGTAATTTTGAAACAATACATAGTTATTTTAAAAAAATTTCGAAAAAGAAACTAGTAACTCACAATAAATGTCACCTAATTTTCGTGTTCAAGAAGATAAGAAAACAATTAAGATTTATGGCTTTTGATATATTCAAAGAAGTGATAATTACAAATGTATGTAGATCATTTTTAAATGAAATAACTATTTAATTGAGATTTAATGGGGAGACAATTTTTAAATTGGATAACTATCATTAATAAATGTGCAATATTTCCCTATGATATTTTTAAAATTAAGTATCATAATTAATATGCAATCTTAATTAAATATTATTTTTAATTTTTAATTTAAAATGATAAATGCAAAATGACATTTGAGGGCATGAAAAAATATATTTAATTAGTTTTAATTTGTATTAGAAAATAATTGTGGCGATAGTTTACTTTCTTGTATTTATAGCAGATTATGTTTATAGTAGATTTGAATCAGAATTTAATCAAGAACCATATTTCATTTAAGTTGAATCCGTTTTTAAATTGAAAATTGAATTGGTTTTTGGTAATGAGTTTAATTGGTACGCGGACAGAATAAAAAAATTAGGTGACAGAATACATGACATATAAAAATAACTTTATACGATTATCTAATAAAAAATTATCAATCTACTATGTCATATAATTAATTTAAAATTTATAATCTGATGTGGCAGAATATGTGACAGTGATTGGTTAACAATATAAATAATTTTACACTATCAATATATATGAATTAAATTCTTTAGCATTTTGGATATACAGAATTACAAATATACATTGTATTATATTTTCGGTCAAAATACTATGCAATAAGAAATTTGTTAGTGCCGTAGCGGAATTTTGGCTTCAATGATATGAAATATAACACTCACTAAGATTGGACAAGACTTATATGAATAAAAATATCTAAAAAAGAAGGATAAAATAAAAGTCACTTTATTATACTCTATGTATTTCTATTGTTTTTGTTCTACAAAATATATGAAAAATTTATAATGACATACAAGCTAAATAATTTGTGAATTTAAATTAACCACAAATATAAACCTTTCATTTATATCGTTTCTATTATTCTCAAAAGTATATAAAAAAACATGAAAACATAAATATTTCTAAAAAAATAAAATAATATAACAATCAAGTTAGAAATAGTTTTAATTTTTCCTTTTTTGATAAAAGGGAGGTCTAAGGCAAAGAAAGAAATACTACAACAAAATAGATTTTAAAACCAAAATTTTAAAATATCATAGTGTATACTAAGTGTTTAATAAACAAAAAAACAAAAAACAACACATCTTCTTCAAAATTCAAATCCTCTCTCTTCATTGTCTAAAGTTTAGCTAACGGATCCACACAAATTAACTAGCGAAAATAATTTTAAATTTGTTTATTGTATCTTTTGATTTTATCGTTTTTATTTTTGTTTTTTTTCATTATTTTAATTTAATAAATTTTTTTATTGCTTAAGAAAGAAATTATATATAATAAAAATATGTGCTATATTCCAAATAAAAATATCATCTATTTTATAAAAATTATAAAAATTAGGGATGGCAAAAAAAAGCCGTGCCCGCGGATATAATTCGTCACGGATACAATGTGGATAGCTTAATGAATATTCATGGATAAAATAAATGGATATTTAAATATCCGTTATTTAATGGATGTGAATGCGGGTTTAATGATACCCGTACCCGCCGATATCCATACCCGTTAATAAATTATAAAAAATATTTAAATATTTTTAATTTATTATAGACGTCATTACATCTCCCAAGAAATTTAGTCTTTTCATATTTTTTTTTAACGTTTTCTTGGAATCTTTTAAGCTTTTAATTTAAGAGTTAGGAAACCAAAGTATGAATGTTAAGCAAGGAATGCATAATATGGAATTTTGTAATCATTGATGAAAACTATTTGCATTATTACTTTTTGTTTTATTTAAACAATTATTATATGGTATGATGAATTTTATTTTGTTAAAAATGAAATGTATGGATATTATGTTTGAATGTTATTATGTTTTAGTGAAAAAAGAATGAAAATAATATGATGAAGTTTAGTTGTTAAATTGAGAGCGAAAAAATATATTTTTAAAAAATAATTTTAGACAAAAAAAATTATTCATGAATATCTGTAAATATCCGCGGATACCTTAAAATCCGTGGATTACCCGCTTAACTGATATCCACATAGATATGAGACAGATACGAATATCATATTTATTCAACGGGACGGATACGGATATCATATTTATCCAACGTGACAGACACGAATATGATACTATCCGCCCCATGGATATCCATTTACATCCCTAATAAAAATGGTACGTATGCATTAAAATGAGGAGAGGAATTAGGGAAATTTAGTGTGTGAATAAGAATATAGAAGTGTGGTAAGTATTTGGGCCGGCCCATAAATACGATTGCACTTGTTATGATAATTACTATAAATACTCAAATGCAAGAAAAGAAATTAGGGTTTAGAAACTTTTTCTTTGCAGCTCTTAAGAGTTTCATACCAATCATTCTACATCGCCGTTTTCATAATCTGAACCTTACCTACAAAATCCGAGTACGTTTCTTTCTTTCGAATCATTCATCGATCTATACGGTTTCTTTTGAAATCTATTTTTTTTTATTTAATTTATGAAATCATCTTTTATCTTGCTATATTTGGATTTCTTTGTATTTGTGCGGTTGATAATAATAAGCTAATTATAGTGTTTAATGTTGCAAATCGTTAATTTGTTTCAGCTGAATTAAGTTTTGTTTGTATTACAGTGATGTGATTTTCGATTTGTTGATTGGTGGTTTTGATTATGTTTTTTCATACCTTGTTATGTTATATAGATTATGAACCCCAACGTTTTCAAAAAGAAATTTTTTTAGCACCTTTAATGGCTTTTTTTCTAGAAAAATCAAAATTTATTAGATGATTTTGTTTAAATGAGAAGCTGATTTAGATACTTATTTTAGAGTGTTGAATACATAGAAGAAGACAAAAAAGTGAGTTTTTAGTTTTATATCATTCACTAATCAGTTTGTGCTTGTTATGTTATTTGATTATCACTAAAAGTTTATTCTCAAACTTGCAAATCTTATATGGAATTATGATTATGTGATGTTTTTTGTTAATCGCTGAATAATTGTGTTTGTTTGTGCTTGATTAGGAATGGAGAGACATACAAATTACAATATTGTAGTGCATATTTTTATTACTTTTAAACAATTGTGAATGTGTTTGTGAATGATTAGGATGGAGTCACAGATTAAGCATGCTGTTGTTGTGAAAGTTATGGGACGTACTGGTTCAAGAGGACAGGTGACTCAGGTTAGAGTGAAGTTTTTGGATGATCAGAACCGTCACATTATGAGGAATGTGAAAGGACCAGTTAGGGAGGGAGACATTCTCACCCTGCTCGAATCTGAGAGAGAAGCAAGAAGACTCAGATAGATGCATACTCAGATATCTTGATGTTTTGTTGCAGGTTTTAATGAACCATTACTTGTTATTTTTGGTAGTTAGTTTCTGGCAATTGTTTGTGTTTTAAGTTAAGTTAAAGATGTTCGGGTTGTTTTGCGTCTTCTGGTAAAACTGTCATGACTTGGAATTTTTTTTTCTAATGTTCTATTTGCTGTATTGAGACTATGCTATTGTGTTATTTTGATATAATTTTGGAAAGTATGATTTCCAATGTTCATTGATCATTTATCTTAAATCTGACATGTGTGATGTTCAATATGCTAGGTAAGATTATCATGCTTAGGAAATCATACTTTCTCCAGAACAACATCAATTCATTATTTTTTCCAGAACAACGTTAGTTCACTTTCTCCAGAACAATCGTTAATTTTTCTGAACAGTATTAATTTAATTTTTTCATACCTTTAACTTTTAATTCTTAATCTATACACTCAAGTGCATTCATCTCCCTCCTTAAATCTTTTTATTGACGTGTTTACGAATATTGTCCAATCCATGTCTCAAAATAAATTAGATTTTTGAGTTATTCCATAGTTGAATTAAGCTTTTTTTTTCAAAAAATGTAATGGTTATGATTCACTATTCACCACCACATTTTAATTTTGTTTTTGATATTTTCTTACCATTAATTGTTTTTGTTTTTAAATTTTGTGTGCAAAAAATAAATTCGAAAAATAGATGGGATTTGAATTTGATGGATCATCTAACTAATATTATTATTATTTTTTTGAATAAGAAAGAATATATTAATTCAAAACCAATCAAGTACAGAACGGTGATCGATGAACATCATAAAACTAATGAGGTAGTGCGCATGGATCCATTTGACCCACACAATCCACCAAACACACTCAATTACATCATAAAACTAATGAGGTAGTGCGCATGGATCCATTTGACCCACACAATCCACCAAACACACTCAATTACATCATAAAACTAATGAGGTAGTGCGCATCCACAGACATTTCAATAAGAGTACGTTGTTCCAGGTTTGAAGATTGTTTTTGAAGATTTAGGATGTTCATCCCACCCTGAGCATCCCATCTGCTCACAGTATCTTTTCAGTCTAAATGAAACTTCGGCAAATTGCATCTACTTTCTTGATCACACATTTGGTTGGGTAGGGGAAGGCAA
>OZ012738.1:678683704-679108708 GCA_963859935.3 Lathyrus sativus | reverse complement strand
TGTTAATTCCCAAAAGAACAATTTACACTTTGGAGCTTTTTTTTTTTTTTTTTTAAATAAAACTATATTACTCAAAAAACTGTCGATAGGTACAAGCAATCACATTAGATCCAGCTACAAAACAACACAACCTAGTACCAAAAGAGAAAAAGCAACTATCTATGTATCTATCTCCCCTCCAACATTAAGATAGCTATATACTTTCTTAGTTTTTTAGTGTTTCATCCTCTATATACACCAAAGTTTTTATTACTTTTCTTCCTATAGTAGTGATCTCCGGTTTTTCTCCAAATATACTATTATTCTTAGCCTGCCATATCTCATAGATGGTCTCAATAATCGTCATTTTTATGATTGCAACTCAGACTCCTTTATGAGAGACATATCATATACTTATTCAAAATTTTAAGGTGATAAATATATGAAGTTAAAATAATAAATATATGAGTTCTTTTATTTATAAATATTAAAATCTTCATATTTTTAATTAATATAAAATGTCTCCATCCTACTCACACTTATTATTCAAAACATTTACTCTTTTAACGTAAGATTACATATTTCATCCCCTCCACTTTTGAATCCATACCACTTTTATTGAATCAATTACATGAATCCCAAAACTAAAAAAAGAAGAAAAGGAAAACAATTTGGGAAATAGAGAGTCGTGTTTCAATCAATATATGCTAGGTGTAGACATTATTGGAAGGAGGTTTGTGGTTCAATCAACTTGTTTTATTTGTTTCTTTCTTAAAATATATTTGTTTTCAAACGTTGAATCTAGACCATTGAAATTTTTAGCTGTCATGTGTCAAACATTTGAGAATGAAATATAAGACTCTTACATATACGAGTCTAAACAAGTACTATAAGATTTTCAGAAGAATAATAAACCTAAGATATATTTTGAAAATGTGAGGATTGTTGGATATTTGCAAAATATTAATTTGGAGTTTTTAAGTATGTGAAACTATGTAGTTAACGGCGTAGCGGTTTGTGTTACATATCATATATGTGTGTGGTTTGAATTCAAATCATGGCTTGGGACTTTTCACGCTTTGATTGTTTTAATTATCAATGAAAGAAAATTGAAAAGATGCATTTCTTTAATTTTCATAGTCCGCAAGATTTTTTTTTTAAAATTACTTTATAAAATATCGCTAGTTAATAATAGGTTAAATGTGAATGTTAGATTTATATTAAAGTTTTAAACTATTTAAAAGAGAATTTTATGGTTTGTTAACGTTAATTAGATTTATCGAAATTGATCGATGAAGTTTTTGGAATCGTAAACGTTAATTTATCGAAGTCGATAACCTTCACTATGTCAAATTTGTGGAAAATGACCATTTGCGTCATTTTCTATACTTTGGGATCGTGATAGGCTACATTCGATTAATCGACATAAGTTTATGATTAAGACGAGATCCCTCTTTTTTTTGGATCCGTGTGACACGATTAAATTGGAGAATGATCCTTAATATCATTTATCTATCTTGTTTTTAGGACAAATATCAATTCACGCGACCTCCCATAGTTCGACTTTCGTCATAAGTCGAGATACGACGGTTTAGCGCTACATTTCGTCCTGATACAATTCACAAATCGGCTAACCACTAACTTTAATATACAACTGTTTTATTTTCAGTCAAATATACCATTAATTTAAATTCATTGATTATATTCGATAATATTATCTTGTTCATATTACCGTAGATATTATCTTGATTATATTGTTATATATCTTGTCATATTGTTCATAATTGTCATATTTATACTCATTTTGTTCATCTCTTATTCACACATATCTGAAAACACCTAAAAATTATTGAAACAATAAAATCCTAAATTGGTGGACTGTTGGATCATTGGACTTTGTCAGAAACCCTAACTTGGAGTTTTGTCTGACTTTTGCTCAAGGCTTAGTTTAGGACACTTCACACACACACGACTTCCTCTTGGACTACCTGACAATGACCTTTTATTTCGTGCAATCCCGTGTAACTTACATGTATCCCTCTCTCATTCCGATGTACGCTTTCGTATTTCTTTGATTGTGGTTTATCTTCTAGGAGCATCCTTAGAGACTAGTGTAGATCAAAATATTTTCGAACTAATTCTGGATTCGTCATCAAACCATTTTCAAACACCCCTTGTAAGTCGAGTGTTCGTCCGCATTCGCCATCAACCTATCTCACACACTTTCACATTTCATCATAGTTTCGATATTAGGAGCACCCTCAGGGACTAATATCATTTCTCGCAACCTAACCCTTGATTCGTCGTCAAGTCGTTTTCATTTTCTACCTAAAACCTCGACTCGTCGTCGAACCATTTTCAAACCCATTTCCTTTCTACCATGGTTTTGTACGCAAATATAAGTCAAACCCTTGATCCAACATCAAGCGGATTTTCTCAATAAACTATTAACTAAATTAACAACTATTCAATTCTTTTCAAGGTGAAAAGAGTGGGATTGAGCCTTTGATCTCCCTTCAGTTGTTTGGATGCGAGTTATCTTACTCGTGTGTGAGCAATCGACGCCTCTAAAACATTTCTAACTCGAAAAACGTTCAACCATCCTCCAATCACTCATTATTCAAACACAATCTCTTTTCAAGATGAAAAAGAGAGAGAGAGAGTCAAGTCTTTGACTCAATCTCCCGATTACTTGGGTCCGAGGAGCCTTTCTTAAGCTTCGAGTAATTGTCATCCGTACCTAAATTTCAAACCAATTCAACCCCTCTCTTTTTATGGTTGTTACTACAAACTACGGACGCTCTGATTCTTCATTCATTCTTGAATGTAAGATACGTAGGCATAAGATCGTGATGATCTTGGAGAGCACAATCCCCTTCATCTTCCGTTTTCCTAACCTTTCCTGCAGTCGAACTACGATACTCTGATTTCTCATTCTCGTCCAAATGAGCATATGTAGGCCCAAGGGCCCCAATCCTTGCCGAGCACCCTATTCTTTAACCACCCATTTTCCCTAGCATCGTTATCCTTTTATCGCACCATTTCACATTTATTATTGAGAAGAAAACAATAAGCTTAGCTAACGTTCATCACAATTCGAATTAAGATGTTCCCGTTGAGTACAACGGACGTGAGGGGTGCTAATACCTTCCCCTTGGATAACCGACTCCCGAACCCAGAACATCGGTTGCGACGGCCGTGTTCCCGTCCTTTCGTTCTAAAAGTTTTTCTCGATATTTTCCTTTCCCGTCTCTTCGGGATAAATAAAGTTCGGTGTCAACTCTGTCGAACCGCATTTCCGCGCCTTTAGCGCGATGGTTGTACGTTCTCGATTTATGATTTTTCGAGGTGCGACAACTGTGATATTTTTTTGATGTACTATATTTTTTATGACATTGATGTATCATATTACTTATTTTATATATATATATATATATATATATATATATATATATATATATATATATATATATATATATATATATATATATATATATATATATATATATATATATATATATATATATATATATATATATATATATATATATCATAGTATTTTATTTACAGATGTATGTTATTTTATATTCATTTACAACAGTCAATTTTCATCTGCGACCAACAAAAATCAATTTTTTTTTTAAAAACCTGTTCTGATAAGATTTTGGAGTTGCATCTCTGGAATTTTTTCCGTAGATGCATCTCCGGAAGCATCAAGTGTAAAGAAAAAAAAATGCGTCCGAATGTGTATCTCTAGAAGCAGAGGGCATAAAATGAATTTTGCGAGGTGCCTAAGAGTATCAAAGGGTAAATTAATAAGAAATTCTCTCTCTTAATTATGACGGAATGGTTTCTTAATTACTCTTTTGGGCATTATGTAGTTTTCATCCCGTAGCCCATTCTTCATTTGATCCGTAACATTGAGCTTTTGAGGGTTGAACTTTTTCTTCATCCTTTCTCAAGTTTCACATCTAGCACCAACCTAGGTCTCCTCACGTGATTTTCATTAAGAATGGAATTATATATACATATCCCAAAGCATAAAGACCTCTTATCACTTAATTAATAGTATTCCATTATTTCAAAAATCATGGTTTAATGATTTTATAAACATCAATTAATCTTGTTTGATTTGAAATATCATATATTTTTGTAAAATGATAAAAATGTTATTCACTGTGTAAATGATCATTTTATCTTTATTTTTATTTTTTTAAAATTTGTAAACGAATTTAATTTTTTTCACACCGACATTGTAAATAAATTTTACACTATCAGTTAATTGTGGTAGTTTAATTTTTATTAAAGCTTGACTATTATTTTAATCATCCACATTTATGATTGGTTGTGATGCATTGACCAGAAATTTGCACCAACAATACATAACAATTAATCTCTTTCTAAAATAACTAAAACTTTAATCAAATCAGTGTTTTAAAAATCAGACCGAATCATCTAATCGAACCAGTTGAATCGGAAATCAAAAGAGTCATCAATCTGGTATGATTATTGAATCGGGTATAAAAGTGAACCAGTGAAAACCTACTAGAACTTGTAAATTGATGAACCAGAGGTTTTAGAAACTCGACATGTTAATTGCATGTTTTTTTTCTCAGACAAAATGACGTTGTTTTGATAAAAAAATTATAAAAAATAAAATAAAATATAATTGTACTTTGTTCGATACTTATTTGAAACATGTTTACCTTATTTGCAATTAAACTTGGTTCAAAATTTATTTGAATTTATTTAGAATTTGAATTTAAATAATAATCATCTAAAATTATGATATTTTAAAATTTTCTAGATGTAGTGATATTTTTTTAAAGACCGACCGATTTAATAAATATATGATTTTGTTATAGAGACTAATTTAGTCAACTAAATTATCCGATTCAATTATGCGATTCGACCAATGATCAATTGATTCGACCAATAAACTAGTAATGCATTATCCTCACTTATTTAATAACCTTGGATTTTTAAAACATTAACTTAAACAATTAGGCCGAAATGCCACATAGCCACCAGCCTGGCCAATGCCCCGAGTCTCTACGGCTCTCTCCTCCATGGATTTGATAATGAAATGGTTATGGAGGTGCATTACTGAGCCATCTGCTGTTTGGAATAGTATTCTTGAGGCTAAGTATGGTTGCTTAAAAAAGAGGATTTTGCTGAAAAAAGGAATTTTGAGGTTGAGGGATGAATCCCTCTTGTGGAGGGACTTGATGTGTTTAGCGAACCTTGATGAGGATCATGGATTCTTAAGACTTATGTGTTGTAGAGTTGGGGCTGGTGTGTTTATTCCTTATTGGCATGTGTGTTGGCTTGGTCCTTCCCCATTGAAAGTCGTTTTCCCTTATCTTTTTTAGGCTTCAATGTTTAAGACAAATGCAATGTGTGATATTGGTGCATGGGAAGATAATGTTTGGTATTGGAAGTTGGGTGTTGATACTCTAAATGTAAATGCTTCACTGTTGGAAAGCCATAATGAGTTGTTGGTAACTTTTAGTGATGTTAGGCCTGTGTGGAACTCATCAGACTTATTTTGTTAGAAAGGTGGAACTCATAATGTATTTCATGTCAAAGCCTGTTATTCTTCTTTGTTGCAGGCTGATACTGGTATGGTGGAGTTGGAGATTATACACAAGGCTACTTTAAATTTGCTTTGGCTATCCAAGGCTCCTCTTAAAGTGAAGGTGTTTTGATGGAGGTTGTTGCTCAATACGCTTCCTACTAGGCACAATTTGGTAGCCAGGGGAGTAATCTCGAACCCCCACAAAATGGCGTGTGTCTTCTGTTTCCGTGTGGATGAAAATGCAGATCATCTCTTTTGCTCTTGCTCGATAATATCAGTTGTTTGGAGGCTATTTTGGGAGTGGGTTGGGATGCACAATGTTCAATATGCCTCGATTCCAAATTAGCTGTTGGGTTGGGTTTTGAAGGTGGGGTCAAAGTGTTCATATATGGTTGTGGTATTCATTTGGTTATGCGTCTATTGAACTATTTGGTGGACAAGAAATCAAGTTCTCTTCAATGATTTGGTGGGTAATCCTATAAATGTATTACATAACATAGTTCTCAACTCTTGGAGGATGTTGGATGGTGGAAGCTATAGTAAGAAACATTGTAGTTATTGTTAATTAGGAAATAATCTTTGCAGTTATTATGAATAATTTACATTCATAGAATAGGAAATTAGTCATTATGAATTGTAATTAGTTATTATCAGCTATAATTAGTTATTATGAGTTGTAATTACCGACACTATTATATATAGTATGAAAGGCAATGAGAAAGGCATCAAGCCAAATTTCGTGACATGGTATCAGTAGGTTCGATCAAACCTGGAAAATATTATTATATTGGCTGATCAGCGATACCCCACTGGTTCACTCTCGTAATCGTGTTCGTTTCGAAATTCTTTCGTTTGAAATCAAAACCTTGCAGCTGTCTGAGATTCTAAATCTTTGGTTGCCGGTTCGTGATTTCGTCTTGGAGATTCTCGTTGTTGCGCTGATATTGCAATCAATTTTTTTTGGTTCTTGGCTGTTGTTGCTTCGTGATTCTGGATCGTCATAATCTTCTGTTTTGCCGCTCCTTCCAAATCGTGGATTTGATCGTGCTGTTGTTCGTTGGTTCGTGGGTATTGTTTCTTGTTGTTGCTCTAGTAACTGTGATTACAGTTACTGTTATTATATTATAGTTATTATTATAATTATTATTATAATTATTATTATAATAATAATAAAATAATATTAGTGAGATTGTATCTGGTGGTTTAATAATTTAGATGGCTTCCGAAAAAGAAAGAGATAATTTTTGTGTTTGTTTTACCGGCAAGAATTATTCGGCATGAGAATTTCAGTTCAAGATGTATGTTAAAGGAAAGGGATTATGGAGTCACTTTGATGATGTTTCTAAGGCACCAACGGAGAAAACTGCTTTAGATGCGTGGGAAACTAAAGATGCTCAAATTATCACTTGGATTCTAAACAGTATTGATCCTCAGATGATAAATAATTTGCGTTCTTTTTCAACTGCTCAAGAAATGTGGAATTATCTGAAGCGCATTTACAACCAGGACAATTCGGCAAAACGTTTTCAGTTGGAGTTAGACATCGCCAACTACAAACAAGGTGATTTGTCTATTCAAGAATACTATTCTGGCTTTTTAAATCTTTGGGCAGAACACTCTGCTATTATACATGCTAATGTTCCCAAGACCTCTCTTGCGACTGTTCAAGAGGTCTACAACACAAGTAGGCGAGATCAATTCCTCATGAAGCTTCGTCTAGAATTTGAGGTTGTCAGAGGTGCTTTCCTAAATAGGAATCCTGTTCCTTCTTTGGATACATGTGTTGGTGAACTTCTCAGGGAGGAACAACGTCTCCTTACTCAAGGAACCATGTCTCATGATACTGTCAGTTCTGAGCCTGTGGCAATTGCATATGCTGCTCAAAGTAGAAATAAAGGTCGTGATATGCAACATGTCCAATGTTTTTCTTGCAAACAGTTTGGACACATTGCTCGTAGCTGCAGTAAGAAGTTTTGTAATTATTGCAAACAACAAGGTCATATCATTTCTGACTGTCCCACGTGTCCTCCACGACCAGCACATCATTCGGTGAAGGCATTTCATGCCACTACAGGCCATACAATTGGCTCTTCCACCACTGGTGCATCAGATGGCAATGCTCTACAACCTGAAATGATTCAACACATGGTACTTTCTGCCCTTTCAGCCTTGGGTATTAAGGGTAAGTCTTCTCATGTTTCTCGTCCATGGTTTATTGATTCTGGTGCATCTAATCACATGACAGGTTCATCTGAAAACTTGCACAATTTACATTCTTATCAAGGTAATCAGAAAATTCAGATTGCTAATGGTAATACCTTGTCTATCACTAATGTTGGGGACATAAACTCGGATTTTCAGAATGTGCTTGTCTCACCTGGACTTGCTTCTAATTTATTGTCTGTTGGTCAATTGGTGGACAATAATTGTAATGTTAATTTTTCTCGATCTGGTTGTCTTGTGCAGGAGCAGGTGTCGGGGAAAGTGATCGCGAAGGGGCCTAAAGTGGGAAGATTGTTTCCAATACAGTTTATTTCTAATCATTTGTCTCTTGTTTGTCATAATGTTTTGAATTCCTATGAGGATTGGCATAGAAAACTAGGTCATCCAAACTCTTCTGTTTTGTCTCATTTATGTAAAAATGGCTTGTTGGGAAATAAAAATGTTATTCCTGATGCCTCTGTTTCATGTTCTGTTTGCAAATTAGCTAAAAGTAAGACACTTCCTTTTCCGTCTGGTGCTAATCGTGCTTCCACTTGTTTTGAGATGATTCATAGTGATGTATGGGGAATGTCTCCTGTGGTTTCTCATGCTCACTATAAATATTTTGTCACATTTATTGATGATTATAGTCGTTTTACTTGGATATATTTTCTCCGTTCTAAATCCGAAGTGTTTTCTATGTTTAAGAAATATTTGACATATGTTGAAACTCAATTTCAAGCAAGTTTTAAAATTTTTCGATCTGACTCTGGTGGTGAGTACATGTCTCATGAGTTTCAGGAATACCTTCAACAAAAAGGCATCTTGTCTCAAAGGTCTTGTCCCAATACCCCTCAACAAAATGGCACGACAGAACGTAAGAATCGTCATTTGCTTGATGTAACACGCACCTTACTTCTCCAAGCTTCTGTACCATCCCGATTTTGGGTGGAGGCTCTTTCCACGGTTGTCTTCTTGATCAATCGTATTCCTTCTACAGTTATTGATCTTGATTCTCCTTTCTTCCGTCTATTTAAAATTCATCCTGATTATAGTGCTTTACATACTTTTGGGTGTGTGTGTTTTGTTCACTTACCTCCTTTTGAAAGGCATAAGCTTGGAGCACAATCCGTTCAATGTGCATTTATGGGATATAGTAACTCTCATAAGGGATTTGTGTGTTATGATGTCTCTAACCATCGTTTTCGCATTTCTAGAAATGTGACATTTTTTGATAATCAGTTTATGTTTCCCTGTGGTTCTCCTGCCATTAATGATATTGTTACTCTTCCTAAGTTTTCTATTATGCCTCAAGCTATAGAACGTTATAAACCAGGTCATGTACATGTCAGAAAACACAGACAACAGGTTCCCACACCCCTTCCCGATGCTGAACTGCCACCTGATCCTGTATCGGTTGAACCACGACGTTCTGGTCGAATATCCCGTGCACCAGATAGATATTCACCAGACAGGTATGATTCTTCACATACTTCTCTAACTGCCACACTCTCTAGCATATCTATTCCTACTTGTTACTCACAGGTTGTTAAAGATGTGCGATGGATAAAAGCAATGACTGAAGAGCTCCAAGCTCTTCAAGAGAATTTCACATGGGATATCGTCACTTGTCCTCCAAATGTAAAACCTATAGGTTGCAAATGGGTGTATTATGTGAAACTGAATTCTGATGGGTCCCTCAACCGTTACAAGGCTCGTTTGGTTGCGTTAGGAAACAAGCAGGAATATGGAATTGATTATGATGAGACATTTGCACCGATTGCCAAAATGGCAACTGTCCGCACAATCATATCTATAGCTGCTTCTAATGGGTGGACTCTTCATCAAATGGATGTGAAGAATGCTTTTCTTCATGGTGACCTGACAGAAGATATTTATATGACTCCACCTCAAGGCTTATTCTCTTCATCTAAAGGCGTGTGTAAGCTCAAACACTCCTTATATGGTTTGAAACAGGCACCTCGAGCATGGTACGAGAAATTCCGCGCCACTATACTTGGATTCTCCTTTACTCAGAGTCAGTATGATTCATCTTTATTTATTCATAGCACATCTGCGGGTATTGTTCTGCTTCTTTTGTATGTTGATGATATGGTTATTACTGGTTCGGATCATGCTTCCATTCAGCGACTTAAGCAACAGCTACAGGCCTCATTTCATATGAAAGATCTGGGTAATCTACATTATTTTCTTGGTCTTGAGGTTCATTCTACATCCAAGGGCATCTTTCTCCATCAACACAAGTATGCTACAGATTTGATTTCTATGGCCGGTCTTGAATCGGCTAATCCAGTAGATACTCCTCTTGAGGTTAATGTTAAATATCATCGTGATGATGGGGATCTGTTGCCTGATCCCTTATTGTATCGACAACTTGTGGGTAGCCTCAACTACTTGACTATTACTCGCCCTGACATATCTTTTGCTGTTCAACAAGTAAGTCAATTCATGCATTCTCCTCGCCATCTTCACTTGGCTGCAGTTCGTCGTATAATTCGCTACTTAAAAGGAACCTCTCACCGCGGATTATTCTTTTCCGTTGGAACTTCTCTTCAGTTGAACGCTTATAGTGATGCTGATTGGGCAGGGTGTCCTGATACTCGTCGATCTGTTACTGGTTGGTGTATGTTTCTTGGTTCTTCATTGATCTCTTGGAAAAGTAAGAAGCAAGCAAGAGTTTCTAAATCTTCTACTGAATCAGAGTATCGTGCCATGTCTGCTGCGTGTTCAGAAATACTTTGGCTTCGTGGTCTTTTGGCTGAACTTGGATTTCCCCAAACAGAGTCAACTTCACTTTATGCTGACAATACAAGTGCCATCCAAATTGTTGCAAATCCTGTTTTTCATGAACGCACCAAACATATCGAAGTTGATTGTCATTCAATACGTGACGCCTACGATGATCGAACAATATCACTTCCTCACGTCAGTATGCAGTTGCAGGTTGCAGATATTCTTACCAAGGCTGTTCCACGCCCAAGACATCAGTTTCTTGTTAGCAAATTGATGCTCCTTGACCAGCCGCATCAATTTGAGGGGGGATGTTAATTAGGAAATAATCTTTGCAGTTATTGTGAATAATTTACATTCATAGAATAGGAAATTAGTCATTATGAATTGTAATTAGTTATTATCAGCTATAATTAGTTATTATGAGTTGTAATTACCGACACTATTATATATAGTATGAAAGGCAATGAGAAAGGCATCAAGCCAAATTTCGTGACAGTTATTATAATTGGATTAAAAATCTAATTGAGTTTTTGTAATTGGCTGCTCTGCTGATCTGCAGCAGGTTTAGCCTTGGCTTCTTGTAAATGTTGGTCGTGTACCTCTTCTTTATACACTACTAATTTTATTATAATTCAGCTTATAAAAAAAGAGAGTTTAAAAAAGAAAAATTACATTTGAACACAAAAAAAAAGACGGGTTTGTTTGGTGTATTTTAAAAATGAGTGAAAATGAATGACATAAAAAACAAAAATAAAAGATAGAGAGAATAGTAAAATAGAAAATATATCGTGTAGGGTTTGAAAATTGTCTGAAATTTTTTATATAAAGAGAAAAACTTGCATGAAAACGAATCTAAATTCTTATTCTTAGAAACAATAAATAAAAAATAGAGAAAATTTTAAATTTATTTTAAATTTAATTTATTTTTTAATTGGAATCATGAGGTGGTTGTGATAACGAAGGAGAGAGAATATTTTATTTTTATTTTTTAATTAATAAAAAATTATGATTGATTGTTTGTAAAGCCAAGTATTATGTTCGTATCTATCTAAGTTTTTTCTTTATATAAAACATATACCAGCTCCTTGTTATCATCTATTCTATTCTGCGTTCAAGTTGAAATTTTAAGCACACTACTTTAACATCAATGATATGCATCTTCTTCACACACCTTTCATCTCATCCATCTATTTACTTATTCTTAGTTCATAACTGAACTCATTGTGTTTCGTTTGTTTGAACAAGGCAAACTCAAGTGTAGTTGCTGCTAAAGAAGAAGAAGAAGAACAAAATCTCACTCTTTATGAATATTGGAGAAGTTCATGTTCATTTTGTGTCTGAATCGCTCTCAACCTCAAAGGTACTATCTCACTCACTATGTACAAACTTTATGAACTAAGAATAGGTAAATGTATGGATCAGATGAAATGCGTGTGAAGAATATGCATACTATTGATGTTAAAGTGGCGTGCTTGAACTTTCAACTTTTAGGCTCTATTTTGCGGTTTCGATCATTAAATTCCCCAAATTTTCATAGAAGGTCATTTTATTTGCATTTAGTTGTGGTGTCTTTAATATGTGTGTTAGTATGCAAAAAAATGTTGCAAGAAGCCAAAAATGAAGTCACAAAACAAAGAAAAAGACACAAAAGCAATAATGGGAAATTCAGCAAGCTCGCCTAGCGAGAAGGTGGAGAATAGGGGGTGAGCTCGCCCAGCAAAGTTAGGGCGAGGGAAAGTTGGAGAATTCCAGTGACAAAAGTTGGCATGGTCACTTGGCAAGGGTTTTTGGTGAGATTTTGCTGGGCAAGGCTTTGGTCGCTGGGAGAGACATGATATTTTTCTCAAGGGCGGTTTGACACTTTTTGCAGGCAGAAGGGTGTGTGAAAAAGGTGGATTCACTGGGTGAAGCTTTGGTCGTCGAGCGAGACATATATTTACAAATTCTATAAATAGGACCAAAATCAGATTTTTTGGTAACTTCTTGATCTTGGGACCCTAAAAAATTTCTGATTTTTTGGTAAAAGAACTCATAATCATTTAATCGGATTCGAACATGCAACCTTTGTCAATTATTTTACTTGGATGCTTATTCATCTCTTTTTATTTCTTGTGAAGCAAGCTACATTGATGTATAGCTAAACCTCCCTTGTGTCAAGATTAGATGTAATTAATCTAACTAGCATGTATTTATTTTGATAATTTGTATGTGAGCAAATTAATGATCAATATAGATGATTATATTTGCTTTTATGTTATATTTATGGTTTGAATCATTGTTGAGAAATATCTTTAAGGTCTTGACTTAAATTTTCATCTACCAAAGACCAAAGTCTAGACATAAATTTGGAATTTGATATTCATTTTGTATCAAGTGTTAATGTTATTGTATTGTTTAATAAGTTGAAATATCGTCGATTAAACAATACAATAAAAACTGCAATATCGGTTAGACATAAGCGATATTGATGGGTGATACGTGGTTATATTAATTATAAATGAAGTTCACATGCTAGATTAATCGAATACATATGAAATCGGTTGATGAACTCTAATGTTGACATGCTTTTTAAACGTTAATTTTCATAATCTTTTAAAGTTGTTACTAATTCTAGTGAATGTTTCTTTTCACAATCAAAAACCATTTTAAAATCTTACTTAAAACATTGTTAACAGTAGAACGGAGGTGATATCGCACTAATCCACGTGGATACAATTAAACAAATACTTGTCCCACTAAAAAGTCTTTCAACAGTAACCTGGAGCGAAACGTTCATCATAGTTGTAACAAAGTCCTTTTAACTTTCTTGCCTGCATTTCAGGGCGGAAAATAAGGAAGGTTGATGGATTCTGTGGTGATGGTAGATGTAATCTAAAGGGTGGGGCTGGTAGTACAGGTGGGCATGGAGGGTTGGGGTTTTGAGGTGGTATTGTTCGAATTAGAACACGTCGGCTACAAATTGGGAATGTTTGGTGCAAGGCTGTTATTTTGGATTCTACCAATTTAGCAAGACCAATAGCTTCAGAGGCTGAAGTTGGTTGTAAGATTGCTAGCTCACATTCTATTTTTGGTCTGAGTCATGAGATGAAGCAGTCTTTGATAGCAGTCTATGAAAGTCCAAAAACACAATTACGAAGCATTTCAAAAGCTTCCTGAAACTCTGATCACAGGGCCTGTTTGTTTCAATTTGAATAGTGCTTGTTGATGAATTTGGAACATCGACGGTCCGAAACAAAGTTATATGGCACGAATGAAAGCATCTTAGGTGGAGATTAAGTTATTGTTATGAAGCCATTAAAACCAGCCCAAGGCATCACTAGACATGTATAATTCGATACATGATAATCTAGCATGTGGTTAGATTCCATAATGAGTGAACATTAGTTCATCTTGAAAGATCCAATCAAGAGGGTTTAAGTCATCAAAGGGTTGCAGTTGCAGTTTAGGTTGATGAATGATTGGATTAGGTGATGATGTTGATGGACTGGGGGTTGGGGTTGGTTGTTGTTGTAATTCTAGAAGCTGGTTTTGTAATATTTTGTATGGGTTGTGATTGATTTTCATAGCGAGTGTCTTGTGTGAGGCAAAAATCTGGTGAACACAGTGGTCAGTTGCTGTAATGATTCTAAAATCTGAGAAATATTTTGTTGTCTAGTCATGGTGTTCAGTGATGAAAGCACCAAATGTTACTTTAATGATAAATTGAATTCCCCCAATGAGGGAAAGCCTAAGAAAAAGAGAATTCGATTGATAATGTCTGCTTTCTATTACATTCTTGTTTTTCTTTTATAGGCAAAATTCTAACGATATTTGATCAACTTAGATAGTTGTCACTAATTTCTTAACGATAAGGCTATAACTCATATTTTGTCTTTATTATAATTTGACTATTTCTAGATCCTTCTCTTACTTGTAATAGGCTGGTTTCTTAATTACTCTTTTGGACCTGATGTAGATTTCATCCTGTGGCCCATTCTTCATTTGATCCGTAATATTGAGCTTTTGAGGGTTGAATTTTTTCTTCATCCTTTCTCCAGTTCAGATTTAGTACAAACCTAGGGTCTCTTTACATGATTTTCATTAAGAATGAAATTATATATACATATCCCAAATTGTGGCTGTTTGATTTTTACTGAAGCTTGACTTTTTTCAGAATCAAGAGAAATTGATATTAATTCAAAAACCAGATACAACGGCAAGGCGATCACAAGAGATCCAGTCAACAAAAAATATAAAAAGAAGATTAGAACTATCTTATAAGATTAGCGATATAAGATTTAGTCTCTCACTATACCACCCCTTATAAATAATAGTGTCAATAATATTATCTACTATTTTTAATTTTTCTACACGAGTACCAAAACAAGTGTCATTGCGGAACCGCCACACATCATAGATAGTTTTCGTAACGGTAACTCAAAGGATAGAGGTTCTCCAACCTTTCCCTTTGCAATTGGAACTAATCAAAAGAAATTCATCTAACCAATAATTAGGAATACGGCTAATTTGAAGCCAAGACAACACCTTCATCCAAATATTCCTTGTTTCAATGCAATAAAAAAATAAGTGGTCTATGGTCTCATCACAGTCACTGAAACTTGACTTTTATTTTTAATCATATGTATTTATGATTGGTTGTGATGCAATAACCAAGTAAAAAAATTTGTACTGATAATACATAACAATTAACCTTTTTTTAAATAATTTAAATTTTAATCAAATCAGTGTTTTAAAAATCAGACTGAATCGGCCGGTCGAACTATTTGAATTGGGAATCAAAAGAGTCATCAAACTAGTTGACTCAAATATAAAATTGAACCAGTAAAAATGGACTATAACGGATAAACCGGTAAACCAATGGTTTTGAAAATCTAACATGTTAATTGCATGATTTTTTTTCAGCCAAAGTGACGTTAGTTTGATAAAAAAATTTTAAACAATAAATTAAATTAAATTTTGTTCCATATTTATTTAAAATAACTTTGTCTTAGACCGTTCAAAATTTATTTAAATTTATTTAGAATTTTAATTTAAATGATAATCATTTAAAATTACGATATTTTAAAATTTTAAAAATATAATGATAATTTTTTTAAAAATCAATCGATTTAATAAATATATAGTTTTGTTATATAGACTAATTTATTCAACTAAATTATTCCATTCAATTATACCATTTGACCAATAATCAATTGATTTGACTAATAAACTAATAACACATTATCCTCATTTATTTAATAACCAATTGAATTTTTAAAACATTACATTAAACAATTATACCGACATTTTCCTTACTTATTTAATAACCGATTGGATTTTTAAAACATTAAATAAAACAATTAGGCCGAAATGCCACATGGCCACTAGCCTGGGCAATGCCCCGAGTCTATGCGGCTCTCTCCTCCGTGGTCCTAGCACATGCCACTATACATTTATGATAAAATCTCTATTCCGTTTATTACTAAGTGATAGAGAGTTTAAAAAAGAAAAATTACATTTGAAGACAAAAAATAAAAAAAAAGATGGGTTTATTACTTTATTTGGTGTATTTTAAAAATGAGTGACAAAAATAAAATATAGAGAAAGTAGTAAAATAGAAACGTATCGTGTACGGTTTGAAAATTTTGTCCGAAATCTTTATATAAAACATACACCAACTCCTTGTTATCATCTATTCTATTCTGCTTTCAAGTTGAAAGTTTACGCACGCCACTTTTACCATCAATGGTATGCATCTTCCTCATACTCCTTTCATCGATTCCTTCATAACTCAACTCACTATGCTTCCTTTGTTTTAACAAGGCAAACGCAAGTGTAGTTCTTGCTAAAGAAGAAGAAGAACAACACAATCTCACTCTTTATGGATATTGGAGAAGTTCATGTTCCTTCCGTGCCCGAATCGCTCTCAACCTCAAAGGTACTCACTCACTCTCATTCATCTAATCACTTCTAGTTTATTAACAATCTCTTACAACTTTTCATTCATTCATTGATTCAGGTCTTAAATATGATTACAAATCAATTAATCTCTTGAAAGGAGAACAAACTCATCCTGGTTGATTAATCTCTTTTCCCTATTATCAATTACAACAACATTCTCTATTTTATTAATCTTTTTTTTTAACTTCATTTTCAATTCTTCAGAGTTTCTTCAGCTTAACCCTGTTGGTTTTGTTCCTGTTCTCGTCGATGGCGATTCCGTCATTTTCGACTCTTTCGCCATTATTATGGTCATTTTCTTTCACTCTACGCTTTCTTTCATTTATCTCTTCATATTCATGATTTCTATCTATGCACGCAGTATTTGGAGGATAAATATCCTCAACATCCTTTGCTTCCTACTGATATTCACAAAAGAGCAATCAATTTCCAGGTACAATCCCAAATTAAGCTAATTAGGATCATAGTATATCAATTTTGTATTCAAATTACAATTTCATTATTCTGTTGTAAATTGTAATTCATGTTCTAGGTTATTTCATCCTTAATTTAAAAATTAAGCTGTAACTGAATTTCCTTCTAATGATTTCATTTGCAGGCTGTTAGTATTGTTTCTTCATCAATTCAACCTCTTCATAACTTAAACCTTCTGGTAGTATGTTTTTCACCTCTTTTTCTTCTAATTTTAAGCTGTTCTTTGTTTTTTGAAAGGGGAAAATGGATGAAGTAACTGTTCATTGTTAATTTGCTTTTTCTATTTGCAGAAGTACATCGAGATAAATGTTGGCCCGGATGAAAAACTTCCATGGGTCCAGAGTGTAATTAGAAAAGGCTTCACAGGTGAGATTAGACTAATTTTCTCACCAATTGCTTTAGAGATGGATTAATAATGATTGTAGCAGAAGATAACCGATCATTTAGAGAACAATGTATACTTTCTCAATTTTTACTTCAGAGATCCTTTTGGTCCAAAACTGAAAAACCAAAATTTTCATCTAAAATGGCATGGAAATGGGGTGGTCCTCGTTAATTTTGTTCCAATATGTGTATCATACTACTCTTTATCCTTATTCGTGGTTCTACAATATTAGATTTTGTTAATTTCTTAGTCGAACACATTGAGGACTACGTTTTTAATAAACATTTGGATTATTAGAAAATAACAAGAGAAACCAAAATAAGGGACATATGATGGATGACATTTAATCTTTTAAGTCATCGTAAGTTGGTAGTTCGTGAGATTATATCAACCAATTGTATTGTTGATAATAAATATTGATCTCCATCAAGACCACAACTGTTTTGATAGGTCAAAGGCATAGCTAGAACATTTGGTAGCTTGAGCATTCAAGTCTTGATTATCTTTTAACAGACTAGCATATATTGTTAATAGTTAAGAAAATGTTCACTTTGATAAGAAATATTCTGCCTATGTTATGTCCTTCCTTACTACATGCAAATTTAGGTGTGTTGTCGGCTTAATCTAATCTATAATCTACAATGTATTTCCCCTGGAATGTGTTTCAGCACTTGAAAAGCTATTGAAAGAACACACTGGGAGATATGCTACTGGAGACGAAGTTTGCATGGTATGTTGCAAATCATTGGAGTTTGTTTGTTTGAATCTAATAAAACGAGTCAATAAATCCTTTCAAAAGGGTCTATTATCCGAAAAATCTTGGCTAGCAATGTCCTATTTGAATGTCTGATTTCTTATGTATAATTCAATAAATGATTTTATCCTTTGATATTTTTGAATATAATGCAATTCAACTCCAAAATTAATGATAAATTTTTTTGGAAAATTAACAGGGTTAGCTGTCGGAACAAGCACTAGATTAGCATCTTTCTTGGAATGTATTTTCAGCTTAATTATGTATAATTTAACATGTTCATTATCATTTGCAGGCGGATATATTTTTAGCACCTCAGATACATGCTGCAACTAATAAATTCAACATTGACATGGTAGTATTCAATGATCTTGTTTATATGATGTGGAGTAATAAGGGGTTATAATAAAAGAGTGAAGTCTTCTACTGCCTTGGCCAAATTGATTAGATGACTTACTTTTCTCTTATTTGTCGAAGCAGAATGAGTTTCCTATTCTCTCAAGATTACATGAGACATACTATGATATCCCAGCATTTCGGGAGGCTTCGCCAGAGAATCAGCCAGATGCTGTAGGCTAGGTAAGTCAATAAGTGACCTCTAAAGCATGTGTCTATAATCTTCATTATGCTGGTTCTTACTAGTTTTGGTTATTTTTTTGGCACAATTAGTAATTTTCAAGTGATGAATAACAGAAATGTGACCTGATGTTGGGTTGAAGAAATTGCACCAGGACCAACTGATTTAGCATTTGGTTGAATTTGTAACAATATACTATACTCTCTGTAGCAATAATGTTGCCATGTACTATTTACTATCTCCATCTCTTTTCTAAGCCTCACT
Organism: Lathyrus sativus; assembly: GCA_963859935.3. Classification (NCBI taxonomy): domain Eukaryota; kingdom Viridiplantae; phylum Streptophyta; class Magnoliopsida; order Fabales; family Fabaceae; genus Lathyrus; species Lathyrus sativus. The sequence continues at coordinate 679,089,801 of OZ012738.1, read as the reverse complement.
TATGAATTTTCACTTATATTAAGAAAAATATGAAGTGTATTTTCTATTTTGTATATAGATGCTTCTAAAATACTATTTTCTATAGAGATATCTTTAAATTTAACGTCTTGATTTCCAAAACACTTGGTATATCTAATAAATGTACCCGTGATTCCTAATGAAATTTATATTTAGAAACAATAATAACTATTCAAGAGTCTATTTTTAGAGAGATTGAAACTTGCTGAGATTAAGCAAGGCTTGCTATGTTAGCTACTTTGAAGCTGATTTTCTATGCATTGTTGTGGCTGAGATTGAATATCTGTGGAGTTACACGTTCTGTTTGAAAGTGTATGAATATGCTATGACCCACTTTTGTAATTTTTGCCGACGTTGAAGTGAAAACTACCTTTGGATGTAATGAATCATATGAGTCTTTTGCTGTCTAAAGAACTTTGAAAACTATTTAAGAGATATAAAATGAAAAACCAATAAGGACAGGAAAATATATACAAGATTAATGTAAGTCTCAAGCAGGCAAAAGATTTTTAAGGAAAATATATATCGCTGTGTTCTTGGAATCTCAATGATTTTGTTGTGTTTGTCTATCTATCTATATAAACAACAATAGTGTAATATAAATCTTATAAATGAAATCTTAGACCATACGAGTGTCTAGATTTATACATGTATTACTTTTCTACCTATTTCTAGTTTTAGTGTAAGGTTTAAAATTTGACAAAATAACTTACTTTAATCATGTAAAGATTTATTTTGGAGTTTGTTGTGCTTTGCATAATCAGTGTTTGCAATTTTTTGGTTTATCATATATGTTTATTTTCCAAGTTATGATATGTCTATGTTACCTTTCCAATCACGGGTCTTTTAAGCAAAGACAATTTTTTATTATTGTCTATTTTGTCATGACTATTAATAAATTTCAAGACCAATAATTGAAATATGTTGATTTATTTAAAAATGTTTTTAATAATGATGAACTATATAGTTAAAAGTAAGGAAGGATTGAAAATCTTAATTCATAATAAGGTGAAACAAGATTTAGATGCAACCATAAAGGTTGTAATCAAAGAAAATTTTCAAAACATCTAATAGATAAAAAAAAAACACAAATATCAAAATGCAATTTCTATATATTTTTTTTAAGATTTTATATTTCTAACTTACTCTTTTTTTCTTTGATTAATTTATTTTTTTACTTGTGTATCATGAAGTTGTTGTCTTTATGATTTTCTTTTGATAATTTATTATTACTTTTTATCATATATTCTCTAAACTTATTAATGTATAAACAATTTTCAATTATTTATCTTGATTTATTATATTTTTTATATTGTATATCAAACAAGAAAACTAGATAATGACTATCTGCGTGGACGCACGAGTACGTTAGCAGTTTTTTCAATGTATTTGATAAAAAAAATTGCCACAATGTTAAAACATAGACTTCTAATTTGAGTATATTTAATGGTGTATGTGTTATTATTTTAAAAAATTCAATTGGTAAATTATTAAGTGTTTTTCAGTGATGTTTATTGTATTGAATGGAAATTTGGGTAATGTATTTTTTTAAATGTCATAATATGCTCCCTTCAGATACCATAAATCTATTAGTTGTGAGTCAGAGAGATATCTCATTATGCGTTTGATTGCACTGATATGTGATTCTTTTGGGGATGCTTGAAAGCATGCACACATACATACAACAAACATTATGTCATGACGGGATACAGTTATAAAAAGAAGAAATCATATCATAACTCAACATTTTATCTCTTCAACTGGTTTTCCATCTTCGTCTTTGTCTAAATAGCATGATGTTAACATTTAGTTGCTATTATTTTGGGCTTCTCCATATCAAATCTTTTCAGTAGCTCTTTACAATATTTAGCTTTATTTATAAATGTTCTCTTTTTAGTTTGATGAATTTAAAATCCTAAGAAGTATTTTAGTTCTCGCATCATTGAAACTTTGAACTCATCTACATGATTTCAGAAAATTCTCCGCACAAAGATTCATTAGTAGCATCGAACACGATATCATCAACATAGATTTAAACTAATATAATATCATGCTCATCTTTCTTGATGAAAAGAGTTTGTCCACTCGAATCTCTCTTTCTTTTTCAGGGTAGCAAAGAAAAGGAAGACCTTGTCTCCTGCATATTAAAAGAATTCAGATAGGGCTGCGAGGTGACCTGTAAGCTATTGCACCTCTTTGAAATTGGTAGGACTTCTCATGGTGATGACTACCTGATATTTATCCAAGTTGACTTTAATGCCTCTTTTCATAAGCACAAACCCTAAGAACTTTCTAACCTGAAGCCCGAAGGAGCACTTGGTGGAATTCAAGCACATATCATATTTTCTGACTGACTGCAGGACATCCTCCAAATCTTCATCATGGATGCATCCTTTGATAGTTTTTCTCTATCATTTATTCAACATAGACCTCTAAGTTCTTCTCTATTTGATGAGACAACACATCATTCACGAGTCGCTGCTAGGTGGCGCCAACATTCTTGAGGATGAAGGGCATGGCATTGTAGTGTTAGTTGCGATGATTTGACATGAAGGCTATTTTAGGGGTGTCTATGGGATCCATTTGAATCTGGTTGGACCCCAAGTATGCATCCATGAAGCTCAACGTGTGGTAGCCTGAGGATCCATCTATAAAAAGATCAATATCCAGTAGTGGAAATAGGTCTTTGGGACATATGACATTCAAGTCGGTGAAGTCCACACACATGCTCTACTTATTGTTTTCTTTCTTTACCCGTACCACGTTGGCTATCCAGGTAGGATATTTTGTTTCTATAATGAATTCGGCGTCAGATAGCTTGCCTAGTTCCTCGCCAATGGTGAACCTCTTCTCATCACCAACTTTTCGCTTCTTCCTCTGTGCCACTGGTTTGACAGAAGAGTGGATCAAAAGGTGATGACTCACAACTTTAGTGTTTATCCCAGGCATATTGGAGTAGGCCTACGCGAACAAGTCGATGTTTTTAATGAGTTGGTTGATTATCTCGCCTTTTTCTTCCTCGTTAAGAGAAATAGCTATCTTTGTCATTTGATGGGGCGAAGAGCCTATTAAGACCTATTTCAAGTCCTTTGTAAGCGTAAGCCTTTCAATGTCCGCACACAACCTGGGCCCTAAACAATTAAGATCTAGATTTGGTACTGCAGTGATGAGAGCATCTACAAGGGGAATACTTCCCTTTCTGATGCTAAGCTATTCTTATAGCATTCTTGAGCGATCTACTGTTTTCCGCGAATCATGTTGACTCGGCCTCCAGGTAGCGAGTATTTCAGAACCAAGTATTAGGTGGATATAAGTGCCCATAGTGCATTTATGGCAGGTTAACATATGATGATATTATAGAGTGATATGGTGTCTAGAATAAGGTAGCTGACGTTAATCGCCTTAGCGTGTGCTCACTCATTGCATGTTATCTCCAGGGTTACGCGGCCCTTTACTTGTACTTTTTCGCCTAACAACCCTATTAACAAGCCACTGAACACTTTGACGCCATTATGATTGAGCTAAAGTTTTTAGAAATCCTCCTAAAATAGGAGGTCATTAGAGCTCCCATGATCTTTTAAGAATTGGTTGATGTCCTAGTTGCCATGTTGCACAATGATGGCCAGAGGATCATTATCATGAGGGTTGACTGGAATAGCGTCCCTGTCAGAGAAGGTGATGTTAAACCTTGTTTCCTCCTTGTTTGTGATAGAGGAAATCAAAAGATATCACTTTTGCAGCTAGCCCCTGCCTTGCACATTTCCTAGAGGAGAAATATTTATAGAGGTCTTAGGCCTAGGGTTTTCTTGGGAAGGGTTAGCGTTCACTCAATTAATGGTAGATTGTTGAATCCTTATTTTCTAGGAAGTTATGGGCAAGCTATTAATCCTAACTTCTCTCTGCCCAAAAAAAATATTTTTCCATGTCTGGGCGAGAGGAAGGTATTGGGGCCGAGGCGATACCTCCCTGAAGGCGACATATTGTTGTCACCCTTCTTAGGGGCTGCATAGTTTCCGACTACACTAAATAAAACAAAAATAAAACAATTCATCCACCAAAATACACATAGTACTAGAAGTATTCTGACCCAGCATAAACAAATATCTAAACAAATCAAAATAGATTCAACAAAGAAGAATATGTATTCCACTAAGAAGTAAGTTAAGGGAAGAAAAAAGAACACTTACTAAACATAATTGTCACTCGACCAAAAAACAAACACATATAAACCTAAACGCAAGAGCGGATCCTGCTCCCAATCAACAAGAGAGAGGTTACAATCAGGTTAACTAAATTGAACCCACTTTTAAGAAAGACAAATAAGTGTAGTCACAAATTATTAATAGAAAAATTTTCCCTATAAAAAATAATTTTATCACGTATATTTCAAATAGTTCATACCGCTACATTCCATATCGAAGCTAAAACAAATTATTTTCTTTTACCCCACCTATCCCATATAGCACCTCAAACACTTCCAAAATCTACCAGGAAAGAGGCATCGGTCTGCCGCTGCTTAAAAATCTTATATCAAATTATGGAGGCTACATCAAAAATAAAAAACAAGTGAACCACCGATTCAGCCTAACCACTCATATCACAATCTACCCCAATGTCATCTTGAATAATGCATCACCTCCTTAGATTAAGCCTAGTTGCTAACCGGTCATGCAATAACAACCAAGAAAAGGAAGTTAAGCTTTTAGAAAGAAAAACATTATTGAAAAATTGGTCAAAAATTGGTCATGTTTCTTCGGTTGATTCCTACGAGGCGTGAAATGAGGATTAAATTCTCCATGCATAGGAAGTCAGGTCATGAAGGCTCCCTTCAAGGTGAGAACTAAAATGCTTGCATTTCACTACTGCTCTAGCTTACCACAATGATAAGAGTGATTCATCCTTTATAACTCTTGAGCGAATTAGTTTTTTTTAACTCAAAGAAGCCACGCGTTTTGAGTTTGAAGTTGATTCAAAATGTCCAACATCTCACGATAACAATATATTATAAAATAAAATAAAAAATAAAAAAACTTGAAATATATGAATACAAACAAGCACACAAATTAGAAAAGTATTTAATTAATTAGTCAAATAATGTGGAGTATCAATCGAGGCGTGAGTCACACATATTATCTCAAGCATTTATAGTACATATCAAATATATAGTAGCAATTAAATATTTGATTTACATTGTCAAACATAATTAAATATTTGAGTTGACTTGGATTCTTCTCGGAAAAATACTTTGCACAGCATCATAACACCATTTTTACACTTAAATCAATCCTACAGTCTTTGATTTTTCATCTAAAATCTCAATTAAACAATTGTGATCAAGTTTTGAACTAACAAACAATTATATAAGATGCCAGTGAATCGCGATATTGATGGTGATGATGAGTGTTTACACTACTCAGATGAAGACATCGGCATCCATTGTGGTTGCGGTTTGATTGGGTTCAAGAAAAACCAAGTGTTTGATTACAGTTTCAATAGCGAAATAGAAGAAGATGATGATGATTTATTTGAGATAAATCTGAAGAAGGAAGAACCATTGGAGTCAATAAAAGAAGAAGAAGATTATGAAAGCAGTACTGTGTTCTCTCTTGATATCCACAGCAATAAGTTATGTGATGTTGTTTATGTGGCAGTTGGAGAAAGTTTTTCAAGCATGGAAGCACTTTCATGGACCTTAAAACACTTGGTGAACCCTAATTCTACTATTGTTTATCTTGTACATGTTTTCCCTCGAGTCAAGCGAATTCCAACTCCACGTAAGTATTTCGATTACTTTTTACTTTTACTTGTTCTTCTTTTGTGATGGGTTAATAATTGAAAGATTAATAACAGTAGGAAAAATTCCAAGGAGTCGTGTGAATAGAGAACATGTTAACATCTACTTGACCCAAGTGAAAAATAAGAGGAAAATACTTCTTCAAAAATTCATTGACCTATGTACTAAATCAAAAGTTAAGGTGGAGATTTTGCTTATTGAAGATGACAACGTTGGTGAAGCTCTTGTAGAGCTTGTTAAGAATCTAAATATTAGAAAATTGGTGATTGGAACTGCAGAATCTAATTTAAGGTATTATGTTTGAAACTCATGTGTTTGATAATAGCATATTTTTACTAAATGTTTTAACTATTTGATTGATTAGAAAACATGCATCAAGAAAGCTAAATTCTACGGTGGAGATGGTGTTAAAAAGTGTAGAAGAAAAATGTGATGTTAAAATTATATGTAAAGGAAGACAAGTGGTTGATGAGATGATTAATGGAAGCACTTCACAGCATGATGAAATGGATGGTTTTGTTCCAATCAAGCGTTTCATGCCCAATCCTTTTTGGTTATTTAGGTCTAGATAAAAGACCATCACATTCATAGTCAACCACTATAATTTATATGAATCATAGATAGTCTTTTTATTTATTTATAATTTCCAGGCTACCTAGACCAAGTAAATTTGTATTAGGATTAGCAAAAATCTTGAGTCCATGGCACAAATTGGACCAAATACATACATTTATCTTGTATTAGTTAGATTTTTTGGTCAGTTTAGTAGTTCTAAAGTTGATTGGATGTTCTGCAGACTCTTTGTACTAGTTTTCTTTTGCTCTTCCTTTATATTTGAGTTGAGTATATCTTGTGTTCGTTTTAATAAAATCTTTTGTTTATATAAAAAAACAAAGGCTGTCCAAAAAATTAGGAAATTATATCTTAATTTTAAAAATTGAATTTGGTTAAAGTATGTCTGAGTAATGAAGAGTGAGAAAGTATATTTTGAAATTGTCAAGTGATTATAAAATATAAAAACAATTTGGTCGGAGAGGTTTTCTAAATATTAGATTTGGTCGGTTCAATTTTAAAATCCGTTCATTGATGTTAGAATATTTTATATTAATTTAAAGATGCTCTAAATTAATTAAAAAAATATTATAAAATATTTATGATATTTTATATTAATATAAAAGATATTATAAGATATTTATACTATTTTAATTATTATAAAAGATATTATAATATATTTATAATGTTTTTTATTCTACCCATTAATGAGTTGTGTTTTTCGTCCATTAAAAATTCATTGATTTTAAGCCGTTATAAGTATGTATTTCTATTATTTTTGTCTTTATAATCTTTAGAATTTTATCAACTAAAGACAGAGAGAAGAGTGTGCAAATCCTAGTGATAATCTTAGAGAGATGGGTAGAGAGAATTCTAGTGGTATTCTAATTATCAAAGGGGATTGAGAAACACTTCCAAACACCTTAGGTTTGTGTGATTCATATATTGAGAGTTTGAGAGATTGAGAAATACTTGGAGAAAATAGAGTTTGTTTTTGAAAACTTGGAAGACTATTCTCATGTAACTCATTTGTAATATCTTGTAATAACTTTTGAAAATATAATGAATCAAAGAGTTGTTTTCTCCTCCTGAGTAGATCGTTTGATCAAACTAGGTAAATATTTTTTTGTGTGTGTTTCTTTCCTTGGTTTATCTTCTTTTGCCAGTAAATTCATTGTCTTATTGCATTGAAGACTTATTTTTGGTGAATGTCATTTATTTTGGTTGCCATTGTTCTTTGATAGTTTTTCATCTTTTTTTATAGGTAATAATGCATGGTTGAAATATGGATCCATTTAAGCCAAGAAGGATGCTTCAAGATGCAGTTTTGGCCAACAATAAGTTATCCTTCGCGCTTAGCGGGAGTTGCAGTGCACTAGGAGAATTGGTTGGCAGAAGCAACCAATTTTGGGAAACTAACCGCGCTTAGCGCAGTATAAGACGCTTTGATAGTACTTTAAGTGATATAGTGTTTAACGCGATCTGAGTGCACTTAGCGGACCTGTGATTTTTCAGTTTGTATAAATATCACTCATTCATATTTTAAGGCATAGTTTTAGGGATTCTTACACCTAACTCCATAAAAACATTCCTTTGGATAGAGAGACTTATAAACAATAATAAAAGTTGCATCTTAACGATTCGGAGCTGAATTTGTGATAATCGTCTTGACACCTCATCACTGGTTTAATTTCGCTCTTCTCTTTGTATTTTCTATTTGTTGGGGTTTTGTATGTAAGTTTATCTTGATTGTATGTATATTTATTGATTATGGTTGTCATATACAATCTCTTTTACATATCTATATCGATGTTATCCTTGTTTACTAGCTTGATGTTTGAATTTGAGTTGTTATAGACATATACTCTTCAGATTCGGATCTAGGATGAATATCAGTTAGGTTCTAAACTCTAGAGATAGATTTAGGTCTAATATTCATATTGGGTATCGGCTCTTAATGCTCTGTGTTATTGAGTTGCGTGAGACATCACTGATGAGATAATAAGATTGTTCTCTCAACTTTGCGTTAGACAAAACCTCTAATGTCAGCGATACGTGATAATATTGACGAGTGATTTGGGTTGTGTATAATTGGTCGGTAGATTTAAGTATTTGATAGGGTAGATGAAATTCAATTCCTGACGAGTTCTCTTCTCTCTAAAGAATGTAATTTTAACTTGCTCATATGGTTTAGTTTCCATATTTTATGCTTTTGAACCATTCAAACCAAGCTTAGAAACATAGAGATTATTGAACGACATTCTTTCCCTTGCACCGATCCCTGTAGAAACGATAAAAACCTGGAGGGAATTCTTCCAAATATTTCGCTTCTTGCCGCTATACTAAAGTTTGAAAAATTACCCAGATCCTTTGAGCACTTTAAATATATCCTTCTTTATGGTAAGGAAGGTAATATTACTTTGTATGAAGTTCAAACGACTACGAGATCCAAAGAATTTTCAAAGGTGAAAGATTTAAAGATTGATGATAGTGGTGAAGAAATGAGTATCTCAAGAGGAGGAAGTGAATGTAAATGGATGTCCAAATAAAAGATGTTTGATAAGTAAAAGGAAACATGTTTTACTTGTCAAAAGCCATGTCATGTCATAAGAGAACGTCCCGAGAAGAGGGGCAATGCCGATTCTGCTTAGATTGTCATTGAAGGTGAGAAAAATACACAAGAAGGGGGATTGAATTTTGTATTCATTTTCTTTACTTTGCTTCCGAGAAGAGTTTAGATTATATCCACTATTCGGATTCTGGTAATTAACTGCAGTAGAATAATAACATAGACAAATAAATAACAACAAAACACACAGAGAGATTTATACTAGTTCCTCCCATATTGAGAGTAGTTCAGTCCCTTTGCAACACAAGAGATTTTCCACTATAATCAAATCATAATTACAATTGTTTATACCCTTAACACAAGACTTTACTGCTTAGACCCTCAACCAAGACTTCCTGCTTAGACCCTTAGCCCAAGAATTCCTATTTAAACCCTAAGGTTCAATACTTCCTTGCTCAAGCCCCTCGGGCTCAAACTTCTACTCAGACCCTCGGTCCAAGACTTTCCTGTTTAAATTCCACGGATCGAATACTTTTACTCAAATCCCAAGGATTCAAGACTTCTGCTCATACCCTTCAAGTACAAGACTTCCCTGCTTACATTCCACAAATCCAAGACTTATGCTCAGACCTCCAGTCCTAGACTTTCTTGCTCAATCAACAATTAATTAAGACTTCAATGCTCTAGTACATAATAGTAGACTTAGTTGGCTCAAGCTTCACAACAAGAGACTTTGATGCTCAAGCACATAGCAAGAGACTTTATCTAAACTACTAAATAACTTATTTAGCATAATAGAGAACAAAGTGTACTTGATACATAATCAGAGGTACATGGCAATAACCATAACAAAGATCACAATACTTAAGATTTATAAGATATTTAATGTTTAAGAAATATTAAGCCTTTGTAAAATTTACAACATATAACAACAATTATGCATACTCAATTGTGTTGTTATTGTTGATCTTGTTATTATTCCATTCTGATAGAAACGAGGAACACTTTTATCCTTCTTAGCTCCTCTTCTTTTTACTCTTTATTCCTTATTTTTAAAATCTATGTTGAATCTTCAGCTACTTATATAGTAGTTTCAAAGGAATAGCCATTGGAAGAGATAACTTGTATAAGTGTCTTTGTTACTCCATAGTATAAGAGACGTTGAAGATAAATATACCAAAAAATCTTGATCCATTGTGTAACTTGTTTAAGCATTACGTATTTCTTGAGATCTTGTACTACAGATCCATTGAGAGTAGATATCTATAAAGCATGTTAACTCTTCTTGAGCCTTGTGAATAAAGACTCTAGCTGACAGTAGATTTGATAATGTAGCTTACTTTCTGCAGTATGGATAACTTTAGCTTTATCGTTGGTTCTGAATGATCATCAGAAGCTGATACATTCAATAAGCTTATAGGCAATATATCATTCTTCTGATGTTGAGACCTTCAACTTTAGAGTCTACGCAAACCTATATTATCAGTATTCACTTAAAGAACGTCCTTTAGATTCTGAGCCACCAGAAGCCAAATACTTAGCTTCTCTTAAGTGCGTCCTTATATCAGATTCTGAATGTATTCTTCTTTAAGCTTTAGAAACGGCACATTTGGAATACATATTAGATAACACCATTGTTCTTTCAATACTTTGTTATCATCAAAACCCATAGGATATATGTCGTGAACAAATCTTGTTCTAACAATCTCCTCCTTTTTTTTATGATGACAAATATAAGTATTTAAAGAATAATGTTGGACTATTTTAATTTTCTTGGCAATGTTAGAGTCTGAGGTTTGTAAGCTCCCTCTGAGTCTAATAGTCAAAGGTTGAGTTTTGTAAGCTCTCTCTAAGTTCTATATTTATGAAAACTAAAATATATCAATGTTGGGCTATTTTAATTTTCTTTGCAACATCAGATTTTAAGGTTTGTAAGCTCCCTCTGAGTCTAATAGTCCAAGGTTGAGGTTTGTAAGCCCCCCTTAGTTATATATACAAGAATACTAAAATATATTTTAATTTAGTTGGCAGCATTAGGGTTTGAGGTTTGTAAGCTCCCCCCGAGTCTAATAGTTCAAAGGTTGAGGTTTATAAGCTCCACCTAAGTTCTACTATCAAGAAAACTAAAATATTTTTCCCGGGTAATAACAGAAATAACATAAATTTAAATAATTAAAATAAACCACATTAAATTAAACAACATTAAAATAGAATGGGTTCAAATTCTCTATTAAAAACTTTTATATCTTTCTCCCCCTTTGTCACATCAAAAAGAAACAAAAGAAATACATTCATAAATGCAAAGAAGTCCTTAATTAAAAAAGAATTTTATTCCATCGTTTGGGTCACCCATACTCCACTATAAAAGCAACCAAAGCGTATGTCATTTTCATCAACATCCTTCAACGCAACATGAAGTCCTTAATTAAAAGTATCAACATCTCTACCATAACAGAGATATCAGAAGCTGCTAAAGAGTGTGGAGGTGCAAGGTCCTTAGAAGCCAACAAGTTCTGAAACATCTGAAGCTGGTTCTTTGTCTCCTATACTAAAATCTTTTGAAGAGAGTTTATCCTCAGCTGCAATGAGACCTTCTGAAGTAGGTCTATCGGCTACTAATTTGAAACCAAAGAAGAAATCAATGATGAAGAAGAAGATCAGAGACGAAGTATTTTATCAGTTGATTATCTCAAATGTAGAAGATGAGGATGTGGATTAGGATGAACCTAACATTGATTGGGGAAACTGGATAACATAATACCCTAATTTTTACCCCTAAGATCCCACATATCATTTTCATCTCATACTACAAATAAGATCACAAGCTTTGGTTTTCTTGACTTCCTTTGTGGGTTTGTTATTGAGGGAGACCACCAAGCACCCCTATTTTCTTGTTTGCTTGATTTTTATTTATGCTTATGCTAACCCTTAATTAAAATCCAAAAATATGTTTGTTTTTCCTTTACTAACTTTTTCAGGAAGATGTTTGGATCAAGAACATCAATCAACAGTCCGTCAACTCGAATAAAATTCATTTGAAAAAAGTCAAAGTTGATATGCAAACAATTCAAATTCATCTGATCAAGAGTTCTCAGGTATTGATTGATTATTTTCAAGAAACTCCAAGGTTCATGTGTTTATTTCCATGCCTTCTTTGACGAATCAAGAATCGAGCCAGAACCAGAACAGTCCAGCCAATAGGGCAATTTTCAAGTTTTTCAGCAGTGCAACCGATTTGCACTGTGGTCCAATCGATTGCACCCCCTTTAATTTGCACCATATATCTGAAGGTGTGAAAAATACACAAGAAAGGGGGGGGGGGCTTGAATTGGGTATTTACTCCATTAATATTTTTTCTTTTTTCTTCACTTGTTGCTTTCTATAGAGTTCTTTAAGATGCATTGCGGAAGCATATATAATAAAGCATAACACAAGTAAAGAACACATGATATATCCTGGTTCACTTGAGCAACTCTTAAGCTAATCCAGTCCACCCTTCCAAGGTGATTTCGCCTCACTTAAGCAAGGACTTAATCCACTATAACCAAACTGATTACAGTTGCACAAGCTAAGTGCAGGTGACTAACAAATAGACAATGTCACGTTCAGGGATCCCTTAGGATATAACATTCATTGACACCTAATAGAATCCGATCAATTAAGATGTCCTATTAGTTACCATAAATGACAACTGTCACTTGTCATCTCAAGTATTCTGATCTTCACAAGATCACTTTAGGAGCCACTAATTCTAAAATGAATTTGTGTTGCCGGAGATTACATGAGTGCTTCTTGTCAAGCAGATTACTCCTAATTAGGTACATAGCAAGTATTGAGCAACAACTCCTTGCTTCCTAATACAGAAACTAATCTAAGGATAAATCTCTATGAGATTATAAGAGCATTAGTTTCCATATGCTTAAAAGCTTTTCTTATGTGAGCACTAAGGCTTCTTTTTATTAAGCTTTTCTTTAGTAGCTCCAGCTGCGTAACTCACTCAACAACAACAACCCTTTGAAATAATCAAATGATCTTCTTTTATAGTGCAGCTTTGTGAGGGTAGAAGTGTCATCTCTAATTCCAACGATTATATCCCACAGATAGAATAAGCTCACGTGTTGGAACAATGACCTTTGCTTGTAACTTTAATATCTCAACATTGGAAACCACGCTTATGAATAGTACCAACGCCTTTGTCATAGTGAAATGTTTGCATGCGTTGTACTGTAGTCTTCTTGACTTGGTTCTTCTGATGATTCATCTGATGAGTACTTCAACATCAGAGTTGTTTAAGCAAATGTTTATCAGATTTAATAGCAACAACTTATTTGATGAGTAATACGCCTCTATCTGGGTGAGTCTTCTTCTGACACAATCTTCAACTTCAGAATCTAGTCTTCAGCATTCCAAGATCTAAGTTTCCTCTGAAACAGTCTTGAGAATCTTCGTGAGTGATTCTTCAGAAATCATGTCTTCAGAATCTTCAGAGTCTTGATCTTTAGAACACGTCTTTAGAGTCTTTCTGCACTTGGTCTTCAGAGCCTTTAGCCTTCAGAACTTCAAGTCATCAGAGTCTTCAGAGTAGTTCTTCAGAGGACTATATCTTCAGAGTCTTGCTCTTCAGAACCCTTAAGTCTTCAGAGTCTTTCTGCACTTGGATCTTCAGAGGACTCACTCTTTAGAGACGCTTGTTAGCTTCCAGATCAGATGCACTTCTCAGAACAGAATCCACATGAGCATTGCAACTGTAATATCCAGCATCCTTGGATCTTTCTGATCGTGACCAGATACAGATGCATACTTGCTTCTTCAATATGCTTTGTTTGCTTTCAGATCAGATGCACTACTCAAAGCAGAATCCACAGGAGCATTGCAACTGCAATATCCAACGTCCTTGGATCTCTCTGATCGTGATCAGATGTATAAGCAAACTAGCTTCTCCCATAAGCGCTTTATGATACGTCACACATAGTAACTCTCATATTGTATTATCTGCACACGTTGATGTTGTTTGTTTGATCTTATATATTTAATTATCATGATCTGCACATAACAAACATTAGAACATAAAATGGTTCTTTCACAAATACTTAATTGTTATCATCAAAACATAGAGATAATCCTGTAGAGACAAATATTGCTCTTACAATTTCAATTTTTTCAGCGGTGCAATCGATTTGCACAAGGCAGTTTTTACCAAAATCAGCAAATTCAAGTTCTGCAGCATTTTGGCACCAAAATTCACTTATTTCATCATGAGAATATTTTAGATCACCTTATTTTAATTCTCCTACCTCATCATAATTAATTTCCATCATAGACCTTCATTATCACCACTTGATCTTTGATATTTGCTTCTAATTCAATTTCCAAGCCTAGATTAAATTCCAAACCACCAAAATTCCCAAGCCTAAATTCTATAAATAGAGCCCTCATTTCATTCATTCTTCAAGCTTTTGATAGCCAAATTCACCTTGTCAAAATTCTTCCTTGTTCTCAATTTTCTTCATCTACCCAAATTCACTAAAGCTCTTTCTTCCATTAAAATTTAGTGTAAGTGCTCTTGATTGACTGCATTTTATGGCAAAACATTAGAGTTTGCATGTATATCATACTGAATGTTAAGACATACATAATGATGTGTGTGCAGGGTAAGTTAACTATAAGTTAAGCTGAATGTCATACAGAATGTCATGACACTGACCGTATGACATCCAACGAGCAGGTTAGTTTTTCTGGTATCTAGAAATCAGGAAACAAATCAGAGGCTCAAGCTGAAACACAAGAGACATTTTAGAAGCCCTAAAGCGAAAAAAATGTCCCTGAATTAATTGGCAAGCGTGCAGATGATTGAAGAATAGGGTTTGTTATGAATAAACCTAATTTATGCCCCAAGGCCCAAAGGACTGAATGCTGCTATAAATAACAGAAGGAGCAATCCTAGAAGAGCAGCTCTCGACAGAAGATTAGAAAATGCATATTAAAGAGTCCTTGTAAGTGAAGAAGATTGTTCTTCACGTGATTATTATGAGTGAAGAGGTTTACTCTTCATGTGTGTCTAGGAGTCTTAGGATTCCTTATGTGGCAAGCAATTGTAGGTTATATAATTGCTTTGGTTATTGTGTATGAACTGTTGTGTTCATCATGTCACTCAAAGCTTTTAAGCAAGAGTGTGTGTGTCCCTTGATCAAAGCTTTGAAGCAAAATCAAGGTGTGTATGAAGTGTTTCTTCATCTTTGTTTTGTAATTGTGAATTGTATATCACTATGGTGTGATTGAGGGGGAGTGAGTGGGAATACTCAGGTCTAGAGTGTCTCTAGGTTGAAGTTTCATTGGGTAGGTTTTAAGTGAGGAGTGTAAACTGGAGGTTTAACTCTGAATTAATTCTGCTAATAGTGAATTTCCTCCCTGGCTTGGTAGCCCCCAGATGTAGGTGTTGTTGACACTGAATTGGGTGAACAATTGCTGTGTTATTTACTGCTTTTACTTACAATTTAATTAGTTAGTACATTAGTCAATGTCACAATGGATGTTATAACTTTGGTAGTAACATCCATCGTGTGCTTGCCAGAATTTCAATTCGCATCAAAGCAGACACCCTGCCTGTTTATTCTGGGTGAGATCTAGGGAAATAAATTCTAGTACTATGGATAAAGATATAGGATTCACTAATAGACCTCCAATTCTGGATGGCTCTAATTATGACTGTGGAAACCTAGGATGATTGTATTCCTAAAATCCTTAGACAACAAGGCTTGGAGAGCTGCAAACTATGGCTGGGAACATCCTGTGAAGACTAATAAGGATGGAGAACAAAGAGCAAGAGGCCTTAGCTCTTGGGAACTCTAAAGCATTGAATGCACTCTTCAATGATATAGACAAAAACATCTTCAGACTGGTACACCACTGTGAACTAACAAAGGATGTTTGGAACACTCTCAAAACTACTCATGAGGGAACTTCCAAGGTCAAAATGTCAAGACTTCAAATGCTGACCACCAAATTTGAAGGTCTGAGAATGAAGGAAGATGAGACTATTCATGAGTTTTACATGAATGTTCTTGAACTTGCAAACACCTCAGGATCCTTGGGAGAAAAGATGACTGAAGAGAAGCTTGTAAGGAAGATTATCAGGTCCTTACCTAAAAGGTTTTCCATGAAAGTAGCAGCCATTGAAGAAACCCAAGACATATGCAACATGAAAGTGGATGAACTCATAGGTTCTCTCCAAGCATTTGAGATGGGCATGTGTGATCAAACTGTAGAGAAAAAGAGCAAAAGCATAGCTCTTGTCTCAAACACTACTGAGGATTCAGAAGAAGAGGGTGGTGAAAAAGAGGAGAATTTGTCAGAGGCCATAACTTTGCTTGGAAGAGAATTTAATAAATTGATCAAAATGATAGATCACAAGTCTAAACCTTATGCCAAGAACATGCCTTCTGACATCAGCAGAAGGGATAAAGAATCATCCAACAAAAACAAAGGAGTTTAATGCCATGAATGTGAGGGATATGGACACATTAGAAAGGAATGTCCCACTTACCTTAAAAAGAAGGGAAAAGGCCTAACTGTCACCTGGTCTGATGGAGACTCTGAAAGTGGATCAGAAAAGGAGTATGCCAGGAATGTCACTGTTCTAAACAATGTATGTTCATCTGATGATGACTCAAGTGAGGATGAACTGACTTTTGATGAGCTTGCAACTTCATACAAACAACTGTGTTTCAGAAGTGCAGAGGTATGCCAACAAGGAGAAAATCAGAAAGGGATCATTAAGAAGTTGGAGGCTGAGAAGAAGGAACATCTTGCAACAATAAACTCACTCAACAGTGAGGTCAGCCTATTGAACTGTAAACTTGAGCAGATGACAAGATCAATCAGGATGGTAAACCCTGGCACTGACACTCTTGGTAAAATTCTACAAAGTGGTCAGATAGCAGGAGACATGTTTAGACTGGGGTTTGTTGGTGAACAAAAAGCGATCTTGGGGTTCAAGAGACCAGAGTCTGAAAATTAGAGGTCAAACCGGATGTCACGACCAATGTCACAACATCAGAGAAACAAGAACATGAAGCAGACAAGAAGAAAGTTCCAAAGGTGGAGGTGTCATTACTGTGGAAAATTTGGTCACCTAAAACCTTTTTGCTTCAAACTGCATGGATATCCTAGTCACACTCATCAAAGGGCTCCTGCCAAGAAGCAATAATGGGTGACAAAGGAGGTTAGTCTGATAGCTCACACCTCTCTAAGAGTGTCAGCTAAAGAAGACTGGTACTTTGATAGTGGCTGTTCTAAACACATGACTGGCATAAAGAATCTGTTGGTGGACATCAAACCTCATTCCACTAGTTATATGACTTTTGGTGATGGAGCAAAAGGAGAGATCAAAGGGGTTGGGAAACTAGATTGCCCTGGAGTACCTAACTTGGATAATGTATTGCTAGTGAAAGGACTAACTGCCAACTTGATCAGCATTAGTCAGCTCTGTGATCAAGGACTAAGTGTGAAATTCACTAAAGAAGAATGTGTGGTCACAAATGGTGATAATGAAGAAGTAATGAAGGGGTCTAGATATAAAGATAACTTTTACTTATGGGAGCCTAAGGACTCAAGTAAATCCACAACATGCTTTATGTCCAGAGAAGAAAAGGAGGTAAAGTTGTGGCATCAAAATCTTGGGCACCTTCATCTAAGAGGAATGAAGAAGATCATATCCAAGGAAGCTGTGAGAGGAATTCCAAAACTGACTATTGATGAAGGAAAGGTATATGGTGACTGTCAAGTAGGCAAGCAAACCAAGACATCTCATCCAAGGGTTGGTCACCTGATTAACTCCAGAGTTCTGGAACTATTGCACATGGACTTGATGGGACCAATGCAAGTAGAAAGTCTTGGTGGTAAAAAGTATGCCTATGTAGTTGTGGATGACTACTCCAGATACACCTGGATAAGCTTCATCAGAGAAAAATCAGATGTATTTGAAGTCTTTAAGGAGCTGTGTATCAGACTCCAAAGAGAAAAGGAATGTGGTGTGGTCAGGATCAGAAGTGATCATGCAAGGAGTTTGAAAACTCCAAGTTTGCTGAGTTCTGCTCATCTGAAGGGATCAACCATGAGTTTTCCTCTCCTATTACTCCTCAGCAAAATGGAGCAGTGGAAAGGAAAAACAGGACTATCCAAGAATCTGCCAGAGCCATGATACATGCAACGAAATTACCTATGCATTTTTGGGCAGAGGCTATGAACACAACTTGCTATGTTCACAACAGAGTGACCTTGAGAAAAGGAACATCATCTACTTTGTATGAAATGTGGAAAGGAAGGAAACCAACTGTGAAGTACTTCCACGTGTTTGGGAGCAAGTGTTACATCTTGATAGATCGTGAACAAAGGAGGAAAATGGATCCCAAGAGTGATGAAGGCATTTTTCTGGGACACTCTATCAACAACAAAGCTTATAGAGTGTACAACTCCAGAACAAAAGACTTGATGGAATCCATTAATGTTATCATTGATGATCAGTATGAAAAAATCAATGTCATAGAGGATGCTGAAACATTGCTTAAGACACCAGCTGATGGTATAGCGAATACTGAAGATACTCAAGCTGTAACTCCAGATTCTGAACCAGAAACTACCATCAGAATTCCTTCTATCAGAATCCTGAAAGATCATCCCAAAGATCTTATCATTGGAGACCTCAACAGTGGGGTAAGGACCAGAGCTAGAGAAGTCGTCTCAAATTCATGTTTTGTGTCCAAGATTGAACCCAAAAATGTGAAGGAAGCCTTAACTGATGAATACTGGATCAAGGCCATGCAAGATGAATTGGAACAGTTTAAAAGACATGAAGTATGAGAACTGGTGCCAAGACCTGAAGGAACAAACATTATTGGCACCAAATGGATTTGCAAGAACAAATCAGATGAACAGGGAATTTTAGTCAGAAACAAGGCTAGACTGGT
This sequence comes from Lathyrus sativus, assembly GCA_963859935.3. Lineage (NCBI taxonomy): Eukaryota > Viridiplantae > Streptophyta > Magnoliopsida > Fabales > Fabaceae > Lathyrus > Lathyrus sativus. The sequence continues at coordinate 679,070,903 of OZ012738.1, read as the reverse complement.
GGCACAGGGGTACACTCAAGTATAAGGAATTGATTTTAATGAAACCTTTGCACTAGTTGCAAGACTTGAGTCCATCAGGCTATTGTTGCAAATTGCTTGCACTCTAAAATTCAAACTGTTCCAAATGGATGTGAAAAGTGCATTTCTGAATGGATATCTAAATGAGAAAGTATATGTAGCACAACCCAAGGGATTTGAGGATCCTAACTTAATAGACCATGTATACAAGTTAAGGAAGGCTCTCTATGGATTGAAGCAAGCTCCTAGGGCTTGGTATGAAAGATTGATTGAGTTTCTTACTACCCATGGATACAGGAAAAGAGGAATAGACAAGACCCTCTTTGTGAAAAATGAGGATGGAAAACTCATGATTGCTCAAATCTATGTGGATGACATAGTCTTTGGTGGAATGTCTGAGAAATTGGTTAAACAATTTGTCAATCAGATGCAATCTGAGTTTGAGATGAGTTTGTATGGAGAACTAACTTACTTTCTTGGGCTGCAAGTCAAGCAAATGGAGGAGTCCATATTTCTCTCCCAAAGTAAGTATACCAAAAGCATAGTCAAAAAGTTTGGCTTGGATAATGTTGGTCACAAAAGAACACCTGCACCTACTCATCTGAAGTTATCAAAAGATGAAAGTGGTACTAGTGTGGATCAAAGCTTGTAAAGAAGCATGATTGGAAGCTTGTTGTATCTAATAGCCAACAAACCTGATATTGCATTTGCAGTTGGTGTATGTGCCAGATATCAAGCAAACCCTAATGTAAGTCACATAAATCAAGTCAAAAGGATTCTCAAATATGTGAATGGAACTAGTGATTAAAGTATAATGTACACACATGGGTGTGATCCTACATTGTCTGGATACTATGAGGCTGATTGGGCTGGAAGTGCTGATGATAGAAAAAGCACCTCTGGTGGATGTTTCTTCTTGAGGAATAATTTCATATCATAGTTTAGAAAAAAGCAAAACTGTGTCTCATTGTCCACTGCAGAAGCTGAATACATAGCAGCTGGCAATAGCTGCTCTCAGCTGGTCTGGATGAAGCAAATGCTGACAGAATACAATGTCACGCAGGATGTCATGACACTGTATTGTGACAATCTTAGTACTCTCAATATCTCCAAGAACCCAATTCAGCATAGCATAACTAAGCACATTGATATAAGACATCACTACATAAGAGACCTTGTGGAAGATAAAGTGGTCTCCTTGGAACATGAACCCACACAAGTACAACTGGATGACATTTTTACTAAGGCCCTTGATGCTGCTCAGTTTGAGAATTTGAGAGGCAAATTGGGTATCTTCATAAATGAAGACTCATAGCAATTAATGGCACGTGAGAGTTTTAAAAATTCAATGCAGTCCACGACCTTGACCACAAAAACTCTCCTCTCCACGCAAACGTGTTATATCTCTGCATATACAATTTTCTCCGCCTCCCCCCTTCTATAGAATTCTCAATCTGCACTCCCCACCAAGATGTCTCCCTATCATAATGCCTCCTCCTCCAAGACCCCTCCCAAATCCTTAAAAGATGCCCTCCTACCGCTGAAGAACCCAAGCGCAAGTATCCTCCTCCCACTGCTGAAGAACTTAGGCGAATCAGCAACAGGGAAGACACGACTTACGTGGAAAAATCAAATAGGAAAATTATCGATGATATACTCAAAAGAGGGCTGCCAATTTGGGATATCACCATTCCCCTAGCTCGCAGGGATCCTCCTCACAATTCTGATATGCCAGAGGGCGATCCTGATGACATCAATAAAGACATCTCACTGTCAGTTCAGATGACAGTGATTCCAGCTCTTCTGAGGAAGATGATTAATGTGGGCTGATAGACTGCTGTGGGGCTCAGTCTGCTGGTTGCTAAGCTAATGTCATGTGCTACTGGTTTGAGTATTTCATTGTTTGTTTTTTGTGACAGCAGGAATTGTGTTTGTGATGCTCAGTATGAGATGTTTGTAATAGTTGCCCCTAACTATTGTAATGTTATAACATTTTGATCTATGCTGGCTTATTAGTTGGATCTTAATTTGTGACTAAAAAGGGGGAGAGAAAGATAGAGTGATAATAACAGCAGGTGGAAGTAACAGCAAGTGAAAAAAACAGGTTGAAGACTTCTAGCATATGTGCTATTATGTGCACATGGTATAATCATGCTTGCAGGTGTGACCACAGGGGATGATGACAATATGTGTGATAACAGCTGCCTAGTACTGTTAGTAATATGCTGATGCAATATGTGTGTGAGTTCCTAATGAGTATAGGAATGTATGTTAGTGCTGTGTGTATCTGCAGTTTTCTATGCAGAATGTTGTGCATCTCTTCAGGGGGAGTAGCACAGGTGTGTGTGCTTCAGGATGTCATCCTGAATGTCATAACATCCAGAGCAGACTGGATGAATATGTGTGACTGCAGGGCTGTTTGTAGGTTGTGTGCTCAGCTGAGAGGATATGCATCAGTTGAGGGGGAGTAACCCAGTGTGTTACTCAGTAAAGTGTGACATCTGTAGTGGTAACTAACAGATGGTTAACAAGGTGAGTTATAACAGTGAGAGATAACTATGAGGACTCAGAGAGTGTTGAGCTAGTAACTTTCCTGCATGACAAGACATATCATAAGTCTTCTGCTGTGTATAAACTCTGATATGTTAACAAGGTGTTTTAGCCAAAAATTTGCCAAAGGGGGAGTTTGTAAGTGCTCTTGATTGGCTGCATTTTGTGGCAAAACATTAGAGTTTGCATGTATGTCATACTGAATGTTAAGACACACATAATGATGTGTGTGCAGGGTAAGTTAACTATAAGTTAAGTTGAATGTCATATAAAATGTCATGACACTGACCGTATGATATCCAGCAAGCAGGTTAGTTTTTATGGTATCTAGAAATCAGGAAACAAATCAGAGGCTCAAGCTGAAACACAAGAGACATTTTAGAAGCCCTAAAGCGAAACAAATGTCCCTAAATTAATTAGCAAGCGTACAGATGATTGAAGAATAGGGTTTGTTATGAATAAACCTAATTTATGCACCAAGGCCCAAAGGACTGAATGCTGCTATAAATAACAGAAGGAGCAAACCTAGAAGAGCATCTCTAGACAAAAGATTAGAGAGTGCATATTAAAGAGTCCTTGTGAGTGAAGAAGATTGTTTTTCACGTGATTATTGTGAGTGAAGAGGTTTGCTATTCACGTGTGTCTAGGAGTCTTAGGATTCCTTGTGTGCCAAGAAATTGTAGGTTATATAATTGCTTTGGTTATTGTGTATGAACTGTTGTGTTCATCGTGTCACTCAAAGCTTTTAAGCAAGAGTGTGTGTGTCTCTTGATCAAAGCTTTGAAGCAAGATCAAGGTGTGTATGAAGTGTTTCTTCATCTTTGTTTTGTAATTGTGAATTGTATATCACTATGGTGTGATTGAGGGGGAGTGAGTGGGAAATACTCAGATCTAGAGTGTCTCTAGGTTGAAGTGTCATTGGGTAGGTTTTAAGTGAGGAGTGTAAACTGGAGGTTTAACTCTGAATTAATTCTGCTGATAGTGAATTTCCTCCCTGACTTGGTAGCCCCTAAATGTAGGTGTTGTTGACACTAAACTGGGTGAACAATTGTTGTTTTATTTACTGCTTTTACTTACAGTTTAATTAGTTATTACAATAGTCAATGTCACAGTGGATGTTATAACTTTGGTAGTAACATCCATCGTGTGCTTGCTAGAATTTCAGTTAGTAAGCTTTTCATTAAAGCTTACTAATCTTTGAGCTAAACCTTCATCAAAACACTTCTTTAACATCAAATTCTGTAGGTCAAGGTTTTGGAGTGTGGTTCTTGAAGTTGATTAGAAGCATTTTCAGATTTTGAAGTGGTAATTCTCCAGTTCCACCATTGTTGTGCTTGATTCATCTTCCACAATGTGATCTCTTGTTGATTCTTGTTGCTTGATCTTTGGATCTTGAAAATTGTTTTTCATTGGTATTATTCGTTGTTGTTTTACTTGATTTTTCATGCTCAATTGTGTTGCGGTAAGAATAGGATATCAAGCTATTGAATTAACTTGAATCACAAATCATGAATTTCACGACTAAGCTTTGATTTATCCAAAGGAAAGGGTAAAGATAGAATAAAACCCTAAGTGTGTTATGTAACAACACAGCTAAGAGATCTAAGGTTCGGGGGTTGGTTATACTTAGGGAAGGTGTTAACATCCTAAGTATCTGTAGTACTCTTCATGAACCTTTTGTTAGTATTTGTGTTATGCTAAAGTGTGCTTTCTAAGGGAACTGTGCTAAGGTAAAGATCTAAAGGAATAAAGTATGTACATAGTATGCTCGCCAAGACATCGCATCTCATGCCTACGTATCCTGACAGAAATAGTTCCCCTTAAAAGGGGTGAGGAACTCTTGACTGTGGTCAAGGTTCCAAAGGGAAAGTAAATGTCTGCGGTGAGACACCTACATAGAGTACGACGACTCTAAACCGAGGTTAAGTTAAATGGGAAAAGGAAGTGTTTGTAGCAGAACATACACACAAAGTATGGTGACTATAATCCTTGGGTTAGGATAAAGGGTAAGGACCTAAGGTTAGACTAGGTATGACATGGCAATCAACAAGGGGAGGCCCTTTCCTTTGGAATTAAGATAAGCAACTGAGAGACAAATAGATGAATCGTCAGTATCAAACGTAAGATGAATAGCAACATGTACAGCAAATGCTAAGGCAAACCAAAAGCTCAAAAGATAGGCATCAAAATCAAGACTTAATCACAACCAAATACCATAAGACTGTACCAGAAGTAGAAAACAGCAGCTCAAAAGCACTTTTCAGCAATTAATCACTTAAGCAATCATCCACATGATCTTGTAATCAATTATGCACGAATTTAAACCAGAAAACAGTGATCCGATCAACATGTAAACATATTCAAACAACAAGATCTCAAATCACATAAATCAAGAATCAACCAAATCAATCAAAAATGAAGATCCACATGAATTATGCAAAATAAGCTCGAAAAATAGAATCGGATCTAGAATTCCAACCTACAAAACAAAAATTTGCTTTGGTGAATGTTGATTCAACTTGAACGAGTACATCTAAATAAGAAACCCGGAGAAACTTCAAGATCCAAGTGTGTTCTTGTTGTAGAAGTGAAGATCTACCAAAATTAAGCAAAAATAATCCAAATAAGCTCCTCTAAAGCAACTTCTAAATTCAGATCCACACTAGCACGAAAATTGAATGGAGAATTGATGATAATAAGGATGAAGGATGAAGGTTTAGCTCTAGAATATAATGATTCCAATGAATAATCAAGGAATTCAAGTGAAAGAGAGCTTTAATGGAGGTTTTGGAAGTATGAAAGTTGAGAGCAAAATTCAAGAGTGAGAGAATTTTGAAAATGAAAATGAGATTATGAGGATTCTTTTTGAGGTTTAGAGCAAAATCATTTAAATACCCCATAGGTTAAGAGTAGAATAGTGGTTTGGAGTGTGGTTATGAAAATTGGAATGGGATTAGGAATGAGAAATTGGAGGGAATTTGAAATGATTTTGAAAATTAATCAAAATTCAAAGTGGTTATAGATCCTTCTTTTGGTGTAAAATCAACTTTACAAGTAATCAAAATGGACCCCAAAGTGGCTGCCTATTGAAAATTCATGTGCAGAGGCAAAATTTGCCTTGGTTAATCGGTTAACCATTTGGGTTAATCGATTAACATCTTTAAAATTTGAATTTGGCCTGATTTTGCCTTGGTTAATCGGTTAACCAATAGTGTTAACCGATTAACACCTTGAAAATTTGAATTTTGGCGCCTTTTAAAGGGAAAAGTGCACAATGGCCCGTTTTCAACCGTTCTGAGTCTTATCCAGCCTCTGAAACTTGCCCTTGAATATGAAAACTGTAAGAATGCTGGAGATAGCCTGAGTGCTGCCTCCTGAGCTAAAAATTATCCTGCAAAACAAAATAAAATCGATCGCTCGATCGCTGGGCAAAATAAATGTCGGAGCCTCTGATGCTTGTCGTTTGACTTCTTGCACACAGAAAAATCTTGATCCCTTGCCTCGAGAACAAATTCTATGCAAATGCAAATGCGAAAATGAAAAGAAAACATAAGCCAAGTAAGAAAAAGGGTTGGTCAAATTTTGGGGTACAACAGATGCCCCTATTCAAACGACTTGGACCTGAAGGGATGAAAAGCGAACGACTTTCAAACATTCAAGGTAAAATACGGTTGAATACCAATGAACCCGGAAATTTGCTAGCCGCAACAAGAAATTGTAGAACAATCCGCTACTAGAATAAAATCCCCGGAAATAACTGTATTTGATAGTTGCAATGGCAATAAGCTAATTGATTATCAATTAGAAAACATCGACACACAGTTGGAAGAACATTTGCTAACGCACAGGCAACGATACTAAGTCGGAAAAAATATATAATTTCACCATCAGGCATCTGTTAAACAAACCAGGCAGCAAACTCGAAGGCGGGTTCAACTCGCAGTTGAGAACATCTACTATCCAAAGCAAGCATTCGCTAAATAAAAGCGAGCATCGAACCCGCAAGCCGGCTCAACACGCAGTTGAGAACATCTGCTATCCAAAGCAGGCATCGAACCCGAAGGCCGACTCAACATGTAGTTGAGAACATCTGTTATCCAAAGCAGGCATCGAACTCTAAGGTCGGCTCAACACGCTGTTGAGAACATCTGCTATCCAAAGCACGCATCGCTAAATAAAAGCGAGCATCAAACCCGCAGGCTAGCTCAACACGCAGTTGAGAACATCTGCTATCCAAAGCAGGCATCGAACCCGAAGGCCGGCTCAACATGCAGTTGAGAACATCTGCTATCCAAAGCAGGCATCGCTAAATTAAAGCGAGCATCGAACCCGCAGGCCGGCTCAACATGCAGTTGAGAACATCTGCTATCCAAAGCAGGCATTCGCTAAATAAAAGCGAGCATCGAACCCGCAGGCCGGCTCAACACGCAGTTGAGAACATCTGCTAACCAGTAGGCATTCGCTAAATAAAAGTGAGCATCGAACCCGAAGGCTGGCTCAACACGCAGTTGAGAACATCTGTTATCCAAAGCAGGCATCGAACCCGAAGGCTGGTGACCAGTAAATTAGCAAGTGTACTAATTGTTCCGATGTAGTAATAATAGGGGTTTTTCCCAGTATCGATCTCTGAGGACTGCGTGTAAATTTTAAGTACAAATGTTTTTTCAATTAAACAAAATAACCTTGGGTTTTGTTTAGGGTTTTCAAAAGGAAAAAGCAGAATGATAAAATTATTTTAACAATTAAGAGAAAACATGCTAGGGGAAGTGTATGAATTGCGTATAACGAACCCTGGAGTAAATCAATAAGACTTCTCACAAGACCTTAATTTCTATTTCCTCTCAAAAGTGTTTTTCTTAAATTCCTTAACTAAAAAACCTTTGATATTCTTCCTTGACCCTAATCCCTTAACAGTCAAGGAAAGACATCAAGCAATAGTTCTGACAAAGGGTTTTTACAATCATTACAGGATATCCCTATTCCTAGGCAATATTCATTGTAATGTGTTATACAAAGTAATCGATCGGTTTTTCAGGCCAAATCCCTAATCGTAATTTGTTCCCAATTTATACAATTTTTAAAAGTTTAAACGAATTACATAACAAAAATATTAAGGAATGAAACAAAATCTCATTAAGAAATGCAACAGAGGTTCATTAGAACACAATTCAGGGACACTCCCCTAGCAATGGGGTTTTTAGTTATTCATAGTATTCGATAAAAACAACATGACAAATAGAAACATTACAAGATTTAGGGAGTAAATTCGATCTTCAATTTCTTCCGAGCATGAAAATCTCCTTGTCCTCCCAATTCTCTAGAGCTTCAATCTTCCGTTCTATTTTCGTTGTACAATCCAAAAGTCTCTTTTCCTTTCTCCAAACACGTATCAAATAGTCTCAATTCAAACTCAGCACTAGGAAAATACCCACAATACCCTCGGGGATCACAAGATTCAAAAATACAAGACAAATAGGGAATAAAGAGCTTCAACCAACACGGCCCGTGTCACGCAACACGGGCGGCCGTGTTGGCTTCCTGATAAATAAACACGTGAAATTTTCAAGTCCCAAGTGTCCTGACACGGGCCGTGTCGTGTGACACGGGCGGCCGTGTCAGGCCACTGTTTTCCACCAAAAGTTACCTCTTCTGAGCACATCCTGACACGGGCCGTGTCACACAACACGGACACCCGTGTCAGACCCCTGGTCCACTGCAAACTCTTCCAACTTCTTGTTGTTTTTCCTTGGTTTTTGTTCTGATTCTCCTTTATTAATTACCTGAACCTAGAAATAGTGAAAACACCAAACCAACACGTAAAATGCACTAAAGACAAATAAAATGCGACAAGATATAAGAAATGATTAATAGAAACAAGAGGTAAAATATCATATAAAAAGCACTGATCAAACTCCCCAAACTTAAACCATTGCTTGACCTCAAACAAAAAGCTTGGATAAATACTTTCAAATCAAACAACACATCAAGTGAGAGATTCAGGGTGTCAGGCTTGTCAATACTCATACGTGAGTCTTAGTTCTGATCGGCTCAAACTAACTCCCTCGGTACTCATCCGTTAATGAAGGCATTAAATGAACACACACTGCAGTAAAACCAAGGACCTAAATCCCCCTTTCGGCCACCTCTCCAACTATGCTTTGGGCTTAAGTCTTTTCTTCGATTTTCAACCCCTTTCGTTCGGATAATCAGATTAAGGCATGTAGGCTTCTACTCGAGACTTTTTTCTGTGGCACCTTAATTCTTTTTTTTCTCTCGCACACAGGCGTTTATTAATCCACTTTGGGACGACTATAGAGATTCAACCACCGTTAGGCTAAATAACCAGGTGAGGGTTGTCGCGGTGAAATTTTGATACCAAACTATTGATTAGTTTGAATCTTTATTCATTTTGCAACCGAACTTTGATTTGTCCAAAGGAAGGGATAAAGATCGAAATTCCCGCAATGCAATGCAAATGCAAGGTTAGTTTGTTTTAGGTTCGGGGGTTGGTTAAACTTAGGGAAGGTACTAGCATCCTAAGTTTCTGTAGTACTCTACAGGAACCTCTTGTTTTATGTTTGTTTACTGCTATGTGTTTATCTGCTTAATGGCTTAGAGACCCTAGTGGTTTATTTCTAAGTATACTCGATAAGGCATCGCACCTTGTGCCTACATATCCTTACGGGAGTGGAATCAGAGTATGTTGTAGTTCACCCTAAAGGGTTAGAGGAGACCTTTGACTGTGGTCAAAGTTCCTACGGGTTTAGGGTAGTTGTTTTGATTGGGTTTAGGAGAAGAGATGAGTCTTCATGTTAAGGGAGAGATAACCACCACAAATGTAAAGGGGTTGTAGGAAATGGTCTTTGTGTCATCTTAAGAAAAGGTCTTACATACTCGGATGGTCGCCAAGCATGCCTTTGTCGTTCTTAAGGCAAAGTCCCTACATGTTTGATTGTATTGTTTGTGGGGTGGAGATTATATCTCGCTTAAGATGATTAACATCTATTCTCTATTGTGTTTGAAGAGATTGTATTGTGTTTGATTGTGTTGTTTCTATGTTGTAGAAGATAAAGACAAGGTCCTTCCTATGGGGTAGGTCCTAAACTTAAATGATCAACTTGAATGGAATCAAGGATCGAAGGGAATATGATGCAAATGATGTGCAACTACACACAACGTTGAATTATGTGTAGGTTTTTCCTTTGGACGAAATGCAATGTATGAATAGATAGATATGGTAATGTAAATGCTATAGAATAAATTGCGGAAAAGTAAATCATACACATACGCATGAAAGCGCTAGGTGAGTGTGTGCATTGTGAATAAAATAAAAATAGATAAAGATAAACAATATATACGCATGAAAGCGCTAAGTGTAAGTGCATGTGTCGTGAAGTGTGAATGTGCACAGTCGATTGAGTTTACGCTGTGAGTTGATTTTAGCGGGATGTTGGATTGGTTTGACGGGATTGATTTCATAAAGAAAGTTAATTTAATTTTAGGTGAATTTGACCTTAGAATTTTATTTGATTATATTTGAGAAATTATCTTAGGGGGGAAATAGGTGAGGTTGATTTTATATTGTTATCAGCTTTGATAAAAATTGATTTTATTGATTGGAATTGATAAAAAGGAAGTTGATTTAATTTAATTATTTAAAAGAAATTCTAGATGTGAGTTAATTTTAATTAAGTAGAAATTCATTAAATTGAAGTTTATATTTATTAATATGAAAGGTTATTATAATTTATTTCAAAAAAGGTCGTCAAGTTGATCTAAAAAAAAGGCTAATTAAAGGTTAATAAAAGATTTTAGTTATATATAAAAACATATTATTATTTGTTTAGAAAAGGAATCCCTAGTTACAAAAGGGGAATTAAAAGAAAATGATTAAGCGGATTAATTAATAATACAAAGTATAATTTAGGTTATAAAGAAAAGGGAGTGATTTAGTTAATTTTATAAGAGTTAATTAAGGTTAAGGTTTGATTAAAAAGTTTAGACGGTTAATGATTGGGTTGGAGGGGGATTAGTGAGCGTAGTGTCTGTGATTAGTGAATTATAATAACACAAAACAAAAACAAAAAAAACAAGAGAAAACCCTAAATTGGTTCCTCTTCTCCCTCGAGCTCGCCGTTCTCACCCTCTTCTTCTCATCCTTTCTCTCGATTTTTCTCACCATTTCTCCGCGATTCCTCCGATTCTCCTCTTTCTTTCGAACCTGAAACACAATAAACAAATCAAAGTTTCAACGATTTTGGCTCAAACAGAAAGATTACCGCAGGTCGTGGACGACGGAGCTCGAGATAGTAGCGGCGGTGGTGGCGACGTCGAGTATTTGGATCGTCCTTTCAGAGGTGGACGGCGAATGAATATGCGGATGATAACTGAAGCTTCTCGCGGCGGTGACCTCTAAACAAAGATAAGTTCTTCCTCCTTCTTCTTGTTCGTCTGTTTGAGTTTAATTTAGGGTTTCTGTGAAGTGTAGATTTCGTGAAATTTCGTTGCCTCCTTCTTGATGGTTTCGAACCCTCCTTTTATAGGCGAGTTTGGGCCTTGGATCTTTAAAACCTGCTTGAAATTTGATTTGGTGGTATTAAGACCTTCCATTCCGATTCAGCTGAGATTTTGAAGACTTTCCTTTTACGTTCGATTCTTAATGATTTGATTAATTGACCTTTCACTCTGTGCTTTAATTTCAGGATTTGATTCATTCTTTGAGTAAGATATTCAATTAACTCGCTGATTCCTTGGATTTCGCCTTCGAACAATTTCGACAAAGCAGATGGGATTGTGACTCTGTTGGTAAGAACATCATCTCTTGTGTCATTAAAACTCTTCCCAAATTTATTCAAAAGTTTGTTGACCAATCACTTTATCTGAACTGCAATATTAGGGGTGAAGCACCTTCATCGTGAGACGGACTGCGGAGCACGCTATTGTAACAGTTGCTGCGAGCTTCAAGACTATAGCTTGGCTTTTCTTGCAGTAGGATGATTAAGCATGTCTAAACAAGTTGGTAATGATAAGGTGAGAGTTTATCAAATCTTTTGAGCGTTATCTCTTAGCGACATCTTTGGTCAAGTTCTAAATTGATTCTTTCGAATGCAGGATTGGAACACAACAACTTTTGAGCCAACCGAATTGCCTTAGTAACATTGCAAGTTATGCATTTGGTTAAATTCCCCTTGTAATTCTGAACTGTTTGCTATCATCATAAAGCTTGAAGCCTTTCCATCCTCATAGGAAGTCACCTGTTCCTAAGAGCAACACGAGTTTGATATACCTGCATCGTGAACTCGCACAATTCTTCGTCCCATGGTATACGTTCGCTTCTCAACGACGCTTATCTTTCCTTTATCTGAAATGGTCACACTAAATTATGTTAATTCGCGATAACAGCTATTGATCCTCTTTTATGTGGCAGGGATATCATGATTGCTGAAAATCGGGACATGGCTTTGGTTGTGATAGTATTCAAGAATCTGACTGGACTGATCATGTCTTCTCTTGTGAATTGGTCCTCAATGGTAGCCGTCGGGTCAGCTCGTGAGGGAGGTTTTTTTGGAGCTTCGCACTTCAATGCAGGGTAAACTTCTTTCCCATCCAAACTTGATTCGTACGGTCTTTGCTTAAACTGATGCATACTTGAATGTATTAACTGTTGCTGATGTTGCAGGTATTTGAGCGTGTTGTCCATTCACTTGCCTTTGGTTGGAGCTTTCCATACTGCTGCTGTTGATGCTAATGACTCGGCTTACGGTGTTGATAAAATGATGAGCCATTATGAATGGTCTATTATTTGAAGGTCGTCAAATTATGCTTGAAGGTGATCTCTCCACAATAGACATGGCAGTGGTGGCCTCTTCTTCATATATTATTGGTCTTGAAGGTGTGGTTTATCATCATTCTACGAACAGTTTTCTTGAATTTAGGCCTACTGTCATGGGGAATGAAATGTGATACTAATGAGCTACTCCGTAAATTGCGTACTGACTAATATTCGTGTATGAAAGTGGTGCATCACGGCGTTCTTGAGCTGATATGGAAACAAAGTCCCTTGGAGGTATTATCAACTTTGGGCCAAAGTATGCACATCAACAGCCTGCAGTTGTCGCAGCTTATATTTCTGTTCTCCTGAATACTGCACCCTCATCTTCATTGTTTTGTTCGAAATGGTCGAAACCAAAGCCACCTATCGGTTTGACGGAAACTCATTAGCGACTTTAACTTCAAGTACGCTTTCTCTTGTCCATTACACTCATGTGTTGTTGATGTTGTTTTGCTGGCTTCGTATAATTGTCGTTGTGCTGATGTTACCATGAGGTATGCGAACTCTGTTTTCAATTTCCAGGTGAATACTCAGTTTTGCGTTTGGTAAGGACATTAGCATACGTTTTCACCTCTGGTAACAGTGCTGAAAATCTTGCTAGGGACTGTTTTGGAATGTAGGAAGCGCATCCTATTATGGGGATTAAAATTGATTGATGAATCCAAATGTTTCTGCTAATAATTCTGTTAATCTTATGCAGCGGCGAAGTTGCTGGGCGCATTCGGTCGTATGACAATGACCTTCACAGTAGTTCTCACAACATATGGGCAATTACAAACTCAGTACCTGTATGCTTGGTGGTGCGCAAGGACAGAAGTTGGATGGAATCCAAGTGCAATAGGCCCATGTTATCCTCCAGAAACCTCCCTGGCGCAATGACACATGGAAGAAAAAAAAGTTTTGATTTGTCTTCAAGTTCAGTTTGATCCCAGTCAATGCCATCCTGCCTATTTTCCTCCTGCTCTATCTTGAATAAGTGATGATTAAAGTGCTGTTGCAATCCTTCATTTATGCGAAATTGCTCAAAACTGCTCCTGTTGAATGAATTAAAGCCGTATATATACTGATTGATCTATTAGTACGTCTTTTGCCAACATCAAGCGATTTATTTATTTGAGGAAGCAATCAATGAATATATGGACTTTGGCATAATCATTCTTGTATCAGTTGCCTGTGATAGTGTCAACTTCAGGATGACTTTATTATTAGCAATTTCTATGTTGCGAGCTGATAGAGTCAATTTGAGATTTTCTATGTCACAACCAGTTGTTTTTCTTTTCTTTGGTGATGTGTAACGACATGTAATACTTATTGTTTGAATATGGCCCTCATTATCTATTACCGCAAACAAAGCCTTCATTAGCCAAGCAAAAGCAATCAAAGCCTCTTGTGCTTTTAGATACCATTTATGATGAAATTGAAGCTTATGAATCTTAGGCTGGAGATAGGAACACTTGGACTTCCTTGAAGTCTTAGGATAAAACTGATGAAATTTGTTGTAATGAATCCTCGTAGGTCTATAACCGACATGCCCTCTTAAATTCAAAGAATTTGCCACCTTCCTCGCAACTTGGTTTTGACTTCTATATTTAAGAACTTGAAAAATCTTCTTGCCGTAAGAACCACACTTGAACCATCAAATGACTATGTTAAACCCCAAGTAAATTCTACTTCTCTCTTGGAGCAGACGCTGAAGCTTCTAAGAGGTGTTGAGGGAGAACCACTAGGAAACCCCGTAATCAATCTGAAGCAGGCTCGACTGACCACGTCTTGGAGTATTTAAATTGGTAGAAAACAACATTAACTCTATCTGAAATTTTGTATCTGCACGAGTTGGTTAGTGTCGCAAAAAAACCTAAATATTAAATAAAATCAAATAACAAAAAGAAAATGTGCAGAAAGAGGTGGGGTCTCGTGGTCAAAAATTAGGGTGCAACAAGGGTTACCCAACTTAGAAGGACAGGTTGTCTTTACCGTCATTATTCAAATTTTTTTTTGGTGCCACAAGTCATTCTCAAAATCAATATATACAATTCTTTCAATCATGTCGGACTATCACAATGAACTAATCGGGGAACCTAGGGTGTTCAAATTATACCTCAATTTTCAAACTTTCCCAAGTTCCTTAGTTCAAACACCTCTTTCCTTGAACTCTAAATACTTTCTTGACTATCTTACAGACATACCAATCACAAAAAAAAATTTACGGTCCTCGTATGGGCGAATTCGACGTGATTTTTACCGAACTTAAAATAAAAAGGCATTTAAATTGAAAATTCAAAATGGTAAAACCTCCCCCAAACTTGAACTAAACATTGTCTCAATGTTTAAGAACAAGAGGATAGGAGATGTACTCATAGAGATCCTCACAGAGGGGTTGACAGGTAATGCAACACCTCTTTGCTGCTTACGTTTTCCCTTGCAAACTCTCGTTTATTCCTGCAAAAATAAAATAAGAACAAAAAGAAAAGCATCAATTATTAAAATCTGTGGGTTGCCTCCCACGCAGTGCTTCGTTTAACGTCGCATGGCTCGACGACTCACTTTCTGTTAAGGTGGCATATATGAAACAAAGAACACATCATATTTTTTCTTTCTTTTATTTGGAAGTAATCCCATGAATTTGAGGTATTGATGATGTTGCTTCCAAATCGTTTTCATATGTGCTTTAGTGAACAAGGCATACATGAAATCCAATACTTTGTCAATTTCTTGTCTTTCATCTTCCTTGTTAAAAAAATTTTTAGGGATACTAATTTCTTGAAGACTTTCTTGTTGGATGCCTACATCTACACAATTTTTTATATCTGTATTTTCATCCAGCACTAGATCCTCTTCAAGTTGGCTTCTTTCTTCATCCCTGTATTCCCTGTTCACCTCTGATTCTTCTATTTCTAATGTATCTTCTTCGTCTGACGTCACGAATTGCTCTTCTTCATTCACACATTCTTCTCTCAACCTGAACTCTCTCCAAATAAACTTATCTAGATAACAATTAGCTTCCTTACATTCATTCATAAGGATTCTTACCTCCCTCCTATATGCATTAAAGATTTCAGTCGCATCTTCCAAACTGATTCCCGAATCAGGCGACCAACATGCAGGAGATACAGGTGGCAATGCATAAAAAACATTCATAACTACAAAACTGAGACACTTTATCAGTAGCACGGTATAAAAGAATTCAAGAAGTAACAATAATCTGCAATTGTTTTTAAATTTTTTTTATATAATAAAATAAAATACAAATACATAAAAAAAAACTAAATTTTAACTAAAATAAAACTCTAAAAATCTATGATCTTAGGTAGTCCCCGACAACGGCGCTAAATACTTGACCGGTAAATTAGCAAGTGTACTAATTGTTCCGATGTAGTAATAATAGGGGTTTTTCCCAGTATCGATCTCTGAGGACTGCGTGTAAATTTTAAGTACAAATGTTCTTTCAATTAAACAAAATAACCTTGGGTTTTGTTTGGGGTTTTCAAAAGGAAAAAGCAGAATAATAAAATTATTTTAACAATTAAGAGAAAACATGTTAGGGGAAGTGTATGAATTGCGTATAACGAACCCTAGAGTAAACTAATAAGACTTATCACAAGACCTTAATTTTTATTTCCTCTCAAAAGTGTTTTTCTTAAATTCCTTAACTGAAAAACCTTTGATATTCTTCCTTGACCCTAATTCCTTAGCAGTCAAGGAAAGATATCAAGCAATAGTTCTGACAAAGGGTTTTTACAATCATTACAGGATATCCCTATTCCTAGGCAATATTTATGTAACGTGTTATACAAAGTAATCGATCGGTTTTTCAGGCCAAATCCCTAATCGTAAATCGTTCACAATTTATACAATTTTTAAAAGTTTAAATGAATTGCATAACAAAAATATTAAGGAATGAAACAAAATCTCATTAAGAAATGCAACAGAGGTTCATTAGAACACAATTCAGGGACACTCCCCTAGCAATGGGGTTTTTAGCTATTCATATTATTCAATAAAAACAACATGACAAATAAAACATTACAAGATTTAGGGAGTAAATTCGATCTTCAATTTCTTCCGAGCATGAAAATCTCCTTGTCCTCCCAATTCTCCAGAGCTTCAATCTTCCGTTCTATTTTCGTTGTACAATCCAAAAGTCTCTTTTCCTTTCTCCAAACACGTATAAAATAGTCTCAATTCAAACTCAGCACTAGGGAAATACCCACAATACCCTCGGGGATCACAAGAGTAAAAAATATAAGACAAATAAGGAATAAAGCGCTTCAACCAACACGGGACGTGTCACGCAACACGAGCGGCCGTGTTGGCTTCCTGATAAATAAACACGTGAAATTTTCAAGTCCCAGGTGTCCTGACACGGGCTATGTCGTGTGACACGGCCGACCATGTCAGGCCACTATTTTCCACCAAAAATCACCTCTTCTGAGCACATTCTGACACGGGCCGTGTCAAGCCCCTGGTCCACTTCAAACTCTTCCAAATTCTTGCTATTTTCCCCTGGTTTTTGTTCTGATTCTCCTTTATTGATTACCTGAACCTAGAAATAGTGAAAACACCAAACCAACACGTAAAATGCACTAAAGACAAACAAAATGCGACAAGATATAAGAAATGATTAACAGGAACAAGAGGTAAAATATCATATAAAAACCACTGATCAGTCGGCTCAACACGCAGTTGAGAACATCTGCTATCCAAAGTAGGCATTCGCTAAATAAAAGCGAGCATCGGACCCGCAGGCCGGCTCAACACGCAGTTGAAAACATCTGCTATCTAAAGCAGGCATCGAACCCGAAGGCCGACTCAACACGCAGTTGTCTGTACACCCCACTGGCCAAGACTTACTGCTCCTAATTCTCTCACTTTTTGTGCCTAACCTTTAGCATTTATATAAAACTTTTTTTTTTTTGTCTTTTTCCCTAAAAAATTAACATATAAAAACCATATATGATATAAATCATAATTCTTACACATTCATAAAAACTTATTTATTTAGTTTTTTCATGAACTATCAAGATCAAATCTGCACTTTCCCGAATCTAAAGAAAAACTCATGTGTATCGTTCCTTTCACAAATACTTATTCTCCTTATCTCAACCTTGCAAAAAAAAACTTTCTATAATAATGTTCTTATGAGATCTAGATTTGTGTGTGTGAGGTTTTTTAGATAATCATAGTCATCTTCAACCTTGAATCAACAAACCATTGTTGTAGTACTCTAACCCAAATATTGAGTGTGAGTGGTAGATCCAAGGTACATTAGGGAAGCTAATTTTTTTGTCAAGTTTTGTTGTGTCTACCATAACAAATAATTATTTTTGTTAGAACAAGATTTGTTCATGACATATTTTCCTTGGGTATTGATGATAACAAAGTATTGAAAGAACAATGGTTTAATTGTGTGTTACATGTGTGCAGGTTCTAATACTTGTAAATATTATGGTCAGAATCTGTTATACATTAAGCACAAGTTGAGAGTTGCTGAATTGCTAACTTCTGGGGGGCAGAATCTGAAGAACACTTGCTAAGTGATGTTTGGCGAAGACTCTGAAGCTTAAGGCCTCAGCATAAGAAGAATCAATGTTATTGTGTTTACACTTAATGAATGTAAATTGGTCTCTGGCACCATTCAGAGTTAGTGATAAAGCTGAAGTTGTCCATACTGCAAAAAGCAAGTTGTATTGTTAAATCAGTTTGTCAGCTAAAGTCTACAGATTGTAAGGCTCAAGAAAATATGAGATGCATTATGGATATCTTCTCTCAACGGATCTATTATTACATAATCTCTTGAAGACTCAAAAGTTAAACATGTTACACATTGGATCAAGATCTTCTGGTGTATCTATCTTTAACGAATCTTATACTATAGACTAACAACAAAGACTCTTGATCAAGTTACTCTTCATCTAGTTTATGAAAAGGCTATAAATATGGGTGAAGGTTCAAACTGAATCTTTAACAAGGATCAACTAGAAGAAGGAGTAACAAGATAAACAATTCTCAACTCAATGTATATACAGAGTTTTTTTTATGTAGGTTGTAATTGTAAAAACCTTAAGATTTATTACACATTGAATATCTTAGAAATCTTAAGAGCTTTAGGTGTTTGTTATGGTGATTTCCTATATCTCTGATACTAGTATCATGTACACTTTATTCTCTATTCTGCTGAGCATGTTCAGTAATTTAGATCATAGTCTTATGTCATTGGGATACAAGCAAGGAAGTCTCAAACCAAGATGCTTGAACCACGTAAGTCTCTTGCTATGCGCTTGAGCTGTAAAAGTCTTAATGAAGTGGATTGATTGAGCAGAAGTCTTGTATCATTGGGATATAATCAAGGAAGTCTCGAGCCAAGATGCTTGAGCTACGTAAGTCTCTTGCTAAGAGCTTAAGCAGAGAAAGTCTTAATCAAGTAAATTGATTGAGCGGGAAAGTCTTGAGCCAGTGTAGCTTGAGCAGGATAGTTCGGTGTATGGAATTAGGAGCAGTAAGTCTTGGCCAGTGGGGTGTAAGTAGAGAAAGGCTCATTTCAGTATTGATTCTAAATACTAGCATACAACATTATGAAGCTAAGTGGATGAATGTTTACTGGTTAAAAATGAAGAAAAATACAACTTTTAGTCTTGCCCGCAAGATGTTCGATAGAATGTTTAAACTAATTTTTCGCCTCTTTCTGCTTCAATTCTTTTACTTCATGGTGTTGAATTATTGTTGTTGTTGATGATTGTTGTTGTTGCAAGTTGTGGTTTATGAATTGAAATTAAATTGTTGTCGTTACCACCGTTTTGCAACTTGCACACTAAGTGTTAGTAAACTGCCTTAACGAAGTTTCTTTTCCTTTTTTGCTTTTGTTTTTTTATGAATTATGGTGCTGAATTGTTGTTATTGATTGTTTCATTTTATGTTACATGAGGTCTAATACTTCAATTTATGTTCACTTTATATCAATTATATGGTTCAATTTATGTTAACTAAAAATTCATTTTTTGTTTAAATTTAGTTTGTAGTTATAGTAGTTAGCAAATAAAATTATGTTGTTAACTTGTTGTTAATTTTATGAATCATTATGAATCACATTAAATGATATTCCATGTTAGAATCAACCTCAAGTTAGATAAGATTATATTAGTTTTAAAATTCTGTCGAGACCAATTAAATTAAATATTTTTTAAAATTTTATTGTTCAGGCTTAAAAAAATTTATGGCTTCGCCACTTTTGTGCGGTAATCCTTGAATCTAATCGAATGGTAATAAATGTGTCGGCGTAATTGATCATCTTAGATGAATAAAAATTCACCCACTCTAGGTGTCTCACCGATTAGTGGTGCTCTTAGATATTTCTCTTCTTGTGAATGGTCTAGAACAGGGCATTTACAATTGTTGCAATTTTACTTTAGAGACGGTTTTGGTCGTGAATACTATAATTACACCATGGTTAAAATGATTGGCGAACATACTTAGATATACATTTATGATTAAGCTTCTCATCTCTAAGATGGTATCTCTATTCAAATTAAATAGAATAACAATAACAATAGAATATTTAATACGTAGAAGGGACTTAACTCAAGAAAACAAAATAGATTTATCATTGCAATCACACTCATAAAGGAAGGCCTAGAAAAACAAGGTCAATAAAGTTACAAGAGATACATAACACACATAAATAAAAGTAGATGGTGCATAACTACTACCTCGATACTTCTTAGTGTCTTCAATAAATGCATCGAGATGTAGTTGAGAGGAACCACCAACGACCCCTAAGTTATATATATATATATATATATATATATATATATATATATATATATATATATATATATATATATATATATATATATATATATATATATATAAACTTGAAATTTTATAAAAAAAAATTATCCTTAAATTGAATCACATATAACACCTCATATATAATAATAAACAAAATTATTATTAATATATATATAAAAACATTCTCATGAATTCTGACAAAACATCTTTACATAAATGTAATTCATTGTAAAAATAGAAAATCTAAAATTTGTGAAAATAGCCTTTAAACTTTTAACATTCTGACAGAAAAAACCCTTGCATTAACTGTCTCTTCTTGTCCCTATTTCTATCTACATTTGAGGAGATCCCTTATCGGTTATGTGAGTATATTTTCTTTATCAATCTATTGGTTGTAGTTTTATCAATTTGTTACATTATGCTACTGTACATGTTTTGTAGTTTAATTAGTTTGTTTATTTCTTTATTAATCTTGTGAGATATTGGATCGAACTCTAGCGCTGTCGATTGGGATAACTTTCATGATTCGGCAGGAGACAAGCATGAAGTTGAAAATTGTTCACATGTTGATGTCGAAGTGTTTACATACTGTAGTCGAAGTCAATTCTAGTATATAGTGCCGAATTATTATGTCGCATTGAGCCTTGTGTTAAAGATCCAATTGTTTAAATTAGCTTGTACCCTAAGTTAGCTTGTAATGGGTAATTATTAAAAATCCCATTAGTTTAGTATGTTAGATTTTATTATAAATAGCATACTAGTCTCTCATCATAAGTGTGGCAAATCCTAATTAGAGTGAGAGGGTTATTTGTTATTCTTGAGTACTTGTAATCTGTTTAAAAATAAAGTAAAGAATAGCAGTTATAATCAATCCTTGTTGTTCTTCTTGTTTTTTTGTTAACCCTAACCCGTGTGTGTTTCTTACTGAAAAAGAAACTGCGTATACTTTATTTCAAGATATTGTTTTTCACAACAAATTTGTGCGGTAAGTATGGAGGAAGATGCCTTCAACGATGTATGAGATTGAAAAGTTCACTGGAGTGAACGACTTCAATTTGTAGCGCTTGAAGATGAAAGCCATGCTGGTTCAGCAGGGTTGTTTGAAAGCCATGGGGGAACGTATTGAGAGAGGAATCAAGAATGTAAAGATTCGTGACACCTCATACTTCTCAGTTTATGAAGGTGAATCAGTTTATAGTTCTCAAGAGGAATGAGAGAAAGAAAGTAATTCTATCAAGGAATCCCCGATACCTCAGATTCAGTTTTCAGACGTTTCGAGTGTTCAGAGTCAGCAACCTATTGGGTCTGTGTATCAGATATCTATTCCCCTCCAGAGTCAACAGTCATATCGTCATCATCCGCGTCAATACGCTCGACGAAGACCAAGGAAGCCAGAGAGGTGTTTTACTCAGTTGCCAATATCGTATAGTCAGATGTTGCCAGACTTGATCAGAGGTGGATTGATAGTGCCGAAGAAGATTAATCCAGAGATTTCTCCGTATCCGCCAAGTTTTGATGTCAACGCCCGCTGTGAGTACCATGCTGGGGAATAGGGGCATTCAACCGAAGATTGTAAGGTGCTTAAGAGCAAGATTCATACTCTGCTTGACTCCAACATGTTCTCAGTCACGCTTCAGGGTATTCAGATCAACGATTCTCCTTCATCCAGTCATGCGGGTTCAGTAGTTAATGTTATGGAGGGATTTATCGAGAGCAGGTGTTCAGAAGAGTATCAGACTGACTTCAACAAGCAATTCTGAAGATGGCTGGTTCAGCAGCAAAGCAAGATGGAAAAGCCCAGTTCCCCGAAGCTGGAAATCTTTTTATCATGTCATTTCTTTGTATTTGTAGTTTCTTTTCTGTTTAAGTGCAAATCTTATCTGTAGAACTTGTATGTTTTCAATTGATAATGATAATGAAATGAATATGCATGTTTTGATTTAATCCATTCGTGTTCACTCAATTCTTTTTATTGATGTTAAACGCTTGTTTAAGCGGAAACCGAGGGAGGATGACGAAATTGAAAGACACAAGCTTCCGATTGTATGCTTTTGAATAAAACCTCTGCTGATGATGTACAGACATTTGTTTCAAATTCCTAAACACCGGAGATATAAGGATGATAATCCCTTGTCAACCCCTTTGAGCCTAGTAGTAGGATTTTCTTTATGAAAACGAGAAAAACCCGCAATCTTAACCTGGGGTAGGGTAAGTGTCAGTTAATTTGACCGAGCATCCAAATTGCAAGAGGAGTGTTCCCATTCGAGGATCAATCACACCTGTAGAGGTCATACCTAGAGAACCACAGTGGTTATCCCTTACCGACCAAGGAGTGAGACAGTCACAATCCTTTCGACAAGTCAGACAAGCCGGTGTCACACGATTTGTTCCCAAAAGAAAGGGAGAAAATAAAAGAAAAAAAGTCCGCTAAGTCGATAACTTGAAAACAAGTGGCTTAGGAAAAAAATTAAGGCATCCCGCTAAACTTCGAAATCAGAAGATATACTCAAAAGAGTCAGCCCATGCAAAAATAGGGAAATCATGAAAAAAAAATGGTGAAGAACAAGTCGTGTGATTCAGACACCAGAGACGAAAAGCGAGTGACTATCACTCTGAAAACTTGTGGTTTCCTGAACCATCACTCTTGGAATTCAACCTTTGAGAGGTGAGCGCTTGTGTCAAATTAGCTGAATATAGGATTGAAGAACATCAAGGAGAATGGGTGGGTTAAAACAAACTTTGAGCCTTATATCCTTTCCTTCAAACCGTGAACCTGACCACGTTACAACCTTCAAAAGAACTAATTGAAGCAGGTTTGTTTCGAAAGCATACTTCGGTAAATATCGCGTCGAAACTGACTCCTAAAAGGATTCCGCTTACCATGTTGGTATTGATGTTGACATTCTGATCAGTGATTCATTCACTATATGTCACAAAATTTTTCCAGTGAACAGACTTGGATTTCAAAAATGTCATATGCATTGCATTAATATTATCATTTGCAAAGCAAATTGTTTTACTTGCGAGTAAGCACTTGACAACAGGAGAGTTTCCACATTGGAAAGTTTGATCGAGGTAAGATACAGAGCGCCTGAGTACTCCGTTGAGCAGGGGCAAGTCATATCAAATGTTCACATAAAGGGAGTCAGCCATCCAAAAGCCAGTTAATCTAGGGCAATCAGGTCGAGATTCGATAAATCTCTTAAAGTCAGTCAGGGGCACTTCTCCACAAATCAGCCAGTCAGGGGAAAAGTCATTGCAAGGCTGGGGTTGGTCACCCCAATAGCATAGAGGCCATCCTTATCCAGAAGGTAATTAATTTGAAGCACCTCTCTGAGGTTCAAGATGCTGAGGCAGTTCATATCAAACCATCAGGGTACAGAGATTTCAGGTCTCCTTTTGAGGAAGATTTCTACAGAAATCCCACAGGCTGGGGCAGAATTGGAAGCAAAAGGAATAGTTCCTCTCCATATCTTCAGAGCTACTCAGAGCAATTCAAGCAGGTTCAATCAATTTTCAAGTTCAAGGCGAATGTCGGGAAGTCATGTTAACCATCCCCTGACCCTTCAACCATCAACCCTGTATCCAAACAAGACGTTTTCACAGACTTCGTGTCCAAACAAGCCGCTTTCTAACCTTGTATCCAGACAAGACATTTTCCAACGTCAGTCGTACCTGACCCTTCACAGATAACCTAAAGTCCAATTCCTA
The DNA here is from genome assembly GCA_963859935.3 of Lathyrus sativus. Lineage (NCBI taxonomy): Eukaryota > Viridiplantae > Streptophyta > Magnoliopsida > Fabales > Fabaceae > Lathyrus > Lathyrus sativus. The sequence goes on along the minus strand of OZ012738.1, from coordinate 679,047,007 downwards.
TTGGCAACCACCAGAAATCCCAATCCCTATTGGCGCCTCATTCCAAAATCTAATTCCCATTGGTCCAAGGAATTTCACCTGTTTTCCCCAGCAAAAGTCCAATCATACTTGGCACATCCGGTTATCCCCTGCGGAGGTGGCTTCACCTCTTCAGCATTTATTTTGCTGGAGTGGTTCTTTTGCATCCAGCTTTCCCCAGCAGCCTGAGTCTGCATCTGCATTTTTGCATATAGTTATCATATTTGCATCATCTTTGCATTGCATCCTCAAATGCGTAGCATTTCCATTTCGTATGGAGCATTACGCAATAAAAAAAAAATATTCAAACATATGCATGCGAAGCATGAGCCAGTTTTTGTTAGCCTTCCGTGGCAACCTGAATCAACTCTTCAATCAAGACAGTGGTATAGCTTCAACAGCCTGGTTCAGTCAACTCATCTGCTTGCTTATTTTTGGGTTCTAGATCGTATGACAATGGTACTTTGTCCATCAGTACTCTGATGATGACATCCCCAACAGTTGTTTCTTCCCGTCTAGCATTAGACGATGTGAGTTTTGGATTTGGTTTTCTTGCCGTCTAGCATTAGATGATATGATGTTTTGTATATTGCTTTCTTCCCGCTTATCATTAGGCGATGTGAGTTTTGGATATGGTTTTCTCTCCGTCTATCCTTAGATGATATGATGTTTTAGATATGGTTTTCTCTCCGTCTATCCTTAGACGATGCGAGATTTGGATATGGTTTTCCCTCCGTCTATCCTTAGACGATGCGAGATTTGGATATGGTTTTCTCTCTGTTTATCCTTAGACGATGCGAGTTTTGAATAAGATCTTCTTAACTTTGGGTTGAGCCGGCCTTCAGGTTCGACGCCTGTTTTTATTTAACAGATGCCTGCTTGGATTATCAGATGTTCTCAACTTCGTGTTGAGCTGGCCTTCGGGTTCGATGCCTATTTATATTTAACAGATGCCTGACAACGAGGTCAGATGTTCTTCTCAACTTCGGGTTGAGTCGGCCTTCGGGTTCGATGCCTGTTTTTATTTAATGGATGCCTTCTTGGATTAGCAGATGTTCTCAACTTCGTGTTGAGCCGTCCTTCGGGTTCGATGCTTGTTTTTATTTAACAGATGCCTGACAGCGAGGTCAGATGTTCTTCTCAACTTCGGGTTGAGCCGGCCTTCGGGTTCGATGCCTGTTTTGTTCGACAGATGTCTGTGTGTTAGCAGATGTTCTTCCGACTGCGTATTGGTGCCTTCTACTATTGGTGTTGAGTTAGCTCATTTTTCTACTATTCTCAGGTGAGCCTGATTGATAGATTCTACAGTTTACCATCTTGATCAGACTGCAAGTTTTCAGGTTCTCTTGTATTCAATCACCTTTTACCTTGAATATCTAAAAGCGGTTGCTTTTCATCCCTTCAGGTCCAAACTGTTTGAACAGGGGCAGCTGTTGCACCCTAAATTTTGCCCACCAGTTTTCTAGCTTTGACTGGCTTTTGCTTCGTATTTCATCTGCATATCATTTAGGTCGCATCTTGCCCGTGTTATCATCCGGATTGAATTTATCAGGATTTTAGCCACTTTGCTCGCATTTCAGGCGATTCAAATGAATCCAAACGAGAAGTTCAGTGTCGAAATCAAGCGAAACTCGCTCTCTTCTTGATGATTCAATCCGTGTTGATAATATTGACGCATTTTTCATTTCCATTTCTATTTCTGTCTTATTTTCTTTTTATAGGATTTATTAAATTAGTTTTAGAATTAATATTAGAATATAATTTTTAAATAAATTTATTATTTTGGTTTGTTAGAATTATTTAGAAAATAGCTTAAATAGGTTTTTAATATTGTTTTTTTAGAAATAGAATGTTATTTGTTTTTTAGAATAAATTTTTAGTATAATCTTAGAAATATGAAATTAGGTTTTATTTGGGTTTAGAATTTAATTTTTTTAAATGGAATAGATTTTTTTAGTTAACCTAGATTTTTATTTAGAATTTTGTTTAATTGATTTAGGATTTAATTAAGAGTTAGATTAGAATTAATTTGTTTAGTATTTTATTTTAGACTTTTTATTTAAGTATTTAGATTAGGAGTATAGATTTAATTAGAGTTTTATTAACCATTAATAGAATTAATAGTTAATTAGGTTTAATTTAAATTAGTTTTAATTTTTAGTTAGATTTAGTAATTAGTTGTTAGTCTTTAGAATGTAGTATGTACGGTTTTTATTTAATTAAGTAAGCTTCATTTAACATTAATTAGTCAACAGAATCAGTCATTAACCAAGTCTTAAACTGTGCCACGTGTCATTCATTTGCTATATATGTCACTGTTTATCTCCTTCCTTGAAAACCCTACACGAATCCCTAGACCTAGGTCAGCCGCCGCCCCTTTCCTCCATCGTCATCCACCTCCCACCATCAGTTCTTTACCATTCAACCATGTTCATCTTCATCTTAGCAACAAACCTTCAAACCACATATCATCTTCAACAATATACTACCCAGAAATCGAAACCCCAAATGACCCATTTCCTCCATTTCCATTTCTAGAAAACTTCACGGACTAAACCCATTCATCGTCTTGTTCATCGTCATCCTCAAAGCACAACCCAAAACCTCCATCATCTCCAAAACGCAGATCTTCCGTCACCCTCTTTCAACTCCTATTTTTCAACAACCTTCAACATCAAACTTCATCACCCTCACATATTCGAACTTCATCTTCTCCAAAATAAAACCCGTAAATCCAACTCCAAACATCACCATCTACTTTTCACCATCTTCATCGAAGAAACCCAGAACAACTTCAACCCATCTTCGAAGCTCACCAACCAACAAACGCAAACCCAGATTTCATGAACAACCAAACTGCTTCCATTTTCGTTCATCATTGAACCATTTTCCGTCATCACTCACCTTCCGACGACTCACAACCATAAAACCTACTCAACAATTTACTTCATCAACAACTCAACAGAAACAAACTCAGAACAACAACATACCTTCATTCTTCATCACCTTCATCCTCCCTCAACAAAACCCATTTCCGAATCCACTCGCCTCACTCCCTTAAAACCTCACCGTGATTTCATAACTTCAAACCCAACTGAACCTTTTCACAGAAATCCCATTTTCCCAACTCAAACCAGATTTCATCTTCCTCCTTCCGAAAATCTCAAAAATCACCAACAAATCCACCTTCATCATTCTCAGACTCAAACAAAAACAAAATGGAGATGAAGAGTTTTGAGTGAGAGTTTGAAATAAAACGAACAAAGAGATTGAGTTGAGATAATCAAAGTGAATGAAGAAGAAAGGTGCAAGGACCGGAAACAAAAGCAATAACATAGAATTATTTCATTTTTATTTTGGACTTATGTTGCTGACTTGGCTTGGGCTTTCAAGCCCACCGTGTGGACTCATTCCCCCCCTATTTTCTATTATCACCCCCTCTGTTTGTTTAAATTATTTGTTTTGTAATTTATTTTTGTTTATTTTATATGTGTATTTTATATTATTCTTTTTTTAACAGTCTTAATATATATATATATATATATATATATATATATATATATATATATATATATATATATATATATATATATATATATATATATATATATATATATATATATATATATATATATATATATATATATATATATATATATATATATATATATATATATATATATTTATAATATTAGTTTCTTTAGAGTTTATTATATATATTATTTTCTAAGTTTTATTTTTATTCAATTTCTTTTAGAATTTTAATTATTTTCTATTTTAGAAGTTAAATTTTATTTCTCATTTGTTATTGGGCATTTTGTTCCATTTTTTCCTTTTGGGTCGATGAAGAGATTTCTTTCGTTTATCCGTCAAATTGTTGATGTGAAACGATAGATCCGAGATCGACATTTTCTCTTCTTTCTCATTTTCGAATTTATTTCATTTCATCCGTTTTGGTCGATGACGAGACCTCCGTAAACCGTTATTAGTCAAATTATTGATGGATAATGTTGGATCCGAGACCACCTCCTTTCTCTCCTCATTTCTTCTTCTTTTCGACTTTATTTTGACTTTGTGGATCGATGAAGTTTTGTATTCGTACGTGTCGCATATCGGAGTTGATAACCTTCCCGATTTCAAATCTATGGAAGATGACCATTTGGGTTATTTTCTCTACTTTGGGATCGCGATAGGCTACCTTCGATTAATCGACATTATGTGTACGATTAAGACGAGATCCCACTTCTTTTGACCCGTGCGACCCGATTCAATTGGAGAATGATCCTCAATATCATTTCTCTATCTTGTCCATAGCACGAATATCAATACGCGACCTCATATAGTTCGACTTCCCTTATAAGTCGAGCTACGACGGTTTAGCGTCACATTGGACCCGATTCAATTCATTTTGACCCTTTCAAACCGCATTTCAAAACATCATCATCGAGGATCAAAGGAGAGGAGCTTGGAAATAAAGCTTTCACGCAATGTCAAGGGTCAACGGAACCACTCTGTTCGGTAACACTTTTCTAATTCATATTTTTAATCAACCGCCGAGCGTTGTGAGCCGTAAGCGATAAATACGTAGAAAATGATGAGTGGGGGCCTCCTCTCTCTCGTCTAGAGTTTTTAGCATATGCCCTTTGGGCGATATGCGACGCATTCGCTCCTATGTCTTAGGATTTGGCGTGTGCGTCCCGTTTCCTTCCCGTTTAGGCGTTTTAGGCCTAGTTCCCCTTTCTCTCGCCCCCGTGCAATTGAGACTCTTTTCTCTCGCCTCCGTGCGATAGAGACCTCCTTTCTCTTGCCTCTGTGGGATCGAGATCCCTCTTCTCTCGCCCCCGTGTGATCAAGACTGTTTCCTGTAGTTGGTTGAACTACAGCTGCTCTAATTTCTCATGCCAGATGAGAATACGTAGGCACAAGACGTGATGTCTTGGCGAGCATACTAACAATTAACTTCTCTTTTCTCTCACCCCAGTGCGATCGAGACTTTCACACTAACAACTAACTTCTCTTTTCTCTCGCCCCGGTGCGATCGAGACTTTCCCGCTGACGACTAATTTCCCTTTCTCTTGCCCCGTGCAATCGAGACTAGCCTGTTGTTCTAAACCCTTAGGTTCCCCGTACCTTTTACCCATGACATGCTACGTCCGTTCTACCACAAACAGGTAACGCCTAAGTCTCCAATGGTCGAGCAACAATACACCTAACTACTAAAATGCGTACGCTAGTATCGTCTACCTTTTCTCTCGCTCCCGTGTGGTCGAGAACACCCCATTTTTCCGTAGTTAGCCTGAACTACGTTTTGCTCTGATTTCTCATACCAGATGAGAATACGTAGGCACAAGACGCGATGTCTTGGCGAGCAACCTCCCCTGTAGTTTTCCGAACTACGTTGACTCTGACTTTCCCATTGCACGAGGGAATACGTAGGCTTAGGGCGGCAATGTCCTATCGAGTCAGTTCTTTCCGTTTTCCTCCCGTTTAGCAGCAGCTGTAGATAGTTTTTTTTTCACCCATAGATTAGACAACAAGCATAGATCCCGTTGAGTACAACGGACGTGAGGGGTGCTCATACCTTCCCCTTGCGTAACCGACTCCCGAACCCAAGATTTGGTTGCGATGACCTGTCTTTTCCCTTTTTCGTAGGTTTTCTCTGATCGTTTCTTTTCCCTCTCTTTGGGATAAATAACGAATGATGGCGACTCTTCTGTCTTCCGCCGGCCCTTTTTCGCAGTAGAGACACGTTAAATGGAGAAGCAGTCATGAACGTTGCGTTAACGAAAATTGAAAAGACGACCTTGGTAGAGAAAGCCCACAGTGCAATATTGTTGAGCCTTGGTGATAAGGTTTTCCGACAAGTATCAAAGAAGATTATGACATCGGGGTTATGGTTGAAACTTGAAAGTTTATACATGACCAAATCTCAGGTGAATCGAGTCTACCTAAAGCAAGCTTTGTATTCATTCAAGATGAGTGAAGACAAGGTGTTGGTTGAAGAGTTGGATATGTTCAACAAACTGATACTTGATCTTGAAAATATTAATGTGAAGATCGATGATGAAGATCAAGCCCTGATGCTGTTGTGTACTTTACCCAGATCACATGCTCACTTCAAAGAAACTTTCTTGTATGGAAGGGAGTGTCTGAGCTTTGAAGAAGTTCAATCAGTCTTGTACTATAAGGATATGAACGAACGAAAGAAGCATAAACCTTCGACGGTTGGTGAAGGTTTGGCTGTTAGGGGAAAATTCTTGCGAAAGGATGGTAAGTTCAACAAAAATAAAGGTAAAAGCCAGCATAAGTCTTATAATGGCAAAGCATTTCATATTCGATGCTATCACTGTAAGAAGGATGGTCACAAAAGAAAGGTGTGCCCTAAACGCCTTAAAGATCATGGAGGTAAGGATAATGGCAACACATCCATTATTCAATATGACTTCGACTCATCTGATGTCCTTGTGGTTTCAAGCAGCGACTCAAGAAAGAAGTGGATTATACATTCAGGTTGCACTTGGCACATGACTCCAAATAGAGAATTGTTCGAGGAGCTATGTGATCAAGATGGTGGATCAGTGATGCTGGGAAACAACAAAGCTTGCAAAATTGCAGGTATTGGACCTGTGGGATTCAAGCTCTATGATGAGTCAATAAGGCTATTGACTAAAGTCATGTATGTACCTGATTTTAAGAGAAATTTGATTTTTCTTGGTTAATTCGACAATAAGGGATATTCTTTCAAGGAGAGAAAGGTATCTTAAGAGTCATGAAGGGGTCGAAGGAATTCTTGAGAGGCGTGAGGAAATAAGGGTTGTATACCCTTGAGGCTGAAGTTGTAAGTGGTTCGACGAATATTGCATCCACGAAACCTTTGTCGAAGACAGAAACTTGGCACATGTGATTGAGCCATACCAGTGAAAGAGGTCTGGTCGAATTGGGGAAACAAAATCTGCTTGGTGGAGACAAAGTCGAAAAGCTGAAATTTTGTGAACCCTATGTACTTGGAAAAACTTGCAGAGTGAAGTTCAACAAAGGCAAACAAAGAATACATGGATCCCTTGATTACATTCAGGCTAATCTTTAGGGGCATGCAAGGTGTCCATCACATTCAGAAGCAAGGTATTTCTTATCCATAGTTGATAATTATTTCAGAAAGTCATGGGTATTCATCCAGAAGACTAAGGATGAAACTTTTAAGAATTTCAAAGGTTGGAAGAATCTGGTCGAAAATCAGACTAACAGAAAGGCCAAGAGGTTGAGAACCGACAATGGCCTTGAATTTTATAATGAGGCGCTCGACATCCTTTGTGTTACCTCAGGTATTGCAAGGCACAAAACTACTGTAGGTATTTCACAACAAAATGGTTTGGCAAAAATGTTTAATCGAACTATTTTGAAAAGAGTTAGATGCATGTTGAGTAGTATTGGGTTAAAGAAGATGTTTTGGGCTGAGGTTGTTTCGACAATAACATATCTGATAAACATATGTCCTTCGATTGCATTAAATATGAAGACACCTGAAGAAGTTTGGTCGGGACATCCACTAGGTCTTAACAAACTAAGAGTATTTGGTTGCGTGGCCTATGCTCACATTTGGCAAGACAAGGTGGAACCTAGAGCTCTGAAATGCATGTTTATGGGATACCCTGAAGGATTCAAAGCTTATAGACTATGGTGCCTAGAGCCAGCTCACATGAGGTGTATCACTAGTCGAGATATGGTTTTCAATGAAGCTGAGACGGTCTTCAAGAAAACTGATGATGTTATCGAAGAGCTATAACAGGGAGAGATTCCTATTAAGGTGGAGCACTTTGATGCTAAATTGCGTATCCCAAATGAAGTCGAATAAGAAGTAGAAGATGATGTCGAAGATGAGGAGATTGTTAATGATTACCTGCTATCAAGAGACAGGTCGAGGAGAGTCATCGAGTCACCTCAGAGACTTAGGTATGCAGATCTAATAACTTATGCCTTAATCTCTGCAAGTGAGGTTCTAGACGAAGAACCTAGAGACTATATGGATGTTATAAGGAGTTAAAATAAGACTGAATGGCTGAAAGCCATGGATGATGAGATGAAATGTCTTCATGATAACAACACCTAGGAGCTGGTCAAAAAACTGTTGGAGCCACGTTAGTCAGTTGTAAATGGATTTTCAAAATAAAGGAAGGAACCGAAGGAGTGTCGCCGAAGAGATACAAGGCAAAATTGGTCGCTAGGGGTTTAACTCAGAAAGAAAGTGTCGACTTTAATGATGTGTTATCTCCTGTTGTAAAGCACATGTCCATTCGAATGTTACTTGCCACAGTGGCACAGTTCGACCTTAAACTAGAGCAGATGGATGTGAAGACTGCGTTCTTGTATGGTGATCTAGATGAAACAATCCTGATGAGACAACCTGAAGGATATATCGAAAAATGGAAGGAAGATTATGTGTGTAAGCTGAAGAGATATTTATGGACTGAAACAATCTCTTCGATAATGGAATATGAGATTTGACAAGTTCATGGCACGTATAAGTTTCATTAAAAGTCAATTCGACCACTGTGTTTATTTTAGATTTCGACCTAGTAATTCATTTGTTATTTTGTTGCTTTAGGTGGATGATATTCTAATAGCAAGCAACAATGTCGATGATGTAATGAGGGTGAAGGTTGAACTCAATAAGGAGTTCGAAATGAAGGATCTGGGATTTGCATTTAGGATTCTTGGGATTGACATCTGAAGAGATAGAAAGCAGTCAGAATTATGCTTATCTCAAGAGGCATGCCTATGGAAGATTCTTGAAAAGTTTAGTATGTCGAATTCAAAGCCTGTTGTAACCTCAATTCAAGATGAGTATAGATCAGTGTCCCAATAATGATGTCTAAAGAGCTTATATGAATAGCATTCCATATGCTAATATAATGGGTTCTTTGATGTATGTTATGGTCTATACTAGACCCGACATAACATATGAAGTAAGTCTTGTAAGCAGGTACATGGCGAATCTTGGAAAGGATCACTAGTAAGCATTTAAGTGGATTCTAAGTTACATGAATGGGTCTCTATATAGAGTCTTAATTTATGGTGGATACTTGGGTGAAGATAGTAAAGCATCAATCGAAGGATATGTCGACTCTGATTATGCAGGTCGAATGGATTCCAAAAAATCTATTTTTGGATATGTGTTCACTATGTTTGGCACAAAAATCAGTTGGAAAGCAACACTTTAGAAGTTTTTGTCTTATCAGCCACTGAAGCAGAATATATTTCCCTCACTGAAGCTGTTAAAGAAGTATTATGGCTTGAAGGTTTTGCAAAGGAGTTGAAACTTCAAGGTCGAAATATCACTGTTAAATGTGATAGTCAAATTCAATACACCTTTTGAAGAATTCAACCTATCATGAGCGAACCAAACACATTGATGTGAGGTTGTATTTCATTACAGAAGTAATCGAGCATGGAGAAGTGCAAGTTCTGAAGGTTTTGACAGATTATAATGTTGCTGATATGATCACCAAGACGTTGCCCAGTTGCAAGTTTTCCCACTGTATGCAGTTGATAAAGCTGCATGATGAAAGCTAGTTTATTCCCTGTTGTCTATAGAGTTTGATCAAAGGTGGAGATTTGTGAGATATTGGATCGAACTCTAGTGCTGTCAACTGAGATCTGTCGACTGGGATAACTTCCATGATTCGACGGGAGACAAGCATGAAGTGGAAGTCTGTTCACATGTTGATGTCGAAGTGTTTACATATTATAGTCAAAGTCAGTTCTAGTATGTAGTGTCGAATTGGGCTTTGTGTTAAGGATCCAATTGTTTAAGTTAGCTTGTACCCTAAGTTAGCTTGTAATGGGTAATTATTAAAAAGCCCATTAATTTAGTATGTTATGTTTTATTATAAATAACATGTTAGTCTCTCATCATAAGTGTGACAAATCCTAATTAGGGTGAGAGGGTTATTTGTTATTCTGGAGTACTTGTAATATGTTTAAAGAGAAATTAAAGAATATCAGTTATAACCAATCCTTGTTATTCTTCTTTTTTTTTCCGTTAACCCTAACCCTTGTGTGTTTCTTGCCGATAAAAAAATCATTTATACTTTGTTTCAAGGTATTGTTTTTCACAACAAATCCATACTTCATATATTGATGCTTTTTGTGTCTATAGTACAGGTGTGGGTTGGTTTTAGTTGTTGGGGCATCTAGTAGAGGTTTAGAGCCAAGCCAACTATAAAACATTAGGTGTTATTATTTACTAACTGTTTCCCTTAAAAAATGGAAAACAACCGCTGATCTTCCAAATCTAACTTTGGTGACTCACATGATCGATCAGATTGATCCTAGGACATGTGCTAAAGGTTTTATATTTTGAAATATATCTAAGTTATACACTTCGACAGTGTTTGCGATAGAAGGTTCTAAGAAGTACCTATTCGACTAAAAAAGAACTAGAAGATAAGGTTTTAGAAAGAAAGGGATAAAAGTCTTAGAGAAAAGTTGAAGACGAGAAACGAAGTAAAAGGCATAGAAGAGAGGAAGAGATTACAAGAAAAGTAAAGAAAACTTTGTAAATTTAAATGAGTAAACTAAACTTCATTGAAAAGCATAAAGATGGTGTGTTTACATCACGTACATTCTCCTTGATACTCTTTTCTCTACACTCGGATACTTTGAGTAACTTTGGGAGTGACTTGTACAAATAGTAAATTACAACACACTAAATTCTATCCTAAGAACTCATATTTATAATAGTAAAAATAACTAACAATAACCCCCTGAGGCTATCATTTTCCGACACACGTCACAATGCATGAAGTCCTTTGCCCAACGGGTGCCACTTGTCCTTCTTAGTCACCAAGGAATAAAACCATTCCCTCCATTATTTGAATTTTGAATATTTGATTAATCTTTGACCAACCTCTCGGTCGAAGGCCAACTCTTTCCCTAGAATATTTCAGCCTCCTCTTTCGAGGATCTCAAACCTTTTCGACAACTCTTTCCCTCTAAAAACCTTTAATATTTTATTTAAATATTTCTTAATTCATAGGAGGTGTCGAATTTATGAGCTAACAAATTGCCCAAAAAAATGTATTTTTCGATCTATATGCAGAAAAAACACATTTTTTGACAGCATCTAGTTCGACGCCGTTACTTCGACTTGCACAGGGCCATCAACATGCTTCAGTCGACTGGTTTCTGGGAATACAAGAGGGAGAGAGAAAAAAAAAAGAGAAACAAGTAAGAAACCGTTCCGCTACCCTCGTGCACGTTTCTAACATCATGTGTCATCACGGCGGATTTCTTAGAACTCATAATTAAAAACATAGTTATTGAAATTTGATGTTTTTTTATAACAAATTTAAAAAATAGTCATTTTTATTCTAATAAATATTAAACTCATTTGACTTAATTGTCAAACCAATTTTATTGAATTCGAGAAAAATTAAAATTTTATGGGTTAAAATAAACCTTTGAAATGAAAGAGTGATTTATATCAAATTTAAATTTTAGATCCAAAATTAATCGATTGTCCTCGTCTTAACCAGAGAAAAATAGATTTATCAATGCAATCACAGTCACTAGAAAAACAAGGTCAATAATGTTACAAGAATACTCTCTTGCTCTCATACTCCCACCCACTTATTACAATTCCTGACACACATAAATAAAAGTAGATGATGCATAACTACTACCTAATTAAGAGATCGATATTTCTTAATGTCTTCAAAGAATGCATCGAGATGTCGTTGAGAGGAACCACCGACGGCCACCGCATCCTCCGCCACCTTCTTCCACTTGATTGCATTTTTCTTCAACGTGTCTGCTTTTTCTCCCGTTGTTACTTCCAATAAGCACTTCTTCACCTCATCTCTTGTTACCAATATATCATTCTTGCCAGCACCATTGCGACCCATTTTAACCCCTACCCCAAAAACATCAACCAAAAACTTGGCATTTGGAAGATGGTCCCCAAATGACGGAAACGCCAACACCGGAACACCTAAAGCGATTGCTTCCATTGTAGAATTCCAACCACAATGCGTCATGTAACATGCTGTTGAAGGATGAGCAAGTACCTGTTCCTGTGGACTCCATTTCACCACTCTCCCTCTCCCACTCTCACTCGTTTCCTCCAAGAATCCATCAGGGAAAACATGGTCTTTTTTCGCCCACAAAAACGAAACTTTTGCCTCCAACAACGCATATGCAATTTCATTCACTTGTTCTTGAGAATGATTCACCACAGTCCCAAAAGATATATAAACCACAGAACCTTTCGGCTTTGTGTTAATCCACTCTATAATAGCAGAATCATCATTGCCGCTTTTGCCAAAATCACCGCGAACATTGCTTACTGCTTTAATGATTGGATTCCTAAACAAAGGACCAATGGATCTTACCGGAATTGACAATTTCAAAAGATAATCAATGATATCAGGTTCCAACTCTTCACATGTATCCACCAATACGCAAAACATCTTAGACATGTCTTTCATCTGTTCTATGGTGAGTTCCCCTATAATTGGATGTGGATGAAAAGGATGTATAAAATCCGGGACTTCATCGTATTTAAGAACTACAAAAGGCAATTCAACATCTATATAAGGCTCTGAAATCGAAGGGAAAGGTACAAGATTATGGACATAGTTATAGTAAGCTGCGAAAACAGCACTGGAATGAATCCATGATAAAGCACAAGGAATATGATGTTGAGCAGCAACATCAGAAACCCATGCGAAAAAAGGGTTGTTTATGATGCAAGATATTGGTTTCTTTGAATCAGCGTGATTCTTGATCATCTCAGAAATGAAGTTTCTCCCGGAAAGCTCAACTCGTGCATGGTAGTCCAAGTCTAGTATAGTGGCATCGTCGTCGTCAAAGAAGTCGAAAGTGAGAGAGCCGTCGCCAATCGGAATAGCTAATTTGTCGGTGATGTTGTTAGCGGTTCGCATGGTTTTGCCAGCTTTTTCTGATGTTGTGAAAATCACAGAGAAACCTTTTGCGGCAAGACATTTTCCTAGTCGGAGAAGAGGAGTTATGTGTCCTTGTGCTGGATAAGAGACGAGAAGAATATGTATTGGAACTTCTGATGTCATTTTTTTTTATCTTGTGTGTTTTGCTTCTTAACCAGAAGAGATACATATAGCATTTTCGGTTCGGAGATAAATTGAATATATTAATGCAGGAATGATAAATAAAACTAATCATATTGCTTATTTTTGTGGACTCCCTGTTACCACATTTCCTCTTCCACTTTATTTGTCATTCGAGCTGGTAGAATATGTTGTATTGAGTTCGTGTTGGGAAAATGTCCATGTTTTTACTGCAATACTGACAAATGAAATTAATTATATTTTGTCCGTTTTTTTAAAAAAAGAAATTAATAGGTGTACTCTGCTTTTATTTATTTATAGTTAATAGTAATACTCACTCAACATGAGATAAATTAACAATATCCCTGTCTTTACTCTTTATGCAATAATAGCTACTCTCTCCATTGTAAGTTAAACTTTCTCTATTATAAATTATAAATTATTTTATTAAAAAAATTATCATAATTATAAGTTATTTTATTCTCAATATAATATTAATAATATATTTTTTAATATTTGTAAGTATTTATTATTAAAGAAAATGAGTAATATTCTAGTAATATAAATTATTTTTACACTATCAATCAATGACGATCATAAATCCTATTACATCACACTGATATTTTTAAAAAAAATTAATGACTTGACAAACTATGTGTAAAACTATTTTACACCATTAGTGCATTTTAATTAAACCTTTATTATTATTTATTATTTCAACTCTTTTAATTTTTGCCTTTTCCATAAAGTAATAATTAAGGTCGTTGTCTTTTCCATAAAGTAATAATTAAGGTTTGCAATCCCAGACTCAACACAGTAACTGTCGAACGCTTCGTTGTAGAATTCAAGGTCATTGTCGGTTATTAACCTCTTAACCTTTCTGTCAGTTTGAGTTTCGACCAGAATCTTCTAACTTTTGAAATTCTCAAAAGTTTCATCCTTCATCTTCTTAATGAATACCTATAGCTTTCTGGAATAGTTATCAATGATGAATAGAAAATACCTTGCACCTGAGTGTGAAGGATTCCTTGCAGGCCCCCAAAGATCAGCATGAATGTAATCTAGGGATCCGTGTGTTCTTTGCTTGCCTTTGTTAAACTTTGTCCTACAGGATTTATCAAATACACAAGATTCACAAAACTCCAACTTTTCGACTTTGTCACCTCCTAGCAGGTTCTGCTTCCCCAATTCAACCAGGCCTATTTCGCCGACATGGCCCAATCTCATGTGCCATAATTTTGTCTTCGACATAGGTTTCGTGGATGCAACATTTGCCGAATCACCTACAACCTCAGCCTCAAGGGTATACAAGCCTTGTTTCTTCACGCCTCTCAAGACTTCCTTCGACTCCTTCATGACTCTTAGGATACTTTTTCTCCTTGAAAAATATGTCCCTTTCTGTCGAATTCACCAAGAGAAATCAAATTTCTCTTCAAGTCAGGTACATACCTAACTTCAGTCAATAACCTTATTGACTCATCATGGAGCTTGAATCTCATAGATCCAATACCTACAATTTTGCAAGATTTGTTGTTTCCCAACAACACAAATCCACCATCTTGATCACATAGCTCCTCAAACAATTCTTTGTTTGGAGTCATGTGCCAAGTGCAATCTGAATCCATAATCCACTCTTTTCTTGAGTCGCCACTTGAAACCACAAGAACATCATATGAGTCGAAGTCATCTTGAACAATGGTTGCGTTGCAATTACCTCCATGATCTTTTAGGCGTTCGAGTCACACCTTTCTTATGTGACCCTCCTTCTTACAGTGATAACATCGAATACTAGATGTTTCACCACTATAAGACTTTTGTTGACTTTTACCTTTCTTCTTGTCGAACTTACCATCCTTTCGTAAGAATTTTCCCTTAAGGGTCAAACCTTCGCCCACTGTCGAAGGTTTATGCTCCTTTCGTTTGTTCAAGTCTTTAAAATACAAGGCTGATTGAAATTCTTCAAAGGTCAGAGACTCCCTTCCATACAATAGAGTTTCTTTGAAGTGAGTGTAACGCTCATTTTAATTAATTTCATTTTTCGGTGTTATTTTCATTCTTAGTACGTGCTTGCGTGGATTTTGGGTTGTGGAGCAAGTTCCATAATATTCGAAATATGATTAATAATGATGATAATATGATAATTAGTAAAGTGTTACTAATATTAATATTATTATTAATTATAAATCATATTAATAATATTATTGGAATAAAGAATATTATTTAGTGGATTTTTTTTGAAATTAAAGGAATTAAGAGAATTATATTTATTTGGGATTAAAAAGAAGATTATTTGGGATGAGGGGTAACATTGTCATTTTGGAAAAATAGAATTAGAAAGAAGAGGAGAAACATGGTTGAGCAAGAGAAAGAGGACGATCAAGAACAACAACCTAGCAAGCGGATTTCGTGTGGATTGAAGAACTTGTTCATCATCAAAGCTTAAATTGAGGTAAGGGGGAGGATAATCGGTTAAA
Organism: Lathyrus sativus; assembly: GCA_963859935.3. Taxonomy (NCBI): domain Eukaryota; kingdom Viridiplantae; phylum Streptophyta; class Magnoliopsida; order Fabales; family Fabaceae; genus Lathyrus; species Lathyrus sativus. The sequence continues at coordinate 679,031,433 of OZ012738.1, read as the reverse complement.
TTTGGTAAATACATGATTAATCGGTAGAAAGGGGGAAATCCCTATCCCCATAGATCCTTTGATGATTGATGTTGTTTGCATGCTGATATTGTTGTGCTGAGAATATTGGGTTGAATGAGTTTGGGGTTTTTGAGTAGTTTCGGAGTTATGTCGAAAATTGGTAAATTGAGCAGAGGTGCAAATCTATCAGATGAAATCAAGGATAGAGGTGTAGTCAGGTTGTGGAACAGTTGTCGGGTATGATGGGGTTTGGCTTGGAGTAAAATCGGCTGGGTTCGGAGCGTGTTGCCGACTCTGAGCTTAGAGTTTATTTTTCTGCAATCGCAGGTGTTCGTTGGGCGAATGGGGGCGAGTCTTCGCCAGGCTTCACCGGGCGAACTAGCCAGCGAGTGCTGACAGAAGCTTCTGTCTGGCTTCGCCAGAGGTTTCGCCAGGCGAATGGCAGCGAGTGTTTGCTGCGGGGCTTCGCCGGGCGAATGCGCCAGCGAGCCCGACAGCAGTTTGTGTTTTGGCTGCGGTTTCGTGCTGATTTCCTTGTGATTTTGGACCCTTGTTGGTCATGCTTGGTGAGTAGCTTATTAGTGAGTTGTGGTGAGTGCATGAAGAACATTGGGACACGATTCTGTTATGTCCATATGACTATGATATTGCATCGGAGTATGTTATGAGGGATGACGGTGATGATGAGTGAGATATCTTGATATATGATGAATTGTGATCAGTAGGATCGATACGCTTTATATGCGTTGTGGTTAAATACTGTTGTGTGATGAATTGTGATCAGTAGGATCGATACGCTTTATATGCGTTGTGGTTAAATACTGTTGTGTGATGGATTGTGATCAGTAGGATCGATACGCTTTATATGCGTTGTGGTTAAATACTGTTGTGTGATGGATTGTGATCAGTAGGATCGATATACCTGGTGTGCATTGCATTGATGTGTTGTTGTGATGGATTGGATCCATAGGATCGATGCACTTTGTGTGCTTGTGCGTATATGCATTATATGATAAGTGGATCAGTAGGATCGTGTGCACTGTGTGTACCGTGTGGTTATGCATAGTGTCTTGCATAGCATGTGGACATGGTGTGTGATACACTCACGTGCTCCAAATGGGGAGCGTGGACGTGAGGCATGAGTTGCTCACGTGCTCCAAATGAGGAGCGTGGACGCGGTGTACGAGTTACTCGCGTGCTCCAAGTGGGGAGCATGGACATGGTGTGTGATACACTCACGTGCTCCAGTGGGGAGCGTGGACGGGAATTTGGATCGTTGCTCGGAAGGAGTGTATGCGACCACCCGTATCCCAAGTGGGGGACGTTGATATGTGATTATATGAGCTCATGAGGAGCGTGGTAGGGATAGATCATTGCTCGGAGGGAGAGTATGCGATCTATCCTGAGTTGAGTCGGTACCGCATATTGTTGAGTCGAGTGCATGTGTTGCATTGTGGTTGTGTGTGTGATTGTTGATGATGGGACAATAGGTCCGGGTGTGAGAAATATAAAATAATTGATTTATTGCTTCTGCCTTTTATTTCATGTACGTTTATACCGTTAATATTTGATCGTGATTCCCACCCCTTTGTTGTTGTTGTGGTCTGTGCTTCTTCGGAAGTACAGACAATTCAGGTGTTTTGCTAGCTTGGATTGTGGTGTCTCTGTAGGACTGCTCTGATACGTAACACCGGGGCGTTTTGGGAGTTTATGTGTTTATTTGTTGATTATATGTGCCCTAGTGGCGTATCTAAGTTTGGGAGATATGTGTTGATAGTTGATGATACTATATATATTTTGGGGCGGTTAGCCGGCTGATGTATATGACGATGTTGATGACATGATGTATATGTGTTATTTCGATTTGTGACAGACTATATATATATTTTTTCCGCTACAGTTTTATTGAGAAATTAATTTGGAAAAAAATGATTTATAGAATTTGTTGGAAATTGTGACATCCCGTTTGGGGGAGAAACTCTGATATATGCTTATTTAATTGTTTTATTTTATTTCGGGAAACAGGGTGTTACATTGAGCATGTGTTCTGGGCAAAGCACACAGCAGCAACAGTGCTTGATCTTTATCATCGATCTTCACATCAATATTTTCAAGATCAAGAATCAGCTTGTTGAACATATCCAACTGCTCAGCCAACACTTTGTCTTCACTCATCTTGAATGAATATAAAAGCTTGCTTCAGGTAGAGTTGATTCACCAGAGATTTGGTCATGTACAAACTTTCAAGTTTCACCCATAATCCCAATACTGTAGTCTCCTTTGATACCTGTCGAAGAACCTTATCACCAAGGCTCAACAATATTGCATTGTGGGCTTTCTCGATCATTAACATCTTTTCTTTTGTTGTTAACGCATCTTCCATGGCTGCCTCACCCTTTAACGCTTTCAAACAACCCTGCTGAACCAGTAGGGCTTTCATCTTCAAGCGCCACAGACCGAAGTTGTTCACTCCGGTGAACTTTTCAGTCTCATACATTGTTGAAGGCATCTTCTCCACGCTCACCGCACCAATTTGTTGTGAATCGGATACCTTTAAACAAAGTATAAACTGGTTTCTTAATGATCAAGAAACACACAAGGGTTAGGGTTAATAAAGAAGACAAGGTAAAACAACTAGGAACAACAAGGATTGGTTATTAAACTGCTATTCTTTTCTTTCTCTTAGAACAAGATTTCAAGTATACAAGAATAACAAAATAACCTCTCTCTCTTGAAATTAGGATTTTATCTTCCTACTTTTCTTTATGCCAAGATTGAGAAACTAGCATCCTATTTATAAGAAAAATAGCACACTAACCTAATGGGCATTTTAAGAATTACCCATTACAAGCTAACTTAGGGTACAAGCTAACTTAAACAATCGGGCTTACAAGCAAGGCCCAATTCAACATGCTAACAACCCTAGCAATATTGACTAATGCATGTTAGAACAAACTTTGACTACAACATGCATTACTCACGAACAGACTTCGACCATACTAGAGTTCGATCCAACATCTCACATTTTAATTGACAAGGAAAATATCAATTGGAATTTTCATGCATCCCTGAAAGATTTCGTGAATAACATGCATCCTTGAAGAATTGCATGGATAACATGCATCCTAGAAGGAATGTATGAATTATGTTAAAGTAATCTTGAAGGATTTGACAAAGATTTTTGTGTTTAGATGTAAATTTTTTAATATAATCATAAAATGATTATCAATCCAGAAGAATGACATGAATGATTCTAACGTGTCCCAGAATGATAGCTATATTTTTATATTATTGTAATTTTGATGCCACTAGCTAAGGGAAGTTATTTTACTTTTGAATCACAAATATAATGCATCTTAATGTAATATTGAGCTTTCATTAAATTCGGCTTAAAATATTTTGGTATATATATATATATATATATATATATATATATATATATATATATATATATATTGAGCTCTCCAATGAAGGCTCTAAAAGATTCAATATGTTGTTATGTGGAGGAACACTATTACACATTGATAATGTACTATATTCCTTTAAGTCTCATAAGAATTTATTAAGTATCAAAGATATTTGCCAAAATGAATATCATATTGAAACAAGAGATGATGGAGGTATTAAATATCTTTGTATTATAAAACACAATTCAGACACAAAAATGTATAATGGAAAAGCTACCAACTTTTTCCTCTGGCTTGTACTACACTTATATTAGTATCATTGAAGCACATTCATCTGTAAACCAGAAGTTTACAAATAATGATAAATTTCTAATTTGACATGACTGGTTAGGCTATCCCGATTATATGATGATGCGAAAGATAATTGAAAATTCATGCGGTCATTACTTAATGAGTAGAGAAATTATTCAATCAAATAAGTTCTCATGCATCACTTGCTCGCAAGGGAAGTTGATAATTCAGCCACCACCAACAAAAATTGGAAATGAATCTATCAGTTTTTTAGAGCGTATACATGGTGATATTTATCGGTTAATACACCCATCATGTGGACCATTTAGATATATTTATGGTTTTAGTTGATGCATCAACTAGATGGTCACATGTTTATTTGTTGTAAACTCTCAACCAGACGTTTGCGAGATTGTTAATTCAACTAATTCGAATAAGAGCTCATTTCCTCGATTATCCTGTTAATAACATACGTCTTGATAATGCTACAAAATTTTCATCTCAAGCATTTAATGAGTATTGTATATCTATTAGAATTGACATTGAACGTCCAGTAGCACATGTTCAATCACAAAATGGACTTGCATAATAAATTATTAAACGTATAAAATTAATTGTAAGATCAGTTATTATTAGATGCAAACTCCCAATTTCTACTTGGAGACATGAAATTTTTCATGCCGCCACATTAATTCGCATCAAGCCAACGAGTTACCACACCTCTTTCCCTTTACAATTAGTTTTTGGTAAAGAATCTAATATTTCCCATCTAAGAATTTTTGGATGTGCAGTGTATGTTCCAATTTCTCTACCACAATGTAGTAAGATGGATCCTCAAAGGAAGATGGGAATATATGTTGTATATGACTCTCCATCTATTATAGAGTACCTTGAACCAACAATAGAAGATTTATTCATTGCTCGATTGAATGATTGTCATTTTAATGAATCAAATTTTCCAGCATTAGGGGGAGATAATAAAAAGTTGGAAAAAGAGATCAGTTGGAATGAATTATCACTATCTCATCTTGATCCTCGAACAAAACAATGTGAACTAGAAGTTCAAAAGATACTTCAGCTGCAAAACATAGCAAATCAATTACCAAATGCATTCACTGATCCAAAAGGTGCGACTAAATCATATATACCAGCTGAAAATGCTCAAATAAAAATTGATATCCTTGTTGGAAAATCCAATGACTCTCAACAATGTCTGAAGCGTGGCAGAACAATTGGTTCCAAAGATAAAAATCCTCGAACAAGAAAGGGGTCTAAGAATAAAGCTGGCCTAAGTGAGGATATAGAAAATCTAAAAGAACCTTCTGACATAATAAACATTTCATCTCTAGAAGAGATTGATCTCGATAAATCATGTCCAAAATGGAATACAATGGAACTGAAATGAAGTCGACATCTGTGATGTTTTTGCATACAATATAGCGCTAAATGAGATAAATGGAAAAGAGGATCAAGAACTATTGTCTATCAAAATTTGTAGACAAAGTGAGGACTGGCCAAAATGGAAAGATGCAATTGAAGCAGAATTAAACTCACTATAAAAAAGACAACTTTTTGGACTTGTAGTCTGAATACCTTAAGGTGCGAAGCCAGTTGATACAAATGGGTTTTCGTATGAAAACGAAATGAAAAAAAAATGATTGTGAGATACAAAGCTCGACTTGTCACTCAAAGATTTTCGCAAAGACCTGGAATTGATTTTGATGAGACATACTCACCTGTAATGGATGCAGGAACTTTTTGATATCTAATATGCCTTGTAGCATATGAAGGGCTTAATTTTCACATGATGGATATCGTAACAACTTATCTGTATGGTTCACTTGATAGTGAAATTTACATGAAACTCCATGAAGGGTTCAATATACCAGATGCACACAACTCCAAATCTCGACAAAGATACTTTATATGATTGAACAAGTCTCTCTATGGGTTGGAACAATCTGGATGAATGTGGTATAATCGTCTCAGTGAATATTTGCTTAGAAAGGGATATACAAATAACTTCATTTGTCCGTGTATTTTTCTAAAAAGATCGGGAAAGTAATTTGCAATAATAGTTGTCTACATAAATGATATAAATATTATTGGAACTCCTGAAGAGCTTTCAAAAGCTATGAATTGTTTAAAGAAATAGTTTAAGATGAGGGACTTAGGGAAGACAAAATTATGTCTAGGTTTTCAAAATGAGCATTTGGACAAAGGAATATTTGTGCATCAAGAAGGCTATATAGCAAAAATATTAAAACTCTTCTATATGGACAAATGTCATTCGTTGCCTACTCCAATGGTTGTTGGGTCATATTAGATGTGGAGAAAGATCCTTTTAGACCTTGAGAAAAGGATGAAGAGTTGCTTGGTCCTGAAGTTCCATGTCTCAGTGCAATTGGACCATTAATGTGTGAGGGCAAGTTGTCGCAATACTTGTTTTAATGATGTCAAAAAATATCTAGTTAGTAATTTGTATTTTAGACGGCATCATCGAGTCGCATATGCATTCGTAGTTCTCTCGTGCACAACAATTTCTCAAAAACATGTGTCTATTCATATAGAAAAGCATTATATGTGTTTTTGTGTGGGTTTGATCATGTTGATAGACTTAGATATGCATTAGAAGTGCTTTGATATAGTAAGACATGTCAAAAAGAGCATTTTTGGAAGTTCTGAGCATTTGAGTCGACTCAAAGCCCTGCTTAGGTTGACTCATATAGAGTGAATTTTGAGGATTTGCTCTCAGGAGTACTCGTGTCGACCCTCTGGTCGGCTCATACTGTTAGCATTTCTATTTGTCAATTATGAGCATGTTTGCGTCAACACATGGACCTGTTTCGATTGATGCATAGAGTCAGTTTCTGCATAATTTTGAAATTGGGAGTGCTCAGGTCGACCCCCCTTTTCTTTAGGTCGACCGTTCGCTCGTGTCACTCTATTTTTCTGATGTGTTTGGATTTCAAATGGTTGTTATGTTTGTTACTTGGTCCTAGCTTCACATATATATTGTATGTGATTGAAATCAGTCGGGCTAAAGATTTGAAGACCGTTGGGTGGTTCAAACGTGTAGCTGGAATAAGAGGTTTATTCAACACCTTTGAGGGACTTGATTGTTCTTGAATCAAGGGGAGAGAAGACATAGTTTTAGCATCAACAACTAGGCTTGAGTGTTTGATTACTATTGCTTATATTGTACAAAAAATTTGCAACATGTTTATATTGTCTTAATTCTACTTTTAGAATTGAGGGCTGACGTACCCCAAGCAAGGACGACAGGGGAACTGCCTCAACAAATTTGGTGTTATTCTCTCTTTCGCTATTTTTCCATTTATGAGATTTTAACATTTGTGTACAATCAAATTGCTTGATTAAAATTCTAGTATAGTGTAGTGCTGAAAAATATTTGGAAAACTCATTACAATCCTTTTGATTATAATTGGAAAAGTTTAGCACTACCATTACTTAGTGAATTTCACTCGGAGTGCTTCGCACACCGAGTGTTCGAAAAATTGCTTAAACACGAGCCATTTGGGCTATTTTACAACTTGAGTTTACTTTTCACAAGGTATTGGAAATTGAACAACTTTGAGTAAATAAAATTGTATTGATTTGTGTTCAAACTTTTGATTTGGTTTCTCATCGGAATCGATATTCCATCTAGGATTATCGCATATCTGATCTTTTTAGTAACGGTTCATTTAGAAAATCTTAGTTCCTCGGCCGCTTCCGCTTAAAAGTTTTAAAAACCAATTTATCATAAGGCCGACTCTGTATAAGAATTAGTGATCTATTCAACCTCCTTCTAGATCATTGTAGTTGTCTAACAAGTGGTATCAGAGCACCGGTTCACTCCGTGCTTTGCATATAAATTTTTAGAATATGGCAAAGGAACTAAAAGAGGCTTCCAATAGAGCACCCGTTTTTAACGGTGGGAACTATAGTTATTGAAAAGATTGTATGCGTGTGCATATCAATTCCATTGATAAAAGGTATGGAATGTTATATTAAATAGTCCTATGGAAATTATCATGACCGATGAAAATAACGTTGTTGTGCCTAAGTCTGAAGCACAGTGGAATGATGAAGATGAGAAAAAGTACAACTACGATTAAAAGGCTAGAAATATTATGATCTCCTCCTTGGGAGTTGATGAGTATTATAGAGTTTCACATTGTACGACTACTAAAGCTATGTGGGACGCATTGCAAGTCACCCATGAGGGAACTAATGACGTCAAACTAGCTCAAATCAACACTTTGACTCAAGAGTTTGATCTCTTTCACATGGAGCAAAGGGAAACCATTACTGACATGCAAAAGAGATTTTCTCATTTAATCAATTGACTAAACTCACTTGATATACCAATTTCCAGTGACGTTGCTACTAACAAACTTTTAAGGTGTCTTACTAGGGACTGGAAACCAAAGGTCACAGCCATAAAGGAAGCCAATGACCTCATGACTTTGGACCTTACAACTCTATTTGGAAAGCTCCAAGAACATGAGCAAGTGCTCATTAGCCTTGATCAATTTGAGAAAAAGGAAAAGAAAGAAAAGACAAAACTTACGGAAAATAAGTCAATAGCTCTAAAAGCTTATTGTTCAAAGTTCTCCGCAAAAGAGTTAAGTGATAACGAATCAAGCGATGAAGATGATGAAGAAACGAATGAGGATATGGGGATGTTCGTGAGACGATATAATCACTATGTAAAGAAAAATGATATTCAACATTCTAAAAAGAATCTCATCAATTTTAGAAGACAAACAAGGTCTTCCAATAATGAAGGCAACAAGGGTAGTAGAGAAAAAGGATCATGCTATAACTGTGGAAAAGCCAGAAACTATAATCCAGATTGTCCATTGATGAAGAAGGACAAATGGAAGGAAATTAATCATTCACAAAAGAAACAAGGTAAGCCTAGAAGAGCTTACATCGCAGGGAAAGCAATAGTGAGTTATCCGGGGATGATAGTTTAAGTGACGAAGAAGAGTCTGTTAACCTTTGCCTCTCTGCTCATCAAAAGAAGAAGAATAAAAAGGTACGACATGCTAAATATGATAACTCTAGTAAATTGTCTTATTCTGAATTACAACATGCTTTTGACACCTTACACCATGAGGCTAAGGAAGCTTTTAGAGAAGAAGTGGATTAAATTTGATTTGAAATTCATGTTGCACTAAAGACTATGATCTAGGAACGAATGCGTCGCATATCGTCCAAAGAACATACGCTAAACACTCTAGACGGTATGAGGGGAGGCCCCCCAATCATCATTTCCCAAATGCTTAAGGCTCGTAGTGTATAACACTCATTATCCATTATTAAGTGTTTTGGAAGAGTTTGAAGATGAGAAGAGAGACACACTCTAAAGGGAGACTAAACTTAACCTAATGTTCTCATGCAAAGTTCACCTATGATTGGGACGAAATGGGAACGCTACCTAATGTTATCATGCATGGGTTCAAACCTAAGGTCTATCAAAATCAATCTTGAACAAGAGAGATTATAGGTCCTAAGGGAACATGGCAAAGAAGAAAGAAGAAGGAAGCATAAGAAAACATGAAAGAAGAAAGAATGCATATGCAATGCAACACACAAGCAAAGGGAGGAAAAAGTGTGGGGTGAAAACCTCCACAAGCACATATCAACCTTTATTATGCAAATAAGGAAATTTAATACAAGAAGGAATGCACACCAAAAGATTTTAAACAAACTTAAACAAAAGTGAGATAAAGTGAGATGGATGGAATCCATACAATCACTCACATATCCGTCACCATGCCCCAAGGCAAACCAAAAGAGACAGAGATGAAGACAAGATCAAATGTGAGTATGGGAGATAAGGCGAGGACAACAAGGAACTCACATAAGCAACTCAACCATGAGCATCACAAAGATCATGCAAGAAAGCATACAAAAAGTCCTCAAAAGAATCACCATTCATGCCATGTTCAAGGTACCTCCAAAGGAGGGACCAAACCATCTCAAATGGGACTCAAGGGTCCTTGGACAGAGGTAAGAACCAAAGGAAAGAGTGCATAAATCAAGGAAGAACACACATCAAAGCATATTGCACAAATAGGCATGGTAAAGGACCTAAGTCCTATACACTTTCAACACTTGAAACCAAGTGGAAGGCCATAAAAGAAATGCAACTTAGAAAAAGCAACAAACAAGTGTATGACCTAAACTTTTGCATCCAAACACCTCAACATGTTAGAAGTGTAAATCGAAAAGAGTTGGGAGCAATTGGGATCCACAAGTATCATTTCCCATCCAAACTAGGTCAAGTGTGTGTGTGAACCATCCTTAGGAGTAACTTGACTTGCAAGTTACACCAAAATTAGGAAAATGGCTCAAATAAATCCAAATAAAATCTCAAAATCACATTAAGATGTAGGCAATCAGAGGCCAAGAGCTCAAACGCAATGTTCCATCAAAGCATCACCACAAGAAATAAATCCCTAAGGTGCACCACTTTGAAATGGAATAATCGAGGGTCAAACAAAATGACTTAAAAGTCAACCAAAATGAAATCAAACCAGTGCCAAAATCATCCTCAAAGACCCATCAACTCATCATTCAAATGAGGAAAAAGTCTTATTCATTAAAGATTTAAATTGGCCAAGAAACAAGTACAAAACAAACAAGATCAATTGAAAAAATCATTCAAAAACCACTCCAATCATTAATTCCATTTTTAATTGAAAAATAAAGGAGAAATAAAAATAAAAAATACCAAAAATTAGTTAACACATTAAAGTGTCCTAAAATATTTTTTGTGGAATTTTTACATAATTGGAGCTATTTTAAAATGATTTAAATCAAAACAGAAAAAGAAATAAAAAGAAATAAAAGAAATAAAGCTGTGTGGTGTGAATAGCAATAAAACTATTGCAAAACAATGGGCTGGGTCAGCCTGGGGGTGCGCTTATCAATCTGAGCCCATCTCATTTCACTAAGTGAAACGACGCGTTTCACTAATTGACCTAGCATGGTCAATTTCCACGCAGGATGGTCAGCAAGATCTCAGCCACAGATCTGGTCAGGTCAAAAGGTCAAAGCATCACACATCAGCACATCTGAGATCCAACCAGACGCCGGAGCCCTAGCTCCAGTCGTCCTCTCCGGCAAGCTGGCCGAAGTTGCAAGTTTTCATACCTAACCAAATGTTGCCAAATTTTATACCAAATTAAAGAGGAACTCATGTAGATTACAGATCCAATGCTCAAATTAATTTATCATGCATAAATAAAGAGAATCGAACGGTGGAAAATTCACATGCTCAACTGAAACTTCATCATTCAAAGCAATTGAGATGCCAAACATTACCTACCAGAGGTAGGGCTTCAGGCGCAACCAGCAATTCCCTAAATCAAAGCCTAGAATGAGAGAAATTTTGAAGAGAAGGTTATCTAACGGAGCCTCTCCGTTGGAGCTTCAAATGGTGCTAAGCTTAATCCAAACTATGCAGATCCACTCTATGAAGTTCAAGGAAAAAGAAGATCACTTCAATTTGCTTTGAAATGGCTTGAATCTGGTTTCACAATTTTGAATTTTCTCTCCACTTTCCAAATTTGAAATCAGAGCTCTCTCCACAAATTTGCTATTGTGAGCTCTCATTTTTTATTCTAAGCTTTTATATTATGGATATGTGAGTGATTGGAGGCCAATGATGCTCCAATTTGCTCAAATGAGAAAATGCCCAATTTGGCAAGTAGCTTCATGCACACGTGAATTTCACACTATACACACATGAAAATCATCTGAACTTGCAGCTGGGACTTTGAATTGGCCATGAGGATTGGAATTGGGCCTTGAGTTGATCCATTTAGGAAGTTTAGAGTTGAAACTTCCTTGTGAAGTAACTTCAAATTACACGTGATTTTCACCTTATGGATCAAAGTTCTTTTGTGCATTTTTCTTGCTTAAACATTGTGAACACAATTGGATTGAAAAAGGGTATGAAAAAGACCTATAATCACTTCAATCAAAATCACCTTAAAAAGTCCATTTTCACTTGAATTTTCTTCACCCATGTCTTTATCCAAGCCTAATTCATGACAACCTTGTGTTCTATGATGAAGTTAAGACCATTTGGAGCAACTTTCATGTTGGAGAAAGTTTCATTTGAAGTGCTTAAGATCATGAAAATGACCTATAATGAAAATGACATATAATCAAAGTTTCCCAAAATACCCATGCCTTGCAAGCTTCATAACTTGAGTTCTACAAATGAGATGAAGTACTTCTAGGACTTTTTTGAAAGTTAAGATCATGAGGAACAACTCTCATGTTCACCCCAAAGTGAGATGAAACAAGCTTCTAGGTCAAAAGTGTCTTGGAAGTTGGTTGACTTTTGTTGACTGAAAATATGTTCATCTGAGGACCCATAACTTGTTGGCATCATAACTTGAGTTCCACAAACCCAATGGATGATTTCTAGTACTCAAAAAGAAATCTTAGAACATGCCCTAAAAGTATCATGTTTGCATCAAAATGAGATTACACTTGTATCTTGAGATATGCGGTCTTGAAGTTGGGCAATAAATAGGGGATTTTACACTGACAACCTTCTGAAACCCTAATTTAGTAACTTCTCCACCTCTTGATTCTTCTTGATTTGATCTTGAAGTGACATCTTAGATGTCTTAACACAACTTCCCATGACTCCAATAACTTGGAACCAAGTCTCAAACTCCTTCAATTCCACAGTGGACTTTGCCCTAAGCAGATGAAACCCTAGGTGTACAAACTTCACTTGTGACCTCTTGCACATGAAATAACAACTTAGACAAGCTCCACAAAGGCTTCTAAAGCACTCAATGAGATTCTCCATCATCTTCTATGCATAACCATGGACTTGCGAACCCCTAATGATTTGATTAGACCCTCTTGCTTGAGCTGGAAATCTTTAGCAAACTCCTCTTGAGATGCACACCTCTCTTGATCCCCTACAAAAGGACAATGTTATGCACATGAAAATAATAAAGAAATGAAATGAAACAATATCCAAGTAGAGAAAAAAGGTTGAGCAAATTTTGGGGTACAACAGATGCCCCTATTCAAGCGACTTGGACCTGAATGAGTGAAAAGCGAACGACTTTCAAACAATCAAGGTAAAAGACGATTGAATACCAAAGAACCCGGAAATTTGCCAACCGCTGAAATAGAACTGCAAACCCTGATTGGGGATAACAATCTTCGGAAATAACTGAATTGATGGTTGCAACGGTAACAAGCTAACAGATTACCAATCAAAAGCATCGACACGCAGTCGGAAAAGACCTCTGCTAACACGCAGCTGATAAAAAACATTTGACTTCGCCATCAGGCATCTATCGAACACAATAGGCAACAAACCCAAAGGTTGGATCAATAACAATTGACAAAGACATCTGACATTATCGTCAGGCATCGACGTCAAGTCGGTAAAAACATTTGACCTCGTCGCCAGGCATCAACATCAAGTCGGTAAAACATCTGACCTCGCTGTCAGGCATCGACATCAAGTTGGTAAAACATCTGACCTCGCCGTCAGGCATCGACATCAAGTCGGTAAAAACCTCTGACCTCGTTTCCAAGCATCGACATCAAGTCGGTAAAACATCTTACCTCACCGTCAGGCATCAACATCAAGTCGGTAAAACATCCTATGACCTCGCTGTCAGGCATCGACATCAAGTCGGTAGACATCTGACCTCGCCGTCAGAACTAAATATCAAATATGTAAAAACATCTGACTTCACCGTCAGAACTCAACATCATCTGTAAAAACATCTGACTTCGCTGTCAGAGCTAAATATCAAATCTGTAAGAACATCTGACTTCGTCGTTAGGCATCTGTTAAATAAAAACAAGCATCGAACCCGAAGGTCGAATCAATAACATTTGAGATCATCTGACATCGCCGCCAGAAATTCGCTAAATAAAAAGCGAGCATCGCGCCCGAAGGCCGGACCAACACAAATTTGAGATCATCTGACATCGTCGTCAAGCATTCGCTAAATAAAAGCGAGCATCGCACCCGAAGGCCGGATCAACCCGAAGATAAATCACAAGGAAACTCCGCTGGGGAAAAGAGAAACTTGAACAAGCAACTCTGGTGGGGAGCAAATGATAAGATGAACACCTCTATAAAAGATCCTTCTTACCAAGGTCTGAATACCTGTACGGACTTAGAGAATCAATATCATCTATTTCCATGGTCTGCATACCATACGGGCGCAAGAAATCATAATTTGTCATGGTCTGGATACCACAGGGAACACAATACAAGCTGCCATGGTCTGCACACCGTGGAGATAAATCAAACATCCATCTGTTGAAGATATACCTGAAAGCAAAGAGGTAACAACCTGGCTTATGTTTCAAATGCATATGTTTGAAAATGGCGTAATGCTCCATACGAAATGAAAATGCTACGCGATTCTGAGGATGCTATGCATGAATGCAGATGCAACAGAACTGAATCAAAAAAATAAATACTGAAGAGAAAAAGCAACCCTGTCGGGGAAAGACTAGACAAGTCTAGTACAAACGAACCCATACTGGGGAAAACAAGCCCTAGATGGCCTTCCTGGACAGGAAATTTCCTGGGTAACAACGTTCTAACGAGAACGAAAATTCGTTCAGCTGGGGATTCAAATCACAACCTACTGAGGAAAATACCCTGAATGGCCTTCTAGAAATACCACGCTTCTGGGGAATAGACGACCCTACTGTGGAAATAAAGCACAACCTACTAAGCAGTAACTCCATTATGCCGAAAATCAAAACAAATCCTGCCGAGGAAAACGCCCAGAATAGCCTTCCAGAATATAACTCTTCTAGGGAGTAGACAAATCGGCTGAAGAAAGACCACCTAACATTGGAACGAATCTAACCAAACTGGGAATCAACGACTCTGCAGGGGATAACAATCAACCTCTGAGACTAACCATACTTTACCGGGGAAATTAGCGACTTGGCTGGGGAAACACCCTGAACAGCCCTCCAGAACACAACGTTCTAAGGAATAAACCCGCTCTGCTAAACATCAAAATCCACCCTGTTGGGGATACTCAGCTGGGGAGGAATCTACCTCTGTTGTAGATTACTCAGTGGGAATACTTAAACAAGATCTGCTAGGAAATCGTCCCACACTTCAGGGAAGAAAACCTACTCCGGCGACTTCGCTGGGGATTACTCAATCAGGGAATCAACATCAACCTCTGCTTGGGGAGTGAGTCTACAATCTGAACTCTGAGGGGATACAACACCACCTATTCAAATTCTATGGGGAAACAAGGTCCTGAATTTACTCCGCTGCTGGGAAACGTTCCACACCTGCCCGGTGTAGAGAAATCCAATCTCGACTCGCTGGCGAGTGTAGGTGAATTTTCCGTCTGCTGGGAATAAGGGTACACCTGGCCTGCATGAAGAATATCAAACTCGACCCTCCTGGGGATGATCTCACTCTGCTGGAGATTTTGTTCTGAACTGCTGAGGAATGGGCGTGTACAGACGATCTGCTGGGGATAAGTGTGCACACTACTCGCTCAACTTGCATATCCTGTAGAAACAAACTCTACTGGGGATAAAGCTGCACCAACTCCACTTGTTGGGGGCGAATGAGTCTCTACTACACGCCTCTTTGTGGCGACTTCACTGGGGAAGCGGTGATCCCACCGAGAATACACCTCTGACAATTTCCCCAAGGGTAACGATCCTGCAAAAGGAACAAACAAACAATATATCCTGCACAAAAGGAACTATCTCGGTCATCATTCGTGACATTGTTCAAAGAAATCAAAGTTTTAACGATTATCAGCCAAAGCCTGCAAGTTTATGTATGCGCAAGTTTATTAAAACATCGGACGTTTTTCACAAACAAAACAGAAAAAGTTAAAACAAAGCAAACAAACACTGAATAGTATACGTTTTATTGACAAAAGGCCTGAAAATAGGCAGATTTTACAACAGATGCAACCCCTGAAAAGAGGAAGCTGCGCAAAAATATACAAAATGTCGGTAATGTGGCACAGACAAACACCATGAGCTAATCCCTCTATAACTCGCATGACTTCGATGCTTCCCGACACTTCGTCTTCTGAAGAGATTGATTCGGATGAACGGCCCTCAGATCCTCCCTCAATCCACTAATCTCTAAAGATCAACACGAAAACCGCAGTTATTTGCTTTTCAAATCCCTAACTTTTGCCTGAATTGCCCTTTCGGGTTTTCAATTCACTGGGATACCCATTTTTGTCAAATTCGCCTTTCCAGGTTTTTAACTTTGCGGGTGTATATCTTTTTGTCCTTAATTTTTTCCCGAACCCATTCTTTTTATGGTTCGCCGGGATGCCCTATTTTTGCCTGGATATTCTTTTTTCTTTCCAGCGGGTCTCTTTAAGCAAAGTATTTTTTAGCTGTGTCTGCGTTCACAGGGGATGTGAAATCTTCACCATCCATGGTTGATAACAACAAGGCTCCTCCAGAGAAAACCTTTTGCACGACATACGGACCTTCATAATTAGGAGTCCACTTGCCCCTGTAATTTGTTTGTGGCGGGAGAATCATCTTCAACACTAGATCGCCCGTCTAAAAGCTTCCAGGGGGAACCTTCTTGTCGAAAGCTTTCTTCATCCGGCTCTGATACAACCGACCATATGCAATGGACGCTAGCCTTTTCTCATCCATCAGGCTAAGCTGATTCAATCTGTTCTTTATCCATTCTGCCATATCGAGCTTGACGTTGACCAAAACTCTCAAAGAAGGAATCTCGACTTCCAATGGTAGGACCGCTTCCATACCATACACCAGCAAGAAAGGAGTTGCCCCAGTTGAAGTGTGTACCGTAGTACGATATCCATGTAAAGCAAAGGGCAACATCTCATGCCAATCCTTATAGGTTACAACCATCTTCTGCACTATCTTCTTGATATTCTTGTTGGTCGCTTCAACAGCGCCATTCATCTTCGGACGATAGGGAGATGAGTTGTGATGCTCGATTTTGAAATTCTGGCACAATTCCTTCATCATCTTATTATTCAAGTTTGAACCATTATCAGTAATGATTCTTTCGGGCACCCCATAACGATAGATGATGTCCTTCTTGATAAACCGAGCTACACTTGCTTAGTGACATTAGCATACGAAGCTGCTTCCACCCACTTAGTAAAGTAGTTAATGGCTACCAGGATGAAACGATGTCCATTGGATGCGGTGGGTTCAATCTTGTCGATCATGTCAATGCCCCACATGGAAAAGGGCCAAGGAGATGCCATGACATTCAACGGACTCGGCGACACATGGATTTTGTCAGCATAAATTTGGCATTTATGGCACTTCTTTGCAAATTTGAAATTGTCTGACTCCATGGTCAACCAATAATACCCTGCTCGTAACAGCTTCCGAGATGTGGCATGCACGCCGGCATGTGTACCAAAAGTACCTTCGTGGACCTCTTCCTTAAGCAAGCTAGCTTCTTTCTCGTCCACGTATCTCAATAGCACCAATTCATAATTCCTCTTGTAGAGTACACCATATTGGTTCAAATAAAAGTTCCCAGACAACCTCCTCGGAGTCTTCTTATCCCGGGTCGACGCCCCTGGTGGATACTCTTGGTTCTTGAGAAAATTCTGGATATCGTAAAACCACGGCTTGCCATCGGAGGCTTCCTCAATGGCGAATACAAAATTTGGCCTGTCAAGGCGCAAGATGACTATTCTTGGAGCATCATTCCAATAGTTCACCTTGTACATCGAGCATAACGTCGCCAGAGCGTCTGCCATCTGATTCTCCGCTCTCGGCACGTGGTGAAACTCTACCTTGTCAAAGAAAGCTAACAACCTCCTTACATAATTCATGTACGGAACCAGATTAGGCTGCTGAGTTTCCCATTCCTCCTTGATCTGATTGACAACTAGTGCTGAATTGCCATATACATCTAAATTCTTGATCCTCAGATCAATAACTTCTTCCAAACCCATGATGCACGCTTCGTACTCGGCTTCATTATTGGCGCAAGGGAATGTTAACCTGGCAGTGAATGGGATATGGGAACCATGAGGAGTCGTGATAATTGCCCCAATTCCACTACCATATGAGTTAACAGCTCCATCAAATATCATCTGCCATTGAGAACCCTTCTTTGGACCTTCATCGGGTAATGGCTCGTCACAATCTTTCATCTTCAGAAACATGATGTCTTCGTCAGGAAATTCAAATTTCATCGGTTGATAATCATCAATTGGTTGTTCAGCAAGGTACTCTGACAGAACACTTCCCTTGATAGCTTTCTGGGAAACATATTGAATGTCGTACTCTGTCAGTACCATCTGCCACCTGGCAATTCTCCCCGAAAGTGCTAGCTTTTCAAAGACGTACTTAATCGGATCCATCTTCGAAATCAACATGGTTGTATGATTTAACATATACTGTCTTAGGCGTTTGGCAGCCCAAGTGAGTGCACAACACGTTTTCTCCAACATTGAGTACCTGGATTCACAATCTGTGAACTTTTTACTCAGATAGTATATTGCATGCTCTTTTCTTCCAATCTCGTCTTGTTGACCGAGAACACAACTCATGTTGTTCTCAAGAACCGTTAGATACATTATCAATGGTCTTCCAGCTACTGGTGGTATCAGTATCGGAGGCTCCTACAAATATTCTTTTATTTTATCAAATGCCCTTTGGCAATTTTCATTCCAGACGACCGCCTGATCTTTCTTTAAGAATTTGAACATGGTTTCACACGTGGCTATGAGATGAGATATGAACCTAGCAATGCAATTCAATCTACCCAAGAAACCACAAACCTCTTTCTCTATTTTCGACGCTGGCATATTTTTAATAACTTTTATCTTTGCAGGATCGACCTCGACTCCTTTTTCACTAACAATGAACCCCAGCAACTTTCCTGACCGTACACCAAAAGTGCACTTGTTCGGATTCAACCTCAATCTGAATTTCCTAAGCCTTTCAAACAAATTCAACAAATTGACCAGATGCTCCCCCTCCGTTTGGGACTTCACAATCATGTCATCAACATATACTTCGATCTCATGATGAATCATATCATGAAAGAGAGTCACCATAGCCCGCTGATAGGTTGTCCCTGCGTTTTTCAAACCAAAAGACATTACCTTATAACAGAAAGTCCCCCACAGCGTGATAAACATCATTTTCTCCATATCCTCTGGTGCTATTTTGATCTGATTATAGCCTAAAAAACCGTCCATGAAGGGAAACACGGAATACTGAGCAGTATTATCCACCAACACGTCAATGTGAGGGAGCGGGAAATCATCCTTCGGACTCGCTTTATTCAAATATCTGTAATCAACACATGTCCATAACTTACCGTCCTTCTTAGGTACAAGTACGATGTTAGCGACCCAAGGAGGGTAAGTGGTCACAGCTAGAAATCCTGCATCCAACTGCTTCTGGACCTCCTCTTTGATTTTCACAGCCATGTCTGGTCTAGTTCTCCTGAGCTTCTGCTTGACTGGCGGACACTCTCCATGCAACGACAAGCAATGAACCACGATGTTTGTGTCAAGCCCGGGCATGTCTTCGTATGACCAAGCAAAGATATCACTATACTCTCGAAGCATCTCAATCAATCTCTGCTTGATATCACTCTGCAATGCAGCCCCTATTCTGACATCTCTTTGGACTTTTTCAGTACCCAAATTGACGACCTCAATTTCTTCCTGATGAGGCAAAATGATTTTCTCTTCCTGTTTCAAAAGTCTGGCTAGCTCTTTCGGTAAGTCTTCATCTTCGTCAATCTCTTCTTCGGCTTGAAATATCGGATTATCAAAGTCAAAGCGAGTCATAGACGGTTCTAGAGCGATGTCATCTGCAATATGCAACCTACAATGATGATGTTTAAATGCTTAAAATGATATGCAAACAAGCACAAACCACATTTCCATTTTATTGTTAAAAATAAAACAAGAAAGACAAGGATCACACAATTTGAATGCAGAAAAAACGCCCTCTGATTGATTGATAAAAAGATTGTTCAAACATAAACAAGTAGGCCTTGAAGACAAACCGCTATGCTCCGGGTAGAATCATAGGGTTATATAATAATCAGAAAAACAAATCATTACTCTTCTATTGTCACTTGGATGATTTCCTCGACAGACCAGTTGTTCAAGCTTTGTCCTGGGATGCATGGCCGAATCCACGCGTCCATATCACAGTCGATGTCCCCTTCTTCATCTGATACTGTATTAATCTGCTTGAAGATTACTCCACCGTTGGTAAACCGGACAGACCCTTTATAGCGTGACGCACTCTGTGAGGATGAAGATGGGTTGTATCCCCATCCAAACTTGTCCTGCTTGTTGGGTATGTTCAACACTTGACCCCAACCTTGAGATGCCCCTACATTTACCACAACTTGGGCCTCTTTGAAGGATGACATGGCCACCTCGGGCGCTTTGCTCGCAACAAGTGCTTTGTCTTTGATCTGAACTGTCTTAAAGGCTTGACATAAAGTCTCATGGATTTCACCATCCACCTCAACGTACTTGAACGAAGATAAGTGACTAATCATTATATCCCCCTCCCCGCAAGCGGTGACAACGCTGCCACCCACCATGTATTTCAATTTTTGGTGCAACGTGGACGTTACAATGCCTATTGAATGAATCCAGGGACGACCCATCAGACAACTGTAAACATGCTGAATGTCCATGATATAGAATACAACGTCAAACACCTTGGGACCAACTTGAATTGGCAGCGTCAACTCTCCGAATACAGATCTCCTGGTCCCATCAAAAGCACGTACTACCAAGTCACTTGGCGTACACATTATACCACGGGTATCCAACTTCATCAGCGCCTTCTTCGGAAGTACATTTAAGGATGATCCAGTATCAACCAGCACGTGAGACATAACAGCTCCTCGACATTCAATAGATATGTGCAGCGCACAGTTATGATTCCTTCCCCTGGGAGTCAAATCCAAGTAAGTGAAACCTAGCCCATTACCTGCATACACGTGTGCCACAACCCCTTCGAGTTGGTTCACATATATCTCTTATGGTACATAGGCAGTATTCAAGATTCTCAACAGAGCGTTCCTGTGCGCTTCCGAACACAATAACAACGACACTATGGATATCTTGGACGGAGTCTGTTGCAAGTGATCCACAATCTTATAATCACTTTTCCTTATCAATCTCATGAACTCCTCCGCGTCCTTCAACAAAGATTCCTTCTCACTAGCTTGAGAAGTTTCCTCCCCTGCTTTTCCTTTTCCTTTATCAGCTCTGTAAGCGACTACTTCAGGTGACGAGAACACTCTTCTGCTTCGAGTAATTCCACCAGCTCCAACCCATAACTTGTTGGCATCATAACTTGAGTTCCATAAACCCAATGGATGAGTTCTAGTACTCAAAAGAAAGCTTAGAACATGCCCCACAAGTCTCATGTTTGCATCAAAATGAGATTACACTTGTATCTTGAGATATGTGGTTTTAAAGTTGGGTACTAAATAGGGGATTTTACATGACAACCTTCTGAAACCCTAATTTAGTAACTCCTCCACCTCTTTATTCTTTTTGATTTTATTTTGAAATAACATCTTAGATGTATTAACACAACTTCCCATGACTCCAATGACTTGGAACTAAGTCTCAAACTCCTTCAATTCAACAGTGGACTTTGCCTTAAGCAGATGAAACCCTAGGTGCACAAACTTCACTCGTGACCTCTTGCACATGAAATAACAACTTAGACAAGCTCCACAAAGGCTTCTAAAGCACTCAATGAGCTTCTCCAACATCTTCTATCCATAACCATGGACTTGCGAACCCCTGATGATTTGATTAGACCCTCTTGCTTGAGCTGGAAATCTTTAGCAAACTCCTCTTGAGATGCACACCTCTCTTGATCCCCTGCAAAAGGACAATGTTATGCACATGCAAATACTAAAGAAATGAAATGAAACAATAGCCAAGTAGAGGAAAGAGGTTGAGAAAATTTTGGGGTACAACAGATAGGACATCGTCGTCCTATGCCTATGTATTCCCTCGTGCAATTGGAAAGTCAGAGTCAACGTAGTTCGGGAAACTACGGGTGATGGGGGAAAGGTTGCTCGCCAAGACATAGCCGTCTTGTGCCTACGTATCCTCATCTGGTATAAGAAATCAGAGCAAACGTAATTCGGGCTGACACGACCACTGGTTGGTTCAAGTGTTTTAACGAGTATGGTTAAATATCCGTTCTAGCAGTTAAGGATGATGCTTGTTTGCGGTAGAACGAAAAATTAACACACTCTTTCTGAAAATGACTTTGAACAATTCCGAAGGATAAAAAGGTTTGACTTTTGTTTGTGTTTTTTATGAGAAGAAGTGAATTGAGTTAGTTTGTAACTCATGTTACACTAGAGACTATGACTTGAGAGCGAATGCGTCGCATATCGCTCAAAGGGCATACACTAAACACTCTAGACAATGTGAGAGGAGGCCCCCACTCATCATTTCTCATGTACTTAAGGCTCTTTGTGTACAAGAATCATTATCCTTTATTAAGTGTCTTAAGGAGTTATGAGATGAGAAGAGAAGACACAAGACTCTAAGGGGGACTGATAAACCCTAATGTTAGCATGTAATGTGATCCTAAAATTGGGATTGAAAAGGGAACTACCTAATGTTATCATGCAAAGGATTCAAAGCCTAATGTCTCTCCTACTCCCATCTTAAACAGAAGGACTAGGAATCCTAAGGGATCATGGCAAGAAGCACAAGTAAACACATAGCAGTTCAATCACAGATGAAAAGAGACGAAAGACTTAAACAAGTCAATGCAATACAAAAATGCAAACATGGAATACAAACACAAATGAAAGTATGAAATGATGCAACAAGAAGCAAAGACAAAGGAGACTCAAACACAAGGGAGGACTTAACCAAGTCAAGAAGGATGAGATGAAATGGAAGAAGTAAACTCCTACAACCATCCACCATCAATCATCAAGAGAGAAAGGTGCTATCCTAAGAAGCAAAAACAAAGAAGTGAGGGAGGAAAGAGTATGGGAAAGCCACCACATCTTAATAAACTCAACCACACTCTCTTAAAGCTCAAACAAAACAAAGCAAGCAAGTAATGCAAAAGAGGCACAATTGTTCATGACAAACTCAAAATGTATTCAACATCACCAAATCATCATGAACAAGTGTCAAACCAACTAGGGCAGCATAGAATACACAAATGGAAAGATCCAAATTCAAAGTCAAAACAAAAGGCAAGCACAAGAAGGATCATGTACAGATGAAGAACCAAAGTTCGAACACAATCTCACACATCAAACAAGTGGAGAGACATGATCAAAAGGTAACTTGTGGCACAAGTTACACACCCTAAGGACCTCTAAACAAGCAAGACAACATCTCAAGCATGTTAACAAGAGTTAACAAGGCTTAAAAGATGCTCAAGGGATCATTCATGATCATATCCCAAAGATTAGGTCAAGACTAGTATGTGTAAACACCCTCAAAATGACTTGAATTTGTAAAATCCACCAAAAATAGAAGATGATCTCAATAAATGCCAAATAAAATACTCAATTCAAGATGAACCAAGTGAAAAACAGAATGCAAAAGCTCAAGTTAAGAGCTCACTCAAAGCACCACCAATTATACCCAAGAAGGCAAGGTGTTCCACTTTATCGAGTGTGTATCGAGGGTCAACAAAAAAGGCAATGGAAAACTATTGAATTATGATCATGAAAAAATAAAATCCACCCTCAAAAAATCGTTAATCCATCACCTAAGTGAGGGAGAAGAATTGGTCATAGGGGATATTTAATTGAGGTTCAAATGATCAAACCAAAACTAGGTATGAACCATAAAACACGTTAAATCTTAAATTCCAAATAAAATATTAAAATAAATGGAAAAATAAAATAAAAATGATGAAAAATTAAATAACACATTGAAATGTCATAAAATAATTTTTGGGGGTTTTTGGATAAGCAAAACGATTTTAAAACAATTAAAATTGAAAAATGAAAATAAAAAGAAATAAAATAGGAAGGACAAGTGAGAGGGGGTATGATCAGCAAAACCAATTGAACTGAAACCCTTTGCAATGCGCGCCTGGGCTCAAAATGATGGGGTGTGAATATCAATTGGACTAAGCCCAAATCACAAATGAATCAGAGTTTAAATGAAACTCTACGTTTCATTAATCCAAACATGGTCAAACATACACATAAGCACGATCATTCCAATACATGCATGTTACATTCAAGATTCTCAAAAAAGCGTTGTGGTGTGCCTCCGAACACAACAACAATGATAGAATGGAAATATTCGAAGGAGATTGATTTAAGTGATCCACAATCTTGTAGTCACTTTTTTGAATGAGCCTCATAAATTCCTCTGTGTCTTTCAAAAAAACATCAATGTCACCCTGTTGTTGGATATTATCCTCAATCACGGCCTTACCCTTTCCTTTGTCATTCCTATCAGCATTAACCTCCATAGAGAAAAGATTCTGCCACTCCTAGTGATACCTTCGGCCCCAACTATGTTCTCAACCAACGAACTTCCGCTTGCAGACCCTGTCCACTCTTGTCTCTGCCCATTACAGAACACCTCTCCCCCGTAATTCCATGGGATGGCTTTAGTGCTCTCGTATGGCACGGGTCCAGGTACAGTAATGATAACCGGAGCTGGCCTAGCAGGCGCTGAAATATTGATTGTTCGGTACGAAATAGAAATCATAGCAACTTCGCTTCCATCATTACTCACCTTATCCTCAACATCTTCTTTCACAACCTTGTCAAATTGTAAACAACACTCATAAATCATTCTCTGAATACCCTTTCTCAAAAGATCACAACCCTCAGGCTGCACTTTACATTCTGAGCAATCAGTAGAACATCCAGGAAACACTCCCTTCTTCAATAAACTAGCCTTCACGAAACTCAACAGAGTCTTTAAATCCTCAACATCAGTTATCAAATTTAATTTTTCTCCCTCAATAATGGAGTTGGCTCCTGCCACCCCATGATTCGGCATCGGGTTTTTATTCACATTAGGCCCATCGTTGGTGAAGTTGATAGCTTTGGAGTCAAGCAAGTCCTGAACTTTGTGCTTGAAGGCTTTGCAGTTCTCGACATTATGCCCCAGGGCACCTGAATGAAAATCACATCTAGAATTTGCATCGTAACCAGGAGGCGGTGTACCAGTGAAAGGAGCCAGAGTCCTCTTCTGAACCAATTGTAACTGCAGCAGACGTTGTAATAACTGAGAATATGGTATCGGAGGATTCTCAAACTGCTTATCAACCATTTTGCGCCTAACAGCATAAGGTCATGGAAAATTAACTCGCTGCTGAGTTGCAGCCGGGATATCTACAGTAGCGGCTTGTTGATGGTGACGGGACTGAGCTCTACCTTTACCCTTGTGAGAAATAGCATTTGCATCCCCTTCCCTTCTCTTGGGATTTGTTGAATATGGTTTCTTTGTTCCTCCCGACGAGGATCCACCACCATTGAGAATCTTACCAGACTTAATCCCACTTTCGACTTTCGCGCCAGCCATTACCAGATCAGAAAACCATGCAGACATGCAGCCTATTAACTTTTCAAAATACACACCAGGCAGTGAAGCCATGAACATGTCAATCAGCTCCCTTTCCACCTTAGGAGGTTGCACTCTAGCAACTAGATCCCGCCATCTCTAGGCGTATTCTTTGAAGCTCTCAGTATTTTTCTGTGACAAGCTCTAGAGTTGTACCCTGTTTGGTTCCAGATCACTATTATACTGATAGTGACGCACAAAAGCTTTGGCCAATTCTCTCCAGTTGCGGATATGAGTTCTCTCAAGTCCCATATACCATTCCAAAGACACTCCCGCCAGACTGTCTTAGCAAAAATGCATTAGCAGCTTTTCATCCTCGGAATAAGCAGACATTTTTCGGAAATATGCACGGATGTGTACTCTAGGACAAGTTGTCCCTTTGTACTTGTCAAAATCCGGTACCTTGAATTTGAGAGGAATCCTGACCCTAGGAACTAGACCAAGATCTGACATATCAAGACCTAGAAAGTTCTGATTTTCGAAAGACTTCATCTTTTCTTCAATCAGTTTAAACCTCCTGCCAGCTTCAGTTGGCAAACCACCTTCCATATCTCTCATGGAAAAGACATCATCCTGGTGATCTTCCCATTGGGGATCAGTAGCCCCGTTGTTGTACCCCAAAATTTTCCCAACCATTTCTTGTACTTGGCTTGTGTTTCATTTCATTTTCGCATTTGCATAGCATTTGTGTTCGAGGCAGGGGATCAAGGTTTTCCGTGGCTCAGATTGCTTTTAGTGCAAGAGACTGAACAATGAGCATTAGAGGCTCCGACATTTATTTTGCCCAGATCGAACGGTCAATTTTATTTTGTTTTGCAGGTTAATTTCAGTGCAGGAGACAGCATGCAGGCTATATCAAGCATTTTCACAGTTGGAATATTCAAGAATAAGTTTCAGAAGCTTAACAGAGCTCAAAACGATTGAAAACAGACCATTGTGCGGGTTTCCCTCCAAAAGGCGCCAAATTCAAAATTTTGAAGGTGTTAATCGATTAACCAATTGGTTAACCGATTAACCAAGTCAAAAATAGGTCAAATTCAAATATTCAAGGGTGTTAATCGATTAACCATATGGTTAACCGATTAATCAGTACAAATTTCTGCTCTGCACGTGAATTTTCAAGTGAATTTACTTTGGGGTCCATTTTGATCATTCTTGAAGTTGATTTTACACTAAAGGAAGGATCTAGAACCATTTCAAATTTTGGTTAACTTTCAAATTATTTCAAGTTCCCTCCAAATTCCCATTCCTAATTCCATGCCATTTTTCACAAACCACATTCCAAACCTCATTTGGATCCTAACCTAAGGGGTATTTAAATGACCTACTTCAAACCTCACACATCTAATCTTCATAATTTCATTCTCATTTCAGAATTCACTCTCACTCTCTCAATTTGCTCTTAACTTTTCACTCCCAAAACATTTACCAAAGCTCTTCTCACCTTAAATTCTTTGATTCTCCATTAGAATCATTGATTTCTAAGAACTAGACCTTCATCCTTCATCATCATCATCTCCATTTTTCCATTCAATTTTCGTGCAAGTTTGGATCTGAATTTTGGATTTGGTTTGAAGTAGCTTATTTGAGTGGATCTTGCTTAATTTTGGTGGATCATCACTTCTACTACAAGAATACTCTCGGATCTTGAAGGAATTCCAGATTTCTAGCTTAGATCTGCTCAATTGGAGTTGAATCAACATTAACCGAAGCAATTCTCCGCTTCGTAGGTTAAAATTCTAGATCCATTTTTGTTTTGAGCTTATTTGCATAATCATCATGTTGATCTTCATTTTTGATTGATTTTGCTAATTGGAATCATGTGATCTGTGATCTTGCTGGTTTAATGTGTTTATATGTTGATTGGATCACTGCTTGCTGGTTTAAATTCGTGTATAATTGATTATGCGATCATCCGGGTTATTGGATAAGTGCTTATGTGCTGAAAATGCTGTTATCTTACTGTTTTTCTGCTTCTGGCACAGTGTTAACCGATTAACCAATTGGTTAACCGATTCACCAACACGAATTTTCAAATTTTCAGGCATTTTTGACTAGTTAATCGATTAACCCCTGGTGTTAATCGATTAACATTGTGCCAGCAGGCCTGTTTTTTCTATTTTTCATGCTTGTTTGGTTTAGTTTCACTTCGAATCTTCACGGATCAGTGTGATGCATTAGAAGTGAGATGTTTTGGATATAAATGTAAAAGATTAAGATTAAGTTTTGATTCCCAAGTCCTTGATTTTATAAGTTTTTCAAATACAAGATTTGATTGGACTTGTGTGATAGCACGTTGGTTTATGTAATTTATTCCAACAAGCCAAGCATTAGAGTTTTAAGGGTGATATCACACAGGTGACACTGTCAAAAAGTGGCGATAGACATTAGACAGGATGTTGATGTGCATATTTCTTTACCTACATTAACACCGCATTGTAAGAGAAACGAAGGTAAAGGTGTTAAGTTTGAGGACATCAACAAAGGGGATACTCATTTATTTATACATTTAAAAAGTAAAGATTTTGTGTTTAGTAATTACAATTTGCTAACTGCTCCATCTATGCGTGACTACAATAACGACAATACAAGTGTCGGCTACAATACTCTTGCTACATCAGTCGTGGGTTTATCCGTATTTGCGTGAGCTCATCCGTATTGCTTGCCTTTGCTTTTCATCCTTCTTTGAATCTCTCACAACCATTGGCCCAGACTTACCATCCATTACTTGGTTGATAACATATGTTCCCCTCGGCGGATGAATTAAGGAAGAATTCTAAGCAGGGACATGAAATCCATACAAACTCTATATCATTAAATATTGATTTTAACCTAAAATGAAGCACATTCTTGATAACACAACAATTAAGGTTGCTCCCCTTCGGTGATCTGCAACACAAAAAGATCAATGAGAAACTATTCGGTTATAGAATTAAAAGCAAGGTGTGCGAAGAGAGAGATGAAGAGAACCCTCTCGGTATAGCCGATGACGGAAGCGATATGACGGCGTTAACAACACAATAGGATTAGGAGGTTGGGACGACTCCTGCAAGCCTCTGTTCTCCGGTTCTGGCCCCTTTTTCATCAGATAGTTCTATGCTTATTTCGGAAAAACCTCTACAAGAAGGGTTTCTTGACAAAGCAAAACCTGCATAAAAGAAAGACAAAGTAAATAAATAAATCTAGGAAGGGAAAACCATGACTAGTCATCTAACGTGACCAAATCAGATTGTACCTATAAGCACTAATTGTAAGACAAGGTTTCACGGAGATACCTGCTGCAAAATTCCAAGTTCGTTCCAGGGCTACCGGTCCACCACTTCCACCCATCTAATTTGAAGCCGAAAATGGAATACCGCAGTTTTCTTTCCAACCCTGTTAAAACAAAACCAATGAACACTCTAAGCCTACAAAACAAGAATGAGGCACCTCAATTTAAAGAAGAGGGAAAGTAACCGAAGAATCGGAAGGTGCTCCGAACAATTTACCTTCATCGTTTCCGGCTTCCAAACTTATCATCTCTCATCTAGAAGCAAACACCCTTGATACTTGCCAACAACTTCAACTTCCACCGACACGTTTTGAACATATCTGCACAACCTGCATTTACAATGAGGGATCAAAGCATCAGTCAAACTTAGAGCAACATACAACAACATTCATGATGAATTGAAAAAGAGAACTGAAGCCAAGCGCGGAACAGAATTTGAAGGAATCACCTGCAAAATTCAGAGTTTGCAAATTCGGAGATAGGCAATGCAAATGTCTCACGTATCCTCCTTTCCCGTTGCACCAGTGAAGCATTGATTTAAGGGTGTCAAAAAGAGGATTAGTTAGTACAAGAGATTTAAAAAGGATTTGATTGAAAATGATTTATTGCCATATTAAGGGTTTAAACTGAAAGCCTTTCCCATGACAATCAAGACGACATCAATTCCTTTCCTATATTGATGAAACATGCTTCAGACAGAGCTAAACCGAAAGAGCAAGGAGATTCATTATCAGTTAACATCTTTTGGCTCAAAAGAGCCTATAAAAGAAGAAGAGTTCGAGAATCAGAGAGATCCATTTTTCACGAATCGCAATCACAAAAACCCCAGAAAAATACCCAAATCAAACCCCTAAAAAAATTTGTAAAGAGAAAAGGGTTAAGAAGCTTATCTCTGTTAATCGGAACCATCTTTCAATCACCACAGCCTCGCCGGAAATCGTCAACCTCCGCCTTTTCCATGAATCGCCAACCTCCGTTCACGTTAAGATACATTTGCCATCACGCAAAAGACCCTAACCCCCATACATACACCGTAAGTTTGGTTTTGTCTGAACATTTGAAGTTTGTCTAATTTTATTTGTTTTGTAGATTTGGAAGAGGAGATTTCAAAGAGAAAATCCGAAAGGAAGAGATCCAAGGAGAGAACGGGAAAGGAGGTAAGCGGAGGTGAGGTGAAAGCGAGAAGAAACGAAGAAGAACATAGTCAGGAAGCGGATCATGGGGGAGGAAGATGAAGATTTTGAAGTGAAGGAGAGAGTGAGTGGGAGAAGCTCGCGGTGGACAAAGGGGGGAGAAAAGGGGATTAAGGTTTCCAATTTGATTTTATGTTGTTGTAATCATGTGCTCGCCTGCCCATTGTAACTACCGTACACTCTCACACACATCACCATTCACCGCACTTTGATCACGATCTCACGGTTCACAACTTAACCCCCGCGATACAACTCATACGCCTGCACACACCCGATCCACCCGTCTCCATTAATCACCCAATTATCCACTAAACCACCCATTAACCTCTAATTAACCGTCATTAATTCCCTAATATTAACCTTTTTATTTTAATTAACTAATAATTAACCCAAATCAGTCATTTTATTAATTGAACAAATAAAACCTATTTTAATTAATCATTTTCTTTTTATTTAATCAACTCTAACCTACTCTTTATTTAGTAAATTCTTTTTTTACTTAATTAATTTACTCCAATTTAATAATTCTTCCACTAAATAATAATATAACTTGTTCATAAAAACTTTTTTGATAGTAAATTGCATTTCATTAATAATTATTTTTTATCCGTTGTTAATAATAGAAGAACTATTTATTAATTTAATCGACTTATACTTATTCAATAATAATAAAAATCTTTTATCTAATAATCTCATTTTATTTAATAATAAATACAAAACTTATTTAGTGTAATTTAGCTCTTATTTATTTAAAAACTATCCACTTAATAAGGAGATAATCTTTTTTTACTTAATAAATCTATTTAATCTTTACCTATTTAAAATTTATTTAAAAGAATCTAATCTGTTTATAATTTAATCTAATTTCACTAAAATAATAATTTAATTTTTCATAAAATCAATCTCACAAATTAATCTCCCCTAAAATTAACCTCGCATAAAATTAATCAACGCGCCTCCTAACTCCGACTCTATTCAAGTATGCATGACCCCGCGCTTGTCTTGTTTAAGCACTTTTGCCTGTCACATGGATTCATTTATCTGTTTTCGCTTTTTTACTTTATCCGCAATTTATTTTATCGCATCGCATAACGTCCAAAGGAAGAATCTGCACATAACGTGAAACTTGTGCGTATGCATTTCATTTGCATCATGATCCCCATTCGACCCTTGATCCCATTCAAGTTGATCGCTTAAGTTAGATCTTACCCCATAAGGAGGACCTTTGTCTTTTATCTTTTACAACTTAGAATAAACAATTCAACACAAATTCAAACAACTCAAATCAAACTATTATTCAAACCATTAGAGAATAAGACATGAGTCATCTTGATAGTCGAGAAATAAATCTCCTGCCCCATAACAAATACAATCAATGTGTAGGATCTTTTCCGCTTAATAGAGATAGTGACATACTCGTCGATACTTCTGAGTGATCGAGCCCTTCTCTTAAGACGATGCAAAGACCATATCCTATAAGTTGTGGTGGTTAAGTCGAGTAATCTCCCTTAAGATGATAACTCGTCTTTTCTCCTAGAATCAATCAACCAACAAACCCTTACCCTTCGGAAATTTGACCAACAGTCAAAGAGTTCCTCAAACCCTTTAGGGGAACTAAAAATACTCTGATTCCATTCCTGTCAGGATATGTAGGTACAAGATGCGACGTCTTGGCGAGTATACTTAGAAATAAACCACTAGGTCTTTTATCCCCTAAGCAGATAACCCTTAGCAATAAACACCATAAAACAAGAGGTTCCTGTAGAGTACTACAGAAACTTAGGATGCTAGCACCTTCCCTAAGTTTAACCAACCCCCGAACCTACAACTCTCTCGCTTTTGCATTTGCATTGCATTGTGGGTATTCGATATTTTTCCCTTCCTTTGGAGAAATAAAAGACCGGTGGTGAACTAAATGAATTAAGATTCAAATTAATCAATAATTTGACATCCAATTCTCACCGCGACAATGGGGAAACCTTTTTTCTCTACCTCGCCGTCGCAACCGAGGCTGTGAGCGTCGCCCTCATCCGTGAAACCCTTGACGGGTAGAAACCCATCTATTTCACGAGCAAGGTGCCGTAAGGGATATAGCTAAGGTATCAACAGATAGAGAAGATGGCCCTCGCCCTTATCAATGCTGCAAGGAGACTGAGGCACTATTTTATGGCCCATACTATCGTGGCACGCATTGACCAGCCCATAAAGCAACTACTGGGTTGTCCAGACATGGCCGGAAGGATGCTCAAATGGTCGTTGAAACTATCTGAATTTGACATCCAGTATAAGTGCAGAAAGGCCCTCAAGGCACAAGCACTAGTTGACTTGGTAGCAGAAATGATCTTGCTCGTCCAACCGAACGAGGGTGCCCGCAAGTGGTTCATATTTGTTGATGGAGCGTCCAGCTCGGCGGGGAGCGGAGCAAGTGTCATCCTGGAAAACGAGGAGGGAATCCTCATCGAAGTTTCGCTCGCACTGTCCTTCCCACCTCCAAAAACCAGGCAGAATACGAAGCTTTCTTCGCCAGCCTACGCCTCGCCGTGGACTTGGGAGCAAAAGAAGTCGTCATTTGCACCGACTCTCAGCTAGTGGCCCTCCAAGTCCGAGGGGGAATACCAAGTCAAAAACGATAATTTTTCCGAATACATGGCCCTGGTTAAGGAGAAGATGGCAAGCTTCACCTCCGTGGAAGTAAAACATGTTCCCTGCGAACATAATGTTCAGGCAGACATCCTATCAAAACTATCCAACACAAAAAAGAAAGAGGGAAACAAATATATCATCCAGGAGATACTCCCACGACCTAGCATCGAGAAAACATCCACGACCTTCGACGTGCACGTCGTCGACAACGACCACTGCTGGATGACCCCAACATATAACTACCTCACTAAAAATGAACTACCATCCGACCCTAAGGAAGCCAGCGTAGTAAGGTATAGATCGTCCTCATACGATCTGGTCGAGAAGAAGATGTATAAGAGGGGATTCTCCATACCCCTCCTCAAATGCGTCGAATAGGAGATGGTCGCCCATTACCTACGCGAGATCCATGAAGGAATCAATGCCAAAACCTAGGTGGGAGGTCCCTCACGAGGAACGCTCTGCGAGCAGGTTACTACTGATCGACCATGCAAAACGACGCGAAAGAGCATCTCAAGAAATGCGACAAATGCCAACGGCACGGGGACATGCTCCTTGCACCACCCAAGGAGCTCAAGGCCATGTCCTCCTAGTAGACCTCCACCTAGTGGGGCCTGGACATCCTGGGACCCTTCGTCGTAGGCTCCAACCAAAATAAATAATTAATAGTGGGAGTGGACTACTTCACCAAGTGGACAGAAGCTGAGGCGCTGGCCAGGATAACGACCCACAACATACTTCGTTTCTATAAGAGAAACACTCAACTTGGCACTAAACAACACTTTGCATCCGTCGAGCATCCGCAAACTAACGGGCAAGCCAAAGCGGCAAACACAGTAATCTTACGAGGTCTCAAACAAAGATTAGATGAAACAAAGAGGTAGTGGGTCAAGGAGCTACACACTGTGCTCTAGGCCTATCGCACTACACCTCATTCGTCAATCGGGGAAACTACTTTTCGCCTAGCATACGGGACAGAGGCGGTATTCCTCATTGAAACCCACGGGTCGACCAGACAAACTGAAGCACTTTTGGATGAAGAAATAAACAGCGAAGCCCTGAGGGAAGAACTCGACCTCGTCGAAGAAGTTTGGACAGAGGCAGCCCTCTGCGAAGCCTCTCTCAAATAGAAAATAACGATTAGGCACAACACCAAGGTCATCTGACGAGAATTCCAAGTGGGCAACCTCGTTCTAAGAAGGAATCACAAAGATTCCCGAGAATGTAAGCTCACCGCAAACTGGGAGGGATCCTACCGCGTTTGAACAAAAACGGATAACGGGGCCTACTACCTAGAACACCTCATTAGGGAAGAATTAGCTCGACCATGGAACGCCTAAAAGTAGAAACAATATTATAGCTAAGGCCCTCCACTATCGGCGTGCCTCGCCCAAGTGGCGGACACGATAACCGACCACTGGTGCACGCCTAGGTACAAGCGATGCACCACTAAAAAGGATCTAAGCAAGGGTCTGGCGAAGAGACCTATCCATGCTCGACGGAGGTTCCTCGACCGAGTTCGCCGTTGTCATAGTACCATGAACGGAAGAACCCCTAGCTCACGATGGGAAGTTCACGCTGCGAACACAGGCCACGGTCGTGACCTGAGCTCCACGCTACCTGGAAACAACCCAAGCCCTTCGATCAGTTCCCCGCACTGTCGAACATCATCTATCGAGCATACCTAGAACATAACAAATTATTAAGTGCCTCTTACGACCGCGTTGGACGGTGCAGGACACTTAAAAAGTATTAGACAAAATATAAACATACAACATACTGATACATATTACATAACACGACCACGAAGGGCCGCAATTATGTGTGATACAATAAAAAGAGGCCAAGTCCCACAAAATAAAATTACAATAAGTTACAAGTTAACCAAATGGCGCACAGGCCAAAGCACAAACTAGGAAAGGTTCACTGCTCCTCTTGTTGAGCCTCCTCTTAGGTCGCCTGCCCCTGCTTTTCACCGCCATCGTTGAACTGGAGAAAATCGGGGACGACTATTTGGCCCACTTTGACCGTATAGAGGAATGTGCCCTCCATGGTCAGCTTGACCCCAGGGTTCACCAGCTTTAGTTAGTCCACGGTGTTCTGGAAAGCCTCCTCACCGATGGCCACAAGGCCGTATGTGGCCTGAGTAAATTGAACGACTAGCTTTGACCGTGTCAACAACTTCTTCGTCTCCTCGGGCTCATCATAAGCGGGTGCAACATCGATTTTCAACTTCGCCACCAAGTCCTCGATGACTTTCAACTTGGAAGCCAGGGTATCCCTCTCTGAAGCCATCTCATCGCGGCCCTTGTGTGCAACATCTTCGAGCTCCCTGTCCCGCTCCTCCTGAAGCTTCTTGACCTTTTCTTTTGGGATCGTCACCGCAGTTTTGGATTTCTTCAGCTCGAGCTCAAGCGGAGAGCCGTCCTCGATATATACCACAACCATCTCTAGGATCCTCATCAAGGCAGAGGTATCTTGTGCAAGCATGACCCGCTTGCTAGGGAGGTTTCAAACTTTAGAGATTCTGCCTGAGGAATGGACAGGGAGGACCCCTCAAAGAATTTCTTGTTATGCAGGCAAGGAGGCAATTCGAACTTGCTTTTAACAGACTCCCGACTGAGGTCCACAATTTCATTCGTGTGGGCGTGCTTGGGCCTCGAGCTCACGGGTAGAGGCGACGTTTGAGTGGCTGGAGGAGTTGAAGATGAAGTCCCCAACCCTGTCTACGGGGGAGTCGTTCGCTGACCAAGGCAAATTCTTCTTAGGGCAGGGCCACCCTTCATCTTTCCTTGGGCATCCTTTATCATCCTCTCCTGTGCTGAAGAAATTTTATCTTCAAAAATAACGAGCACGTGGAAAGAAAAACATCTCGAATAAAATAAGAAAAACTGATAAGCTACCCAAAAGTTCGAGAGCCTCCTCGAGAGTGCTACATTCGAGGAACTCTTTAGTGTTAATATATTGGGCTTCCACCTGCAGCCCCCATCTTCCCCGTAAAGAACCTGCCCGGCGAGAGTCATGCACTGAGGAATGAAGCCATCCATAAAGGCCACCAGCTTGGCATAGCTGGCCCAATCATCATCTACTAACTGATAAGGAGTGACTATATACTAATCAGTTGAACGGGTGAAGTAAGCCCCCTCCAGCAGAAAAGGAAGGTAAGCAGCCTCCGGGCAACTATTTTACCCTCCTCGTCTATTAGGTCCTCCCCGTTTTCGTCCGTGGAGACCTCCCACATAAAAGTCGATTCAGTAGCTTTCTTCGACACTGGCTCGATCACATAAAATATCTCTTTAAAGGTCTGGGTGGATTCGGAGAAAGGCTTGAATAGTTTTTTTCCCTGCTTCAAGGAAACCCAACCAAACTTCCTCCCTAACACCTGCCATTGAAGATGAAATATGGTGAAGAAGAGCGGGAGGGTGGCCCCGATTTACAAGTACTTGCGCACCAGTTCATACGCCTGCATGAAGACAATGGGGTTTGGGTTCAGTTGAAAGGGCGCCAGGTCAAGATGCATGAAGACCGCCCGTTGAAAATATGTGAAGGGAAACCTCAACCCTATCTCTTTAAAAATGTATTCGTACATGGGAAATATCTCCCCGTATGTCGAGAAAATATGTTTGTCTTGTTAAAACACAGATTGGTTCTTAATATATCTCAATGTTTTGATGATAACATTAAAGAAATTTTGTATAGAAAGAATATATACTCTAATTTTGTTCAAGTGTTTTTGTTTCAGATATCAAATAAATATTCATCTGAAGACAAAAAGAATTCCTCTGAACATTATATAACGCAAAGCTCTGAGCGTAGGAAGTGCAGCTGTAGAAGACTCTGAAGCGCTAGCTGCGGAAGACTTTGAAGCGCTACCTGCAGAAGACTCTGAAGCGCTATATGCAGAAGACTTTGAAGCGCTACCTGCAGAAGACTCTGAAGCGCTACCTACATAAGACTCTGAGCGCAGAGTATAAAGATTCAATATATTCAGAAGACTCTGTGAAAACTAAACGCTGCAAGTACAGAGGCTTTGAGAATCAAGTCAACTTTGATCATTCATTCACGCTAAGCACTTTGTTGCATAACTCTGGATAGAGTGACTCTGATAAAGAAGAACAAGGAACATTATCAGAGGATCTGATGCAAGATTATTTTTCATATCTGTTCATTTGAAAAGATATTGTTCAAGAAAGATACGTTGCTAAACCCAATGTCTACCAACGACACTATTTCTCATTCGTGTATGGCACAGGAATTCAGGCAAAAAGGGAATGTCAAATCAAGACGAAAAGTATTTGTCCTTTCTGTCTACATCCTACAGTACTTTCATCTACACACTATTTGAGAAAGTGGAGTATATAAAGAAGTCTCCATAAGCACTTCAAGGTTAAGAAATTCAAAAGAAGAATTCCAAAACAAACAATCCAAGGAACATTTAAAAAACAATCAACGTAGAAACTCATATAAAGAAAAACACAAGTACATCAAAAAACTTTCTACATCAAACACATAAGTTTTATTTATTCTTCATTTTGTGTAAAAATCACAGTTGTGATAATAGCTTTTTAGGAGCACTTAAACACATTGTATTTTATCTTTGTAAAAGTTCCTTGAGAGACCAAGTTGTGGTCAGGATTCTTGAGAAGACTAAGACAGTTTGTCTTAGTGATATCACTATAATCAGGTTTTGATTTAGTGGATTAAGTCCTCGTTTGAGAGAGGCGAAATCACCTTGGCCGGGTGGACTGGAGTAGTTTGAGTTCAAACGAAACAGGATAAAAATAACTTGTTATTTTCTATTATCATAATTGTTTTTGAAAACCCCTTATTCAACCCCCCCCCCCTTCTAAGTGTTTTCCTACCTTCAGTTGGTATCAAAGCTCCGGCTCTGAAGTGCTATCACTTAACAGTGACAGAGAAAGATCCAGTTGGGAAAACTCTTGATTTATTATCCTTGATATATTATGGCTGAACAGTCAAACAACAAATATGATGATAAAGATAGAATCAGCACCAAACCTCCCATGTTTGATGGAGAGAAATTTGATTATTGGAAGGATAGAATAGAAAGTTTCTTTCTAAGCTATGATGTTGATCTATGGGATTTGGTCATTGATGGATACGTTCACCCCACTGATGGTGAGGGCAAAAAGATTGACAGAAAGTCAATGACTGACCAACAGAAGAGAGATTTCAGAAATCATCACAAAGCTAGAACTATTCTGTTAAACGCTATATCTCATACTGAGTATGAGAAAATCACAAATAGAGAAACAACGTTTGATATGTTTGAGTCATTAAAGATGACACATGAAGGAAACTCTCAGGTGAAGGAGACAAAGGCTCTTGCGCTTATTCAGAAGTATGAAGCCTTCAAGATGGAGGATGAAGAATTTGTGGAAACCATGTTTTCAAGATTCCAGATTCTGACAGCTGGTTTGAAGGTCCTTGACAAAGGATACTCCACTTCTGATCATGTGAAGAAGATCATCAGAAGTCTACCAAAGAAGTGGAGACCCATGGTCACAGCGCTGAAGCTATCAAAGGATCTTAACAAGATCACTCTGGAGGAACTCATTAGTTCCTTAAGAAGTCATGAGATAGAGTTGGAAGAAGATGAGCCTCAGAAGAAAGGTAAGTCTATTGCTTTGAAATCAAATAAAAAATCTGACAATAAAGCTTTTCAGGTACTTAAGGAAAGCTCTGGAGAATCTTCCTCAGATGAAGATGAATTGTCTTTATTTTTCAGAAGGATAAATCAACTCTGGAAGCATAAACAAAAGAAGTTCAGAAACTTTAAAAGACCATAACAACGTGGAGAATCTTCTGGACACAAAAGATCTGGCAAGAAAGAAGTTATGTGCTTTGAGTGCAAGGATCTAGGACACTATAAAAATGAATGTCCCAAACTTCAGAAGGAGAAACCCAGAAAGAAGTTTGAGAAAAAGAAGAAAGTCCTGATGGCCACGTGGGATGACTCAGTTGATTCTGAAGCCTCATCAGAGTCAGAGGACGAATGTGCAAATATGGCACTAATGGCTGACATGGAGGTGCACGAAGAAACATCTGAATCTGGATCAGAATCAGATTCAGAAGAGGTATTTTCTGATCTTACTAGAGCTGAGCTAATTGAAAGCTTATCTGAGATGCTTGAAAACTATAGTAAGATTGGACTCAAATACAAGAAGCTTCAGAGCTATCTTGCATCTGAGACTGATCAGATGAAATTAGAAATTGTTGAGCTAAAAGCAAATAATTTTCAAATAAAAACTGATTTAGAAAAAGCTCAACAAAATTCTGATTCAGATACTATGTATTGCTCCAAAAATATTTTAGAAGAGTGCGACTATAGTTTTCAGAGGTTCTTGTCCAGAGGCCTAGATAGAAGCAAAATGGATTTTGTGGTCTATGGTGTTAGCAGGAATAACAGAAAAGGAGTTGGATATGAATCACCCTCTAGGAAGGATTTAAATCCAAAACCTGTTGATAAGTTGATCATTAATTATACTCCTATGTACACTCATTTTAAATATGGTCACCTAAATGACATAAAACACACACGTACAGATCAGATCACAAAAAGCTTTATTAAACCAAAACCTCATCAGAACACAAAAGTTTTTAAGGAACAGAAGTTCAGGCAGAACTTCAGACCAACTAACCCCAGAGGACCCAAAAAGATATGGGTACCTAAGAATAAAATAATCTTTGTTGCAGATGTCCTTAGCAGAAAAGTTAAGACACCAGTCATGGTACCTGGACTCTGGCTGCTCACGGCATATGACGGGAAGAAGGTCTATGTTCCTAAGCCTGGAACTTAGATCTGGAGGAGACGTGAAGTTTGGAGGAAACCAAAAGGGCAAAATCATTGGCTCTGAAACAATTGGTAATGGTAACCTCCCTTCTATCTCTGATGTTCTGCTTGTTGAAGGATTAACACATAACTTATTGTCCATAAGAGCAACTTTAACGCAGGATTGTTAAACCAAAATTCCTTATAGTTTACGTTAGTAATAAGGAATTTGCATTATAGTAGAGCTGACATGGCATCCAAATGAACTAAAATTTAGTTCTCATTATCTATATAGTTAACGTTAACTATTCTTGTGAAACCTATTATAATATTATTTAATATTAATAAAATATTCCAAATATTTCATTTTAAATATTTTAAATAGGTACGGTCATATTACCATTTTTTACCTTCTATAAATTCTATAGAAACTTTAATTTTTTTTACATACAATTTTACTTCTAAATTTTTTTCTTTCAATTTTCAATCTTATTTATTTATCAAATGGATGACAACCAATCAAATTCTTATTATAATTATATTCCTATGAAAATGTAATTTTTTTTATTATTATTGTTGTGAATTTTGTATCATTTTTAATTTTATAATAAAATATATTTAATATTATTTTTAAGTTTTTAAGGTAAATTTTTTAAAAAAATATATATGCATTTTAAATAAAATAATTAAATTAATGGTAACTTGAATAAAAAATATAAAATGTGGGATCAAGTCTTGGTTTCTTATAAACAACCACCATTAAAGTAAAAACTACTCAGATCAACTATAAATTTTTTAAATCCTACAAATCACTTTGGGCCCACAAAAAGTATCTTAGTTTACTTATTTAGTTTACTCCCACTAAAGATGCTCTAAGTCAATTAAGTGACAATGGTTATGATATAATCTTTAATCAAAAATGTTGTAAAGCTGTTAGTCAGAAAGATGGTTCAATCCTCTTTAATGGGAAAAGGAAGAACAACATTTATAAGATAAATCTTTCAGAACTGAAATATCAAAATGTTAAATGTCTTATGTCTGTTAATGATGAGAAATGGATCTAGCATAGAAGATTGGGTCATGTTAGCATGAGACGTATATCTCAGATTAACAAGCTCAATCTGGTCAGAGGACTTCCTAAGTTAAAGTTCAACTCAGATGCTCTTTGTGAAGCAAGTCAGAAAGGAAAATTTTCAAAATCTTCTTTCAAATCTAAAAATGTTGTTTCTACCTCTAGACCATTAGAGCTACTTCATATTGATCTGTTTGGACCAGTGAAAACTGCATCCATCGGAGGTAAGAAGTATGGATTAGTCATTGTTGATGACCACAGCAGATGGACATGGGTAAAATTCCTAAAACCCAAGGATGAGTCACACTCTGTATTCTTTGACTTCTGCAATCAAATTCAAATTGAAAAGAATTTTAATATTTTCAAAGTCAGAAGTGATCATTGTGGTGAATTTGAAAATAAATATTTTGAAAAACATTTTAAAGAAAATGGCATTGCACATGATTTCTCTTATCCTAGAACTCCTCAACAGAATGAAGTTGTAAAACGAAAGAATAGAACATTGCAAGAAATGGCCAGAACCATGATCAATGAGACTAATATGGCTAAACACTTTTGGGCAGAAGCAATTAATACAGCATGTTATATTCAGAACAGAGTGTCTGTAAGACCTCTTCTGGAGAAGACTCCTTATGAATTATGGAGGAATAGAAAGCCTAACATTTCTTATTTCCATCCTTTTGGATGTATTTGTTTTATTTTGAATACTAAAGATAATCTGAACAAGTTTGACTCTAAAGCACAAAAGTGTTTCATGATTGGATATTCTGAATGCTCAAAAGGCTACAGAGTATACAATACTGAGACACAGATTATGAAAGAATCAATTCATGTCAGATTTGATGATAAGCTTGGCAATCAAAAGCCAAAGCAGTCTGAAATTTCTGTAGATAGAGAAGTTCTTCTCACAGACTCTGAAGAATCAGAGGCAGATAGAGTTAAAGCAATAGAA
This sequence comes from Lathyrus sativus, assembly GCA_963859935.3. Lineage (NCBI taxonomy): Eukaryota > Viridiplantae > Streptophyta > Magnoliopsida > Fabales > Fabaceae > Lathyrus > Lathyrus sativus. The sequence continues at coordinate 678,990,206 of OZ012738.1, read as the reverse complement.
CCAGAAGCTACTTAAGATGCTACTCCACTAACTGCTCATCTGGACAACTTAACCATTTCTGAAGAAACCCCTCTAAAAGGATCCTCAAGAATCAAAGCTTCTCATCTAGAGGAAATGATTATTAGAAAGAAGGACGATCCCATCAGAACTAGATCCTTTCTCAAATCATCTGGAACATCATTGTTTGGTTTAGTATTAATTATTGAACCTACCTATGTGGATGAAGCTCTGCAAGACAATGATTGGATAGTTGCTATGCAAGAGGAGCTAAATCCATTCACAAGGAATGATGTTTGGGATCCGGTTCCAAGACCAAAAGGATTTAATATTATTGGAACGAAATGGGTTTACAGAAACAAGCTAAATGAGCAAGGGGAAGTCATTAGAAACAAGGCTAGACTGGTTGCTCAAGGCTACAGTCAGCAAGAAGGTATTGATTACACAGAGAAATATGCTCCTGTGGCAAGGTTAGAATCTATATGTTTGCTTATTTCTTTTGTTGCACAGAATAACATCACTCTGTATCAGATGGATGTTCAAAGTGCTTTCTTAAATGACTTAATTGAAGAAGAAGTCTATGTTCATCAACCCCCTGGTTTTGAAAATGAAAATTTTCCAGAAAATGTTTTTAAATTAAAGAAATAACTTTATGGCTTAAAACAAGCTCCCAGAGCTTGGTATGAGAGGCTGAGTAATTTTCTTCTGGAAAATAATTTTATCAGAGGAAAGGTTGATACAACTCTCTTTCATAAATCAATTAAGAAAAACATTTTAATCTGTCAGATTTATGTAGATGATATTATCTTTGGAACAACAAATATTACACTTGGAAATGAGTTTGCTGAGTCTATGCAGGCAGAATTTGAAATGAGCATGATGGGAGAACTCAAATTCTTTCTGGGAATTCAAGTCAATCAAACTCAAGAAGGCACCTACATACATCAGACAAAGTATGTGAAGGAGCTTCTGAAGAAGTTCAACATGACAGAGAGTAAGTCAGATAAGACTCTAATGCATCCAACTAGCACTCTAGGAAAAGAAGAGGTAAGTAAAAAGGTAGATCAGAAGCTCTACAGAGGTATGATTGGTTCTCTTCTGTACTTGACTTCTTCTAGACCTGATATTCTCTTCAGTGTTTGTCTTTGTGCTAGATTCCAATCAGATCCTAGAGAATCTCACTTAACAGCTGTTAAGAGAATTCTGAGGTATCTGAAAGGTACTACTAACGTGGGTTTGTGTTACAGAAGATCTGATGATTTTAAATTAGTTAGCTTCTGTGATGCTGATTATGCTGGAGACAGAGTTGAACACAAAAATACTTCTGGAAGCTGTCAGTTTCTGGGAGGCAATCTGATCTCATGGTACAGCAAGAATCAACCTACAATAGCACTTTCAACTACAAAAGCAGAATATATTGATGCTGCTGGTTGTAGTACTCAGATGCTCTGGATGAAAAGTCACCTGGAAGACTATCAGATATATGAAAGTAACATTTCTATCTTTTGTGATAATACTTCTGTTATTTGCCTCTCTAAAAATCCTATTTTACATTCTAAGGCAAAGCATATAGAAATTAAACATCATTTCATCAGAGACTATATTCAGAAGGGAATTTTAAGTTTAAATTTTGTTGATACAGACCATCAATGGGCTGATATTTTTACAAAACCCCTTGCTGAAGATAGATTTAAATTTATTCTGAAGAATATTAGTATGGATTTTTATCCAGAATAAAATTATTATTCAGAAGCAAATTTATTCAGATGAAAAATGATTAATGTCTATATTCTGAAGTGTTGCATCTGTAATTTCTTTTGTTACCTTATTTATTTTGTGAAACTCTGAACTAACAAGCTTCAGAGGATCTGAACGCTAGCTAACGTTTCATTTCCTAAAGAGTTTCAGAGACACTTAAATATCAAACACGTGTCACATGAAATCTGAAAGGTGGAGTGTACAAAGTGAGGCGCCGTTTGAGGTACTGTTTGAATTATTGCAATTCTCGTTTTCCCCCCACTTTTGTCAAATCTCATTAAATGCTTGAAATCATTCTTTTTGTTTTAATTAATGTGATTAATTGCTAAGTGTTGTTTGTGTTTTTGTGCCCTAATTTTATCTTTATATATTCCACGATCTAACACTTTCACTCTCTTTCAAACACTATATGCACTTTGGCCTTCTCCATTGTTTTCTCTTCTCCGCTAAACCTAAAAGAAGATCAGTTCATCTCACAAGTTCTGCTATGGCAACTTCTTCATCTTCGTCTCAAAAGTTAGCATCAACAATGGCTGGGGTATCATCATCAGAAATGGATATTGTTCCATACCAAGAACCAGAGAGAACTCTTCTTACACCGGTTGAGAAATTAGAAGTTCTTTGTGAATTTATGGTGGATTTTGAATGTATTGCGAAGAACGACTTTGATCTTCGTCCAACTGTATCTTCTTAAGGATGGGTGAAGTATTTTGATAGATTGTTTGGTCTAAATTTTCCTCATTTGGTTAAAGAATTCTGGATTCACGCGAAGGTTTACCCAAAGTTCATCTCATCATCTGTTTTGGGAAAAGATATCATAATCACTGAGGAGATGATTCATAAATTGATAGGGTATGAAAAGTAGATGGTGTTTCTCATCTTCCTGTAGGACGCGTAGACATGGATGAAGTCTACATTGAAATTTTCACTTCTGGGTTGCCTTCAAGCAAGATCAAGGATCTGAAGATGCACTACAAGATCTGGGCAAAGATCTTTCTGCGATGTATTCACCATAGAAAATCATCTAATTCTCCAGACTACATCAATGCAGAGCAGCTGTATTTTATGTATTGTTTGGGAAACAATATCAAGGTGGATTTGCCACATTTGTTGCTTACTCATCTGTGGAACCACGTGAAAATGTCCAGAGAAGTAATTCATAACAAACACCAGAATATCAGGGATTGGATCCCTATGGGAAGATTGATCTCTTATGTACTTACTGAGAATGGCTTGGTAACTCATCTGACTGAGGCTAGTCTGACAGAAGAATTAGTTCCAATACTTGGGAAGCCTCTGGATGGAAAAAGCCTTCAAAGGTTGAAGTTGGTGGAACAACTTTCTTCTGATCCAGTTAAGGTTAACTCAGATGAAGTACGCAGAAGAAGAGTCCCAGTGGATGACTTTCCACTGTTTACTACAGAGGAGCCCAAGGGAGCTCTGCTTCATTACATTGCTTCTTGTCTGGAAGATGGCACGCCTATGCCACCAAATCTGATAAAAAGAGCATCTGAACCTGCTCCAAAAGTGATTGAGAAGAAGAGAAAGAAGAAGAGAAAGGTTTCAGAAGAAGGTTCTGCATGCACTAAGAGGAAAGCCTCTGAAGAAGACTCTTCTGTGAAGGCTAAGCGTTCCAAACTTTCAGGTAACACTTCTGTTGTTCCTGTTTTAGAAACTGTGACAGAAATTCCTACATCTGAACCTCCTCCTCCCTATGACCCTATTCCTACTCCCTCTCCTCAACACCCCACTTCTGAACACATTTCATCTGAAAATGTTCATGACTCTGTTCCCTCTCCTCAATCACAACCAGCTGAACCTCAACCCTCTGAACCACAAACCTCTGAACCATAACCCTCTGAACCTAATCCTTCTGAACCTCAACCATCTGACCCTGAACCTGACATTCTTGATGTTATTCCTCTTATGATTGTTCACCCTGTTTCATCTGGATCATCTGAATCATCTGATTCATCTGATTCTTCTTCAAGTCTTTCAGATGCCACATCACCCACTCATCACTCTCCTAACCATCCTCAGAAAATTCCCTCTCCTACTCCCATTCCCATTCCTACTTCCATTACCATTCTTAATCCCCTTCCTTCTCTTTCCTCAGAACAACCTTCATCTTCTGATAAACCTTCACCTTCTGTTGACCCTGAGGAATCCTTCTTAGAGGCTCTCCTTAAACCCACACCTAGATCAGATGTTGGGACTCTGTTATATGGTTTCGAGATAGAAATGCAGATGTGGTTGTCTATTGTTAGGGAAAGGTGCCTGAATAGAGTGAATCCTCATGATTCTGAAGTATTTTGAAATAATTTCAGAAGAAGATTCAACTCTGTGACTGAGACCCTTCAAGCTGTTTGCTCTGCAGATGCTCAAGAGAATTTTTCTAAAGCTGTCAAATTTGCTCTTCTGGGTGTACGCAGAACTCCTACTCAGTTTCTGGAAAACACACCTACAAAGGTTCCTGTAGAGTACTACAGAAACTTAGGATTCTAGCACCTTCTCTAAGTTTAACCAACCCCGGACCTACAACTCTCTAGCTTTTGCATTTACATTGCATTGTGGGTAATTCGATCTTTTTCCCTTCCTTTGGACAAATAAAAGACCGATGGTGAACTAAATGAATTAAGATTCAAATTAATCTATAATTTGACATCCAATTCTCACCACGACAATGGGGAAACCCTTTTTCTCTACCTCGCCGTCGTAACCGAGGCTGTGAGCGTCGCCCTCATCCGTGAAACCCTTGACGAGCAGAAACCCATCTATTTCACGATCAAGGCGCCGTAAGGGCTAGAGCTAAGGTATCAACAGATAGAGAAGATGGCCCTCTCCCTTATCAATGCTGCAAGGAGACCGAAGCACTATTTTATGACCCATAATATCGTGGCACACATTGACCAGCCCATAAAGCAACTATTGGGCCGTCCAGACATGGCCGGAAGGATGCTCAAATGGCCACTGGAACTATCTGAATTTGACATCCAGTACGAGAGCAAAAAGGCCCTCAAGGCACAAGCACTAGTTGACTTGGTAGCAAAAATGATCTTGCCCGTCCAACCGAACGAGGGTGCCCGCAAGTGGTTCATATTTGTTAACGGAACGTCCAGCTCGGCGGGGAGCGGAGCAAGTGTCATCCTGGAAAACGAGGAGGGAATACTCATCGAAGTTTCGCTCACACTGTCCTTCCCACCTCCAAAACCCAAGCTGAATACGAAGCTTTCTTGGCCAAGGGGGGAATACCAAGTCAAAAACGATAATTCTTCCGAATACATGGCCCTGGTTAAGGAGAAGATGGCAAACTTCACCTCTGTGGAAGTAAACATGTTCCCCGCAAACACAATGTTCGGGCAGACATCCTATCAAAACTATCCAACACGAAAAAGAAAGAGGGAAACAAATACATCATACAGGAGATACTCCCACGACCTAGCATCGAGAAAACATCCACGACCTTCGACGTGCACATCGTTGGCAACGACCACTGCTGGATGACCCCAATATATAACTACCTCACTAAAAATGAACTACCATCCGACCCTAAGGAAACCAGCGTAGTAAGGTATAGATAGTCCTCATATGTTCTGGTCGAGAAGAAGATGTATAGGAGAGGATTCTCCATACCCCTCCTCAAATGCGTCGAATAGAAGATGGTCGCCCATTACCTACGCGAGATCCATGAAGGAATCAATGCTAAAACCTAGGTGGGAGGTCCCTCGCGAGGAAAGCTTTGCGAGCAGGTTACTACTGATCGACCATGCAAAACGACGCGAAAGAGCATCCCAAGAAATGCGATAAATGCCAACGGCACGGGGACATGCTCCTTGCACCACCCAAGGAGCTCAAGGCCATGTCCTCCTAGTAGACCTCCACCTAGTGGGGCCTGGACATCCTGGGACCCTTCGTCGTAGGCTCCAACCAAAATAAATAATTAATAGTGGGAGTGGACTACTTCACCAAGTGGACAGAAGCTGAGGCGCTGGCCAGGATAACGGCCCACAACATACTTCGTTTCTATAAGAGAAACATCCTTACCCGTTTTGGCATTCCTCAAGCGATCGTCAGAAACAACGGGACACAATTGACGGACAAAAAATTACAGGAGTTCGTCGCTCAACTTGGCACTAAACAACACTTTGCATCCGTCGAGCATCCGTAGACTAACGGGCAAGCCAAAGCGGCAAACAGAGTAATCTTACAAGGTCTCAAACAAAGATTAGATGAAACAAATAGGTAGTGGGTCAAGGAGCTACACAGTGTGCTCTGGGCCTATCGCACTACACCTCATTCGTCAACTGGGGAAACTACTTTTCGCCTAGCATACAGGACAGAGGCGGTATTCCCCATTCAAACCCACGTGCCGACCAGACAAACTGAAGCACCTTTCAATGAAGAAATAAACAGCGAGGCCCTGAGGGAAGAACTCGACCTCGTCGAAGAAGTTCGGACAGGGGCAGCCCTCTGCGAAGCCTCTCTCAAATAGAAAATAACGATTAGGCACAACACCAAGGTCATCTGACGAGAATTCCAAGTGGGCAACCTCGTCCTAAGAAGGAATCACAAAGATTCCCGAGAATGCAAGCTTGCCGCAAACTGGGAGGGATCCTACTGCGTTAGAACAAAAACAGATAACGGGGCCTACTACCTAGAACACCTCACCAGGGAAGAATTAGCTCGACCATGGAACGCTAAAAATTAGAAACAATATTATAGCTAAGGCCCTCCACTATCGGCGTGCCTCGCCCAAGCGGCGGACACAACACCGACCACGAGTGCACGCCTAGGTACAAGCGATGCACCACCAAAAAGGATCTAAGCAAGGGTCTGGCGAAGAGACCTATCCATGCTCGACGGAGGTTCCTCGACCGAGTTCGCCGTTTTCATAGTACCATGAACGGCAGAACCCCTAGCTCGCGATGGGAAGTTCACGCTACGAACTCAGGCCACAGTCGTGGCCTGAGCTCCGCGCTACCTGAAAACAACCCAGGCCCTTCTATCAGTTCCTCGCACTGTCGAACATCATCCATCGAGCATACCCAGAACATAACAAATTATTAAGTGCCTCTTACGACCGCGTTGGACGGTGCAGGACACTTAAAAAGTATTAGACAAAATATAAACATACAACATACTGATACATATTACATAACACGACCACGAAGGGCCGCAAATATGTGTGATACAATAAAAAAGAGGCCAAGACCCACAAAATAAAATTACAATAAGTTACAAGTTGACCAAATGGCACACAGGCCAAAGCACAAACTAGGAAAGGTTCACTGCTCCTCTTGTTGAGCCTCCTCTTAGGTCGCCTGCCCCTGCTTTTCACCGCCATCGTTGAACTGGAGAAAATCGGGGACGATTATCTGGCCCTCTTTGACCGTATAGAGGAATGTGCCCTCCATGGTCAGCTTGACCCCAGGGTTCACCAACTTTAGTTGGTCCACGGTGTTCTGAAAAGCCTCCTCACCGATGGCCACAAGGTCGTATGTGGCCTGAGTAAATCGAATGACTAGCTTTGACCGAGTCAACAACTTCTTCGTCTCCTCGGGCTCATCATAAGCGGGTGCAACATCGATTTTCAACTTCGCCACCAAGTCCTCGACGACTTTCAACTTGGCAGCCAGGGTATCCCTCTCTGAAGCCATCTCATCACGACCCTTGTGAGCAGCATCTTCAAGCTCTCTGTCCCGCTCCTCCTGAAGCTTCTTGACCTTTTCTTCTGGGACCGTCACCGCAGTTTAGGATTTCTTCTGCTCGAGCTCAAGCGGAGATCCATCCTTGGTATATACCACAACCATCTCCAGGATCCTCATCAAGGCAGAGGTATCCTATGCAAGCATGACCCTCTTGCTAGGGCGATTTCAAACTTTAGAGATTCTGCCCGAGGAATGGACAGGGAGGACCCCTCAAAGAATTTCTTGTTATGCAGGCAAGGAGGCAATTCGAACTTGCTTTTAACAGACTCCCGACTGAGGTCCACAATTTCATTCGTGTGGGCGTGCTTGGGCCTCGAGCTCACGGGTAGAGGCGACGTTTGAGTGGCTGGAGGAGTTGAAGATGAAGTCCCCAACCCTGTCTACGGGGGAGTCGTTCGCTGACCAAGGCAAATTCTTCTTAGGGCAGGGCCACCCTTCATCTTTCCTTGGGCATCCTTTATCATCCTCTCCTGTGCTGAAGAAATTTTATCTTCAAAAATAACGAGCATGTGGAAAGAAAAAATCTCAAATAAAATAAGAAAAACCGAGAAGCTACCCAAAATTTCGAGAGCATCCTCGCGAGTGCTACGTTCGAGGAACTCTTTAGTGTTAATATACTGGGCTTCCACCTGCAGCCCTCATCTTCCTTGTAAAGAACCTGCCCGACGAGAGTCACGCACTGAGCAGGAAGGAAGCCATCCATGAAGGCCACCAGCTTGGCATAGTTGGCCCAATCATCATGTACCAACTGATAAGGAGTAACTATATACTCATCAGTTGAACGGGTGAAGTAAGCCCCGCTCCAGCAGAAAGGGAAGGTGAGCATCCTCCGGGCAACTATTTTACCCTCCTCGTCTATTAGGTCCTCCCCGTTTTCGTCTGTGGAGACCTCCCACATAAAAGTCGATTCAGTAGATTTCTCCGACACCGGCTCGATCACATAAAATGTCTCTTTAAAGGTCCTGGTGGATTCAGAGAAAGGCTTGAATAGTTTCTTTCCCTGCTTCAAGGAAACCCAACCAAACTTTCTCCCTGACACCTGCCATTGAAGATGAAAGATGGTGAAGAAGAGCGGGAGGGTGACCCCAATTTGCAAGTACTTGCGCACCAGTTCATAGGTCTGCATGAAGACAATGGAGTTTGGGTGCAGTTGAAAGGGCGCCAGGTCAAGATGCACGAAGATCGCCCGTTGAAAATCCGTGAAGGGCAACCTTAACCCTATCTCTTTTAAAATGTATTCGTACATGAGAAATATCTCCCCGTATGTCGAGAAAATACGTTTGCCTTGTTAGAACACAGATTGGTTCTTAATATATCTCAATGTTTTGATGATAACATTAATGAAATTTTGTATAGAGAAAATATATACTCTAATTTTGTTCAAGTGTTTTTGTTTCAGATATCAAATAAATATTCATATGGAGACAAAAAGAATTCCTCTGAACATTATATAACGCAAAGCTCTGAGCGTAGGAAGTGTAGCTGCAGAAGACTCTGAAGCGCTAGTTGCAGAAGACTCTGAAGCGTTATATGCAGAAGACTCTGAAGCACTACCTGCAGAAGACTCTGAAGCGCTACCTACAAAAGACTCTGAAGCACTACCTACATAAGACTTTGAGCGCAGAGTATAAAGATTCAGTATATTCAGAAGACTTTGTGAGAACTAAACACTGCAAGTACAGAGGCTCTGAGAATTAAGTTAACTCTGATCATTCATTCACGCTAAGCACTTTGCTGCATAACTCTGGATAGAGTGACTCTGATAAAGAAGAAGAAGGAACATCATCAGAGGATCTGATGCAAGATTATTTTTCATATCTGTTCATTTGAAAAGATATTGTTCAAGAAAGATACGTTGCTAAACCCAATGTCTACCAACGACACTATTTCTCATTCGTGTATGGCACAGGAATTCAGGCAAAAAAGGAATGTCAAATCAAGAAGAAAAGTATTTGTCCTTTATGTCTACATCCTACAGTACTTTCATCTACACACTATTTGAGAAAGTGGAGTATATAAAGAAGTCTCCATCAACACTTCAAGGTTAAGAAATTCAAAAGAAGAATTCCAATACAAACAATCCAAGGAACATTTGAAAAACAATCAACGTAGAAACTCATACAAAGAAAAACACAAGTACATCAAACAAATTTCTACATCAAACACATAAGTTTTATTTGTTCTTCATTTTGTGTAAAAATCACAGTTGTGATAATAGCTTTTTAGAAGCACTTAAACACATTGTATTTTATCTTTGTAAAAGTTCCTTGAGAGACCAAGTTGTGGTCAGGATTCTTGAGAAGACTAAGACAGTTTGTCTTAGTGATATCACTATAATCAGGTTTTGATTTAGTGGATTAAGTCCTCGTTTGAGAGAGGCGAAATCACCTTGGTCGGGTGGACTGGAGTAGTTTGAGTTCAAATAAACCAGGATAAAAATAACTTGTTATTTTCTATTGTCATAATTGTTTTTGAAAACCCCTTATTCAACCCCCCCCCCCCCATCTAAGTGTTTTCCTACCTTCATGTCTCTTGAAGGAAAATGGACTCTCCACTATCCCTTTGGCCCCACCGTGGTAAATGCATCCCCGATATACAAAGCAAAGAGCGAGGCATGCTCTATTAGCTTAGCTACCATCCACTCATCAGTCGATGACCTCGTGGTAGTCATCCCTCCAGCCTTAAGAGACGAGGATTCATCGTCTGCCTCAGTGTCCTCCAAGGAGCTATCCTCGGATAAGTCACTGGGATGTTCTTCCTCGTCAACTCTATGCAGCATCGCTTTTACCTGAAAAGCATATGAAAAAAGTGAATTCAATGACAAAATCAAATCCACCCTTCCATTGCTAGTCAGGTGAAAGGATGCGCAAATGGACAAGGACATAATCCTCTACCTAAGCCCCACTCAAACGAAGCAACTAAACAAATGGGGAAGTTCCCAGTAGTTCTCCCTGGCACATTCGGGGACAGTTCCCCACACGTAAAACCCAGAACTTCCATGAAGAAACCATCAGAGTCCATGGCCTCTCTGGAAATGGCATCGTCGTATCATCCCTACTCCGGTATCAACTAAAAGTTATGGCTTGCTAGCTTGCCATTTCCTAAAAACAACCACTACAGTGCCGGCAGCAAACAGATGGTCGCGCCACCATCTGCCACCAACAGCCACCGCGAAAACGCTCTATAGCTATGTTATTTTAGTCCTAACCACATGCATTATAAGCATCAAACTATAAAAACAAAGAGTAAGCAAGGAATCAGCATACTTACGTGGTTGAGGAAGAAGTTCTAGACCTAAGCAACTCTGGTCGAACGTCGTATGATGGTGGGAACAAACTTGAAGGCTACGAGCGGCGGGCGGGGAATGGAGAACAAAAAGACAGAGAAGTAAAAATTCTGAATGAACGAACCCTCTCGCTATTTATAGGCAAATGACAGGCACGAGCACGCGCGGGTAGGGCATCATCATGACCCTAGCCTAGCCATCATCATGCATTTAATGCAGCACACGACTCGAGGTACACATGGCATCTCCACTTTTCAGATCCCATCAACCGTTGGGCTCCCTAAATCTCAAACTCCCCGACAACAACATTTCTGGTGCACAAGAAAACATTCATCCTTAATTCATCACTACCGTGTCCGGTAGCAATGACTTGGGGGCTACTGTTATGGACTGGCCGAATGGCTATACATGACCCAATCCACTTCTGCTCCCAGAACGGCCCAACTTCCTAAATCCAACCTCTTTGGTAGAAAGTTTACTTTTCCGCCCCTCTAACAGGGGAGGCTGACCTATTAACCCTTAGTCACAACACTTCTCACCGTCAATCTCTTCCCGTCACACACGGTTCCACCATCCTGAAACAGCCAAGACGTTTGTGCCTGTAACTACGCCTCTGCCCGCGCCAACGGCTAGTTAGGGGCACATATGCCTCTCCCAAACGACTAGTTCCGGCAGTTACCTATTTTTCAGGAAACAATAATCTCACCCTGAAAATAGGGACCAATAGCCAAGCGTTGGGGAAATTATAAAAACCCTCTCATTTGAGAGGGCCAAGTATCGAATATTCACCCTGAAACACACACATTCTATACTTGCTCTCTCTCTCTCTCTCTCTCTCTCTCTCTCTCTCTCTCTCTCTCTCTCTCGCTCGTTTTCTTACTTTAGCATCGAAATGCCTTGTAGGTACACACCATTTCCTCCTCTTTCACACCCAGCATCACAGGCGCTTGTCTTTGGCCCACCTCAAGTTCTTATCAACTGGTAAGATTAAGAGGATTGTTGGAATCTAGCATTTTAACATAACCCTCAAATGATCAGTCTCGAGCCACGCGCCTTAGGTTAATCGTTCATTCTTTTCTTTCATCCTTAAAACACTTTCATTAACTTGGACAAATAAGGGTCATTAGAATCTATCATTCTAGCATAACTCTTTGAACAATTGATTATTATCAAATGTTCGTTGTCCATCAAACAGTTTTCATAATAACCTTGAATGAAAAAGGGTTATTGGGATCTAGCATTCTAGCATAACTCTTTGAACAATTGATTCTTATCAAATGTTCACCATTCACCTAAAAGACATTCAACCAATCAAACTCTATTTTCTCGCCGACACACGATCTCCTAAGAACCATTTCAAAAATGAAAGGCATCTTGTCGTAAGATGATGCGAAGAAATACTTCACCCACAATTGTTGAGTTGAGATAAGTGACGTTTTCCCATGAATATTGATTTGTAAATTCATTCAATATGATGCAAACGCCTCTTCCACGCCTATTTTAGGTAAAACAATGTTTTCCATCGATTAATACAAAATATCTTTCTCTAAAATCGACCAACAAATAAACATTTTCTACTTAGAACGACGTGTGCCTTGAATTCTCTATTCCACCTAGAGATACCTAAGAGCCGGATTGTGAAATCTTATCATGCCCCCTAATAATAAAAACATTTTTAGGTCTTACCTTTTTTGCCTCCTAATAATAAAAACCTTTTTAGGTCTCTTCTCTTTAATAAAAATCCAAAAACATTTCTCTTTTCTATCTTTTTCTCTCAAATAAGTAGAAGATTGCAAACTAACATTAAGCTTAACATTCTATTGAAACTAACTAAATGGTTTTCGTTGAGTAAAACAGATGTGAGGGGTGTTAATACCTTCCCCTTGCGTAATTGACTCCCGAACCCTAATATTGGTTGCGATGATCATATCCTTGTCTTTCTTTTAGGGGTTTTATTCGATGTTTCCCCTTTTTCTCTATGGGAATAAATAAAGTTCAGTGACGACTTTGTTAAGTTCATCCCACGAGCGTGTGATTGCGCTTCGCGAGGTCGTATTCTCATTTTTCGAGGTACGATAAAGCTGCTTAAAATAAATATTTTATATTTCAATCTATACATGTTATTTAACATAACCAACTTAAGTATGATTCAATAGGCTTGATGCAACACGGGCCTATGATTATACAATAAATGACCACAAGCATGATGTAACCTAAATGACATGCAAGTTATGCTATGATTTAACTTGTATATACTAAACAACAAAAGGTTAATGTGAGATAGGGAAGGAATATAGTAGACTAAGATATATAGTGGCTTGACAATCGACTTTACTATGCTTACTCCAATCTTCAGTTTGAAACCATTGGGAACAATAATCATATCTTTCACTATAACAAGAGTTAATATACAAGTATTTTGATACAACGAACTATCATCAACGTTGATGCTACTAGCCATATTATATTAGCCTACACACAAATACAATGATAATTCTTTATGTTGATACAAATACTTAACTGCTACACAACAAGATCATCAATATTATTGATCCAAATCTTGAAGATGATGAATAGTATTTGAAAAATCTCACAGACACAACTAACATTCACATGATCCATATTCTTTGATGTTAATCATAAGGGATCAATAAGGAATTTGTTAGACTAAGGCACGGATCTAGAAGGGGGGGTTGAATAGATCCCTTTTAAAAAATTTGAGTGGCGCTACCAATAAAATTGGTTTTCAAAATTGTTTTCAAATGCGGAAGCGGCCTTGGAAAATATAGTCTAAAACGAACAACTATTGGAGAGCCGGATATGCGTCAAGCAGATGAATTTAAGACGATAACGGATAGTAAATCACTACACACTTTTATGCAAAACTCAGATGTGATTCACTCGTACTATTTCCTTATTCCAATGATCAAAAATTACACCAAAACTAGCAGCAAAATTAAGGCAATTTTAGTTCAGCACTTTTGTCGAACAGTTGGTGTGCACAAATACCTTAAATGATATTTGTGTTGAATGAGTGATTGAAAAAGCCTTAGTACAGTATTTCTATTGTACTTAGTAGTTAAAAAACAGTGTTTCACCAACTCACTCAATCAATACTACAATTTGACAAAATCACTTATTCTAGAATCACTTAATTTTTAAGCTGTAATTGAAAATGCAGAAAATAAAGGAACACAAGATTTGATGAGGCAGTTCCCCCAGTCGTCCTCGCGTTGGGGTACGTCTGCCCTCAATTCTACAATGAGAATTGAGATATGTATTGAATAGATATCACCTGTTTGGTAGAACAGTTATACACAAGAATCGATAGACAATTGATACAAACAATCTTAATGTTGCTGATAATTTCTACCACTTCTTGCCCCTTGATTCAAGATGAATCAAGTCCTCCAATTTGATGTGAATGACCTCCGATTGCAGCCACCTTATTGACAACTCTTCCGTTGATCAAACCTTCGGCACGGCTGATCTTAGACACACCCAAATTGAACCCGGAACGTCTTCAACCTTTCAACGCCCTAGCTACTAGATTGATCAACCTTCCGCTAATCAATCACCTTCGCACTCGCTTGATTGTTGAACCGACGATTCCGTAACAAAAGCCTTCAAAACCTGTAGTCCTGATAGGTAAAACCTCAAAGGTTTTCTCCCAAGAAACACCTGCACCAACTTCCACTCGAACCGGATCTTCAATCACGCGTTCGAACCTTATCACCGTCGAGCAAACCACAAACCGCAGCAAAAAATTGATTATCTGTAATTTGAGGATTTGTGAGTTGATTGAACGATGAAGATGAAGAACACTGATGCACCTCTTTCACGTTTCTTGACCTGAACACTTTCTCACAATGCTTTCAAAAATGTTAGTTGTTAAAATTGAAAAGACAGCTATTTATAGTAATATACAAAACAGACAGTTGACAGATCAATGAAACATAGCAGAATTTCTGTTTCTGCGCGCGAACGGTCGACCATAGGGTCGGCGTGCGCTGAGCCGTGTGACACTCAAACTGTCATGCGCCGAGTCAGCGGTCGACGCATGATCTTCATGCGCTGAGCCGTGTGAACTGAATGAAACTGTGTGCTGACGGTATGGTCGGCTCATGGTTCAAAAATCTGCAAAAACATAAATTTCTACAGCTTTTTGTGCATTACGTCATTGTAAAAATTGAATCATAAGTAGCGTGAATGATTTAAACGAAAGAAGGATATCTCTTAGCAAGTTGTCATCATCAAAAACCAGAGGCACGCTTGTGTTGGTAGATACTTTGCCTTCACATTCTCCCCCTTTTTGATGATGGCAACCTACTGTTACGCAACACGTGATAGGTATAGGTATGCTCCCCCTTTCTTTTACAATTATAGCGGTCGTAATCATCGTCTATCTACTGCTCGGTTCTCCCCCTTTGACAACATCAAAAAGAGGTAAACTCGTGACACAATAACAACACATTGAATCATGCATAAATGAGATACCAACAGATGAGAAGTAAACAACAGTTATACATACGATGGAGATAACAGTTAATAGATTACAGAACCACAAAAATGTCATGATAGCAACATAGAAGTAAGCAACAATCATAGTGAGTTTGGGCAGAAAAGCAAAACACAACAAACAAAATGAATGCAAGCCAAAACAGGAAACAACAAATGACATATGAGCGCATGCTAATAGCCCCGTCCACGTCCGCGACCACGACCACGCCTGTCATAGTAATGAGGATGGCGTTGGGGATGAGCTAGATCAGTAAATTCTTCTGTGATGTTATTCAAAAAGTCAAGACTGTCGACAATGGCGCGCTCTTCAGCTTGATGACAGTGAGTTAGAGTCTCGAATCGAGCGTCCAGCTGAGTCGACATTCCACTGATCCGTTCATTTTGGTTATGCAGTTCAGAACGAATTTGTGCCATTCTTTCATTTTGATCCCTCATGAATTTTTGCTGTTGTTCCTGCATATTGGTCATAAAATTTCGCTGTTCCAACTGCATCGACTGCATCATTTCTAAAATCTCCGAATTGTTTGACGGTTGTTGAGGAGAAGGTGGGTCTGCAGTGCTTGGTTGATACGGCTGATAGAATTTGCCAAGGGTGGTCCACCCGGTGTATTGCCATTCACCCCAGCCTTGGTTATTCTCCTCATCCTCATTTTCCTGTTGGTTTGAGTAGGCAGACCAGTTATTGTGTTGATTGTCATCTTGATATGTTTGTTGATAGTTTTCAGAAGGCACGTATGGTTGATGACCTTCATTAATATCGTGGTCCAGCTGAGTCTCATCAGCGGTTTCTTGTGCCTCTCCTGCATTGTCACCTTGATTGTCTTCATCTTCACTTGAGCTTCCTTCTGCTTCTTCATCTTCTCCACCCTCTGACTCATCAGCACTTTCTTCACTCGAGGAGGCAGCTGCAGCCATGGTTGAGCGCCGATAAAATCTGTACTTTTTGAGCGACTGATCCCACACATATCCCATCATAGCAAAGACCTTTGAACTGAACTCTTTATCGGAAGAAATTGGAGTATACGGAAAAGACGGGTAATTGATACCTGCAGAGTTTAAAGCTTCCTGAATGAATGAGCCATAGGCGAGCGCGGTGCCTCGCTTGGAGTCTCTTAGTTCATACATCCGGCTTGTAATATAGTACGGCCAGTTAATTTTAATGCCGTGACCTAGTATATGAATGAGATGCACTTCAGCTTGTTCGACTCTTGACAAACCACCTTGTTTAGGCCGCAGAATGCGCGCCACAATCCATTGAAGGATCCTTGGAGATGATCTGAGTTTTCCGGATGTGACGGACCTCGGAAAAGCCGCACTGTTTACAATGTGCTCCGGATAAGGCCTCTTGAGCATATTATTCAGTGCTTTGTTATACTCATAACCTTCAAGAGTTTTAGATGTTAGACTAAGGCACGGATCTAGAAGGGGGGGTTGAATAGATCCCTTTTAAAAATTTGAGTGGCGCTACCAATAAAATTGGTTTTCAAAATTGTTTTCAAATGCGGAAGCGGCCTTGGAAAATATAGTCTAAAACGAACAACTATTGGAGAGCCGGATATGCGTCAAGCAGATGAATTTAAGACGATAACGGATAGTAAATCACTACACACTTTTATGCAAAACTCAGATGTGATTCACTCGTACTATTTCCTTATTCCAATGATCAAAAATTACACCAAAACTAGCAGCAAAATTAAGGCAATTTTAGTTCAGCACTTTTGTCGAACAGTTGGTGTGCACAAAACTAGCAGCAAAATTAAGGCAATTTTAGTTCAGCACTTTTGTCGAACAGTTGGTGTGCACAAATACCTTAAATGATATTTGTGTTGAATGAGTGATTGAAAAAGCCTTAGTACAGTATTTCTATTGTACTTAGTAGTTAAAAAACAGTGTTTCACCAACTCACTCAATCAATACTACAATTTGACAAAATCACTTATTCTAGAATCACTTAATTTTTAAGCTGTAATTGAAAATGCAGAAAATAAAGGAACACAAGATTTGATGAGGCAGTTCCCCCAGTCGTCCTCGCGTTGGGGTACGTCTGCCCTCAATTCTACAATGAGAATTGAGATATGTATTGAATAGATATCACCTGTTTGGTAGAACAGTTATACACAAGAATCGATAGACAATTGATACAAACAATCTTAATGTTGCTGATAATTTCTACCACTTCTTGCCCCTTGATTCAAGATGAATCAAGTCCTCCAATTTGATGTGAATGACCTCCGATTGCAGCCACCTTATTGACAACTCTTCCGTTGATCAAACCTTCGGCACGGCTGATCTTAGACACACCCAAATTGAACCCGGAACGTCTTCAACCTTTCAACGCCCTAGCTACTAGATTGATCAACCTTCCGCTAATCAATCACCTTCGCACTCGCTTGATTGTTGAACCGACGATTCCGTAACAAAAGCCTTCAAAACCTGTAGTCTTGATAGGTAAAACCTCAAAGGTTTTCTCCCAAGAAACACCTGCACCAGCTTCCACTCGAACCGGATCTTCAATCACGCGTTCGAACCTTATCACCGTCGAGCAAACCACAAACCGCAGCAAAAAATTGATTATCTGTAATTTGAGGATTTGTGAGTTGATTGAACGATGAAGATGAAGAACACTGATGCACCTCTTTCACGTTTCTTGACCTGAACACTTTCTCACAATGCTTTCAAAAATGTTCTTTGTTAAAATTGAAAAGACAGCTATTTATAGTAATATACAAAACAGACAGTTGACAGATCAATGAAACATAGCAGAATTTCTGTTTCTGCGCGCGAACGGTCGACCATAGGGTCGGCGTGCGCTGAGCCGTGTGACACTCAAACTGTCATGCGCCGAGTCAGCGGTCGACGCATGATCTTCATGCGCTGAGCCGTCTGATTCTTAAACCTGCATGCGCCAAGTTAACGGTCGACGCATGACCTTCATGCGCTGAGCCGTGTGAACTGAATGAAACTGTGTGCTGACGGTATGGTCGGCTCATGGTTCAAAAATCTGCAAAAATTGATATGTTTGTTGTTTCGTGCATCTTGTCACGACCAAACATTAGTCACATATATTGCCAATGAAATATGATGATTTAAAAGGATATAGGAAGGATGTAATATGTTAAGTATTGCATGACGATTCTGATTCATCCAAGGTTGTACATTGTCATCATCGTAAGTATGCATGACGACTCCGATTCATCCGAGGTTGTACTTTGTCATCATCGAAACTTGAGAACGTATGTTGTGAGACAGTTTTCCCTCACATTCTCCCCCTTTTTGATGATGACAAACCTGTGCGAAGCTTGGTGAACACAACATGCGATATCTTTAACATAGTAGTAAGCTCCCCCTTTCTTTTACAGTCATAGCTGTTGTGATCTACAATCTACTTGTCTTTTCTCCCCCTTTGACAACATCAAAAAGAGATGGAGAAAGGTAAAGTTTTGGCATATTAACAATTAACAAAATACTCAACAGGCTATAAGTAATCATATACCAATATCCACACAAAATATTGACAATGAGCAAAATATTGAAAATAGATTAAACCAGATTAAGGACACATAAGTCATAACATTTTATAGGAATCAAGACTGTAAAACAAACATTAGTGTGCACTTAGGAGAGATAAAACAGAACATGATAACAAAAACAGCATGGAGAATGAGCAAATGCAAAAACAAATGACTAATATCCTTGTCCCTTGCCCATATCAAAGGAAGACAGATAACGATATGGATCAGCCATATCAGTGAGGTAATCCACTGCTTGATTCAGGCGATTGATGCTGCGAGAGACGGTTGTTTCTTGGTATCCATGGGCAGTTGTGAAAGCTGCAAATCTTTCATTCATTCTTGTTGAAAAAGAGTTGAACTGTTCAGATTTGGTGTGTAGCTCAGTTCGGATGCACAAATGCAGATTTGCACTTAATGTCACATATCAAGCCATATTTGATGCCTACCTAAAATGCCACAAAACAATTTGCATCCAAACAATTTATCATACAAAAAAAGTGTCATACATATGCAACATAGGTCAAACGATACAATTGTTGATCATGAGAGTTATTAGAGAGAGAGAGAGAGAGAGAGAGAGAGAGAGAGAGAAATGGAACAATATCACCTTAATGCCTGATTTGCTTGATACACAACATACTTATACTTACACGAATATCAAATTGTTAGAAGTACAACAGCATGATTATTTGAATGAAATAAGATAACATCAGCAAATATTATTCCCGTTCCGAAATGTCGAGGATGCCAAGTTCTCGGCGGATATGAAAGAAAGGTTCCGTTGCTAGCGGCTTTGTGAAAATGTCCGCTAGTTGGTTTTTAGTGTCAACGTGTTCAAATACAACATCACCTTTCTCAACATGGTCCCTAAGAAAATGGTGTCGAATTTCTATATGTTTAGTGCGAGAGTGTAATACGGGATTTTTGGTAAGGTTAATAGCGCTAGTGTTGTCACATAGGATAGGAATACGTTCAAGTTTAAGATTGAAATCTAGTAGTTGTTGCTTAATCCACAGAATTTGAGCACAACAACTACCAGCGGCAACGTATTCCGCCTCGGCCGTTGATAAAGCAACTGAAACTTGTTTCTTGCTATGCCAACTAACCAAGGAGTTTGAAAACAAATGACATGTACCACTAGTGCTTTTCCTATCCGATTTGCACCCGGCAAAGTCGGAATCGGAGTAACCTACCAACGAGCAATCACTACCCTTAGAATACCACAATCCATACTTCGGGGTACCTGACAGGTATCGAAGAATTCGTTTAACAGCTTTTAGGTGGGATTCTTTGGGACATGATTGGTATCGTGCACACATGCACACACTAAACATAATATCAGGACGTGACGCAGTAAGATAGAGAAGTGAACCAATCATACCTCTATATCGTTTTACCTCTACGTCCTTGCCATTTTCATCTTTATCCAAATTTACGCATGTAGGCATTGGGGTGTCTATGGCCTTGGATTTTGCCATGTCAAATCTCTTGATCAAGTCCAAACAATATTTTGTTTGGCTCACGAATGTCCCTTCTTGGAGTTGTTTAATTTGCAGGCCGAGGAAGTATGTGAGCTCCCCCATCATACTCATCTCGAATTCGCCCTGCATGAGGTCAGAAAACTCTCTCACGAGATTCATGTTAGTGGATCCAAATATAATATCGTCAACATAGATTTGCACCAAAATCAAGTGCTTTCCTTGACGTTTAATGAAGAGTGTAGTGTCAACCTTTCCTCGTGAGTACCCCTGATTAAGTAAAAACTTACTTAGTCGCTCATACCAAGCTCTAGGAGCTTGTTTGAGACCATATAAAGCTCTTTTTAACTTGTAAACATGTTCAGGGTATTCATGAGATTCAAAACCGGGAGGTTGAGACACATATACTTCTTCATTTATGTGACCGTTAAGGAACGCACTTTTAACATCCATTTGAAATAACTTAAAATCCTTTGCACATGCAAAGGCGAGTAAAAGGCGTATAGCCTCGAGTCGGGCAACCGGCGCATAAGTTTCCTCATAGTCGATGCCTTCCTCTTGGTTATACCCTTGAGCGACCAATCTCGCTTTATTACGGGTTATTACCCCGTTTTCGTCCAACTTGTTCCTAAACACCCATCGGGTGCCGATTACTCGATGGCCTCGCGGAGGAGGGACAAGGTCCCATACCTCGTTTCTTTTAAACTGATTTAGTTCCTCTTGCATCGATAAAAACCAGTGCTCATCGAGTAGGGCCTCTTTGGGGTTTTTAGGCTCTATTTGTGAAACGAAAGCGAAGTGATAACAAAAGTTGCTTAGCTTAGATCGAGTGGTGACTCCCTTTGTGATGTCTCCGAGAATATTGTCAATTGGATGATCTTTACACGACTTCCAAGCTTGAGGGAGATCATCGTTTGTAGGCGGATGAGCTTCCTCAGTTACCTCATGGTGTGCATCCTTATCCTCCTCAATTTTGACTCTATCGGGTTGATCAATCCCCGTTTCGCCACCTTTGAGTATGTCTTCTGTGGATGTACCTGCACCATGAACAACACTATCCTTTCCGACATTTCTCGGATAGGACTCATCAAACGTAACGTGCACAGACTCTTCAACAGCTAGTAATCTTTTATTATAAATCCTATATGCTTTACTTGATTGCGAGTACCCTAGAAAAATGCCTTCATCGGCTTTTGAGTCAAACTTGCCCAAGTTTTCCTTTCCATTGTTTAATACAAAGCACTTGCATCCAAAAACATGAAGGTGAGAAACATTAGGCTTTCGCCCTTTTAAAAGTTCATACGGAGTTTTGTTTAGAATGGGGCGGATGAGTACCCTATTCAAAACATAACATGCCGTACTAATGGCGTCGGCCCAAAAGTATTTTGGTAAACCACTATCATTAATCATTGTTCTTCCCAATTCTTCTAAAATTCTGTTTTTACGCTCCACAACCCCATTTTGTTGAGGAGTTCGTGGAGCCGAGAAGTTATGATCGATGCCATGGTTACCGCAATATTCTTCAAATAAATGATTTTCAAATTCACCTCCGTGGTCACTTCTTATTGACACAATGTTTGTATTTAACTTATTTTGGGAGAGCTTGGCAAATCTCTCAAAAGCGGCAAACGTGTCACTTTTACTCACTAAGAAGATGGTCCAACAGAACCTAGAAAAGTCGTCCACTATTACGAATCCGTAATAGTTTCCTCCTAGACTTTTGATCCTAGACGGCCCAAACAAGTCCATATGAAGTAGTTCAAGAGGTCTCGTTGTTGAAATAATCTTTTTGGATTTAAAGGAGATCCTCGTTTGTTTTCCTTTTTGACAAGCATCACAAAGGTGATCCTTGGTGAACTTAATTTTGGGAAGTCCTAGTACTAGATCTTTTGAGACAATCTTATTGAGTAAGTCAAAGTTGACATGCGCTAAGCGCCTATGCCATAGCCATGAGTCTTCACTCATAGATATGAGACATTGATCGCTTGTTGGGGATACCACATTCAAGTCAAGCATATACACATTGTTTACTCTAAAACCAATAAACATATTCTTCTTATCACTTTCATGCACAATTTTGCAGCAATCTTTTGAAAAGGAAACATTGTAACCTTTGTCGCATAATTGGCTAATGCTAAGGAGATTATGTTTAAGGTTTTCGACAAGCAACACATCGGAAATTGTAGTAGAGGAGGGATTACCTATACTACCTTTACCTAGTATCGCTCCGCGGTTGTTATCACCGTATGTTACATACCCTTTCTTCTTAGCCACGAAGTCTATGAATAAGGATATGTCTCCAGACATGTGCCTTGAGCACCCACTATCAAGAACCCATCTTCTCTCGGTGGACTCGACACATTTCACCTGTCAAAATATAACTTACAAAAGGGAGGTACCCAATGGCATATTGGGTCCTAATAGGTTAGCGACAAGACGGTTGCGTTTGGGCAACCATTGGTAGATGCCTTTAGGAACAAGAAATCTCCTAAATCGACATTTACCAATGGAGTGGCCTTTCTTGCAACAGTAAAAGCATACAAAGTCGACATTAGAATCACTTTCACTTGCTTGATCCCTAATTACATATGCATATTTTTGATATGGGTTTATCATACTTTTTCTAAAATCCTTTTTATCGATTGCAAATGTAATTTTAGGTTCAAGTGCCTTGTCTAATTTGGCCTTAAGGTTTCTAACCTCACCTTGCCAAATATGACAAGTATCACAACCAAAGTTGAAAGGATTACTATTGTCCTTACAATCCGATTCATTATCTTTCACAATGGAAGCCTTAAGGTCCTCTAATTTCTTTTCGGACTCTAAGACTTTGTGCTCTAAATATGTAAAAATTCTTCTATTAGAAGCAAGTTTCTTAAAGGCTTCAGTTGCTTCCTTGTGTAAAACATCGAATGCGGTTTGTAATTCGGAATGAGACATATTAGATGACATATTATATCTAGAGTGACGTACCTGTTTCTTTTTCTTTTTCTGATTTGCGGAGAGACATAGATTCACGGACTCTTCTTCATCACTAGAGCTTTCATTAGAGGAGGAAGAATCACTGTCGCTTTCCCACGCGATGTACGCCCTCCTAGGCTTTGATGCTCTCTTATGTGACTTCGATTGTTCCTTTTCTTTTCCCTTGTTGTTCATTGGACAGTCCGGTTTGTAGTGACCGGGCTTTCCACATTTATAGCACGTTCCTCTAGTCTTTTTGCCTTTTTGATTGTCATCTTTGGAGAACCTTGATTGCCTTCGGAAATTTACCAGGTTCTTCTCCGAATGTTGGATGCCGTTCTTTCTCACGTACCGGTTATACCGTTTAACGAACAGCCCCATGTCCTCATTTATGTCTTCTTCTTCGTCGTCGCTTGAAGAATAATCACTTTGCTCTTTTGCTTTAGACTTCGAGGAAGAAGCCTTAAGAGCTATGGACTTCTTTTCACTCATCTTTACTTTGTCCTTCTTTTCTTTCCTTTCATGTTGGTCAAGACTCAAGAGTACCTGTTCATGCTCTTGTAGTTTGCCAAACAATGTAGTCAGGTCTAATATCGTAAGATCATTTGCCTCTTTGATGGCGGTCACTTTCGGCTGCCATTCCCTGCTAAGACATCTCAAAACTTTATTAGTAGCAAGATCATTGGAAATAGGTCTTCCTAGTGAATGTAATCTGTTTATGAGATGAGTAAATCTCTTTTGCATGTCAGCAATGGTTTCCCCTTGCTCCATGAAAAAAAGATCAAACTCTTGTATAAGAGTGTTGATTCGAGCCAACTTAACATCGTTTGTCCCCTCATGGGCAATTTGTAGTGCATCCCACATAGTCTTAGCCGTAGGGCAATGGGATACACGGTAGTATTCATCTACACCTAATGAGGAGATTAGAATGTTCTTAGCTTTCCAATCGTAATTATACTTTCGCTCATCGTCGTCGGTCCATTGTGCTTCGGGCTTTGGCACAACTTCGTTATTCTCATTTGTCATGGTTATTTCAATCGGACCATTGAGAATAACGTTCCATATCTTTCTATCTATGGAATTAATGTGCACCCGCATACAGTCTTTCCAATAGCTATAATTTTCACCGTTAAAAACGGGAGCTCTATTGTACGCCCCTTTTGGTTCGTTAGCCATTATTCTATCAATGTTGTATTTGAAGCACCGGAGAACCGGAGCTCGTGATACCACTTGTTAGACTAAGGCACGGATCTAGAAGGGGGGGTTGAATAGATCCCTTTTAAAAATTTGAGTGGCGCTACCAATAAAATTGGTTTTCAAAATTGTTTTCAAATGCGGAAGCGGCCTTGGAAAATATAGTCTAAAACGAACAACTATTGGAGAGCCGGATATGCGTCAAGCAGATGAATTTAAGACGATAACGGATAGTAAATCACTACACACTTTTATGCAAAACTCAGATGTGATTCACTCGTACTATTTCCTTATTCCAATGATCAAAAATTACACCAAAACTAGCAGCAAAATTAAGGCAATTTTAGTTCAGCACTTTTGTCGAACAGTTGGTGTGCACAAAACTAGCAGCAAAATTAAGGCAATTTTAGTTCAGCACTTTTGTCGAACAGTTGGTGTGCACAAATACCTTAAATGATATTTGTGTTGAATGAGTGATTGAAAAAGCCTTAGTACAGTATTTCTATTGTACTTAGTAGTTAAAAAACAGTGTTTCACCAACTCACTCAATCAATACTACAATTTGACAAAATCACTTATTCTAGAATCACTTAATTTTTAAGCTGTAATTGAAAATGCAGAAAATAAAGGAACACAAGATTTGATGAGGCAGTTCCCCCAGTCGTCCTCGCGTTGGGGTACGTCTGCCCTCAATTCTACAATGAGAATTGAGATATGTATTGAATAGATATCACCTGTTTGGTAGAACAGTTATACACAAGAATCGATAGACAATTGATACAAACAATCTTAATGTTGCTGATAATTTCTACCACTTCTTGCCCCTTGATTCAAGATGAATCAAGTCCTCCAATTTGATGTGAATGACCTCCGATTGCAGCCACCTTATTGACAACTCTTCCGTTGATCAAACCTTCGGCACGGCTGATCTTAGACACACCCAAATTGAACCCGGAACGTCTTCAACCTTTCAACGCCCTAGCTACTAGATTGATCAACCTTCCGCTAATCAATCACCTTCGCACTCGCTTGATTGTTGAACCGACGATTCCGTAACAAAAGCCTTCAAAACCTGTAGTCTTGATAGGTAAAACCTCAAAGGTTTTCTCCCAAGAAACACCTGCACCAGCTTCCACTCGAACCGGATCTTCAATCACGCGTTCGAACCTTATCACCGTCGAGCAAACCACAAACCGCAGCAAAAAATTGATTATCTGTAATTTGAGGATTTGTGAGTTGATTGAACGATGAAGATGAAGAACACTGATGCACCTCTTTCACGTTTCTTGACCTGAACACTTTCTCACAATGCTTTCAAAAATGTTCTTTGTTAAAATTGAAAAGACAGCTATTTATAGTAATATACAAAACAGACAGTTGACAGATCAATGAAACATAGCAGAATTTCTGTTTCTGCGCGCGAACGGTCGACCATAGGGTCGGCGTGCGCTGAGCCGTGTGACACTCAAACTGTCATGCGCCGAGTCAGCGGTCGACGCATGATCTTCATGCGCTGAGCCGTCTGATTCTTAAACCTGCATGCGCCAAGTTAACGGTCGACGCATGACCTTCATGCGCTGAGCCGTGTGAACTGAATGAAACTGTGTGCTGACGGTATGGTCGGCTCATGGTTCAAAAATCTGCAAAAATTGATATGTTTGTTGTTTCGTGCATCTTGTCACGACCAAACATTAGTCACATATATTGCCAATGAAATATGATGATTTAAAAGGATATAGGAAGGATGTAATATGTTAAGTATTGCATGACGATTCTGATTCATCCAAGGTTGTACATTGTCATCATCGTAAGTATGCATGACGACTCCGATTCATCCGAGGTTGTACTTTGTCATCATCGAAACTTGAGAACGTATGTTGTGAGACAGTTTTCCCTCACATTAGAATCGGTCACTTCGGCTAGGGGAGGTTCACCATCCTCTACAGACATATCAAAATACTTACTCCAGAATTCAGTATTTACAGTCACTTGAGTTGTTCCAATATGGGAATGAAAGTTTTCTCCGTGAAATTTATCATTCAATTCAGAGTAAAAGACACGCACCAGATCTTCGCTATATTGTACATTGCATTCAACAAATCGTTCAACACCATGATAAGTAAGAAAGTTCATGAACTCACCCAGATGCATGCGTTCAGCAACCAGTTCATAGAAGGCGTGTTGTCGAACCACTTTCCTCTTACCAATGTCTTTGTTAAAGTTTTCCCGACGAGACGGATGAACCAGGGATTCTGCAGTGATTGGCACTGTTCCGGAGGTTGACCCTCTTGATCTCTTTCTTGTAGGTCTAGAGGAAGAAGCCATGGGTATAGTTTTGTGGGTACAAGGAACTCTTTACCAATGTGATGGAGAATGAAGAGTTTTGAGATGAAGGATTTTGAATTTTGAGAAGAAGGAGAGAGATAACCCTTGTTTAATGTAAGGATTAGGGTTTGATTGGAAAATGTGAGGAGATGAAGAGAGTTAGTAGGGGTAGTAGGTGTGGGTTTCTAGTAATGAAGATAAATGCAAGTGTAACTGCCCAAAAAAAACTGAACCGTCAAGTAATCAGGAAAACTGGGTTTTTGCGCGAGCCGTCGACGGTAGCTTCTGCATGCGTCGACGCATGCTTCAGATTTTTCACCAGATACAAAAGTTAACAGGGTGCGCCGACCGCTGCCCTGTTATGGTCGACTCAATATGCAACAAACAGCAGATTTTTGTATTTTACCATATTCAGAGGTACATGCTATGCAAAAATGATGTCATGACATATAAGAAAAAAATATCTATATACATATGCAGTAGATGTCATACAAATTTAGCGTAGTATAAGCGATATGATTTGAGATCAACAGGATTATCAAACAAAGAGAGAGAGAAAGAACAATATCACCTTGATGCCTGATTTGCTTGATACACAACATACTTATACTTACACGAATATCAAATTGTTAGAAGTACAACAGCATGATTATTTGAATGAAATAAGATAACATCAGCAAATATTATTCCCGTTCCGAAATGTCGAGGATGCCAAGTTCTCGGCGGATATGAAAGAAAGGTTCCGTTGCTAGCGGCTTTGTGAAAATGTCCGCTAGTTGGTTTTTAGTGTCAACGTGTTCAAATACAACATCACCTTTCTCAACATGGTCCCTAAGAAAATGGTGTCGAATTTCTATATGTTTAGTGCGAGAGTGTAATACGGGATTTTTGGTAAGGTTAATAGCGCTAGTGTTGTCACATAGGATAGGAATACGTTCAAGTTTAAGATTGAAATCTAGTAGTTGTTGCTTAATCCACAGAATTTGAGCACAACAACTACCAGCGGCAACGTATTCCGCCTCGGCCGTTGATAAAGCAACTGAAACTTGTTTCTTGCTATGCCAACTAACCAAGGAGTTTGAAAACAAATGACATGTACCACTAGTGCTTTTCCTATCCGATTTGCACCCGGCAAAGTCGGAATCGGAGTAACCTACCAACGAGCAATCACTACCCTTAGAATACCACAATCCATACTTCGGGGTACCTGACAGGTATCGAAGAATTCGTTTAACAGCTTTTAGGTGGGATTCTTTGGGACATGATTGGTATCGTGCACACATGCACACACTAAACATAATATCAGGACGTGACGCAGTAAGATAGAGAAGTGAACCAATCATACCTCTATATCGTTTTACCTCTACGTCCTTGCCATTTTCATCTTTATCCAAATTTACGCATGTAGGCATTGGGGTGTCTATGGCCTTGGATTTTGCCATGTCAAATCTCTTGATCAAGTCCAAACAATATTTTGTTTGGCTCACGAATGTCCCTTCTTGGAGTTGTTTAATTTGCAGGCCGAGGAAGTATGTGAGCTCCCCCATCATACTCATCTCGAATTCGCCCTGCATGAGGTCAGAAAACTCTCTCACGAGATTCATGTTAGTGGATCCAAATATAATATCGTCAACATAGATTTGCACCAAAATCAAGTGCTTTCCTTGACGTTTAATGAAGAGTGTAGTGTCAACCTTTCCTCGTGAGTACCCCTGATTAAGTAAAAACTTACTTAGTCGCTCATACCAAGCTCTAGGAGCTTGTTTGAGACCATATAAAGCTCTTTTTAACTTGTAAACATGTTCAGGGTATTCATGAGATTCAAAACCGGGAGGTTGAGACACATATACTTCTTCATTTATGTGACCGTTAAGGAACGCACTTTTAACATCTATTTGAAATAACTTAAAATCCTTTGCACATGCAAAGGCGAGTAAAAGGCGTATAGCCTCGAGTCGGGCAACCGGCGCATAAGTTTCCTCATAGTCGATGCCTTCCTCTTGGTTATACCCTTGAGCGACCAATCTCGCTTTATTACGGGTTATTACCCCGTTTTCGTCCAACTTGTTCCTAAACACCCATCGGGTGCCGATTACTCGATGGCCTCGCGGAGGAGGGACAAGGTCCCATACCTCGTTTCTTTTAAACTGATTTAGTTCCTCTTGCATCGATAAAAACCAGTGCTCATCGAGTAGGGCCTCTTTGGGGTTTTTAGGCTCTATTTGTGAAACGAAAGCGAAGTGATAACAAAAGTTACTTAGCTTAGATCGAGTGGTGACTCCCTTTGTGATGTCTCCGAGAATATTGTCAATTGGATGATCTTTACACGACTTCCAAGCTTGAGGGAGATCATCGTTTGTAGGCGGATGAGCTTCCTCAGTTACCTCATGGTGTGCATCCTTATCCTCCTCAATTTTGACTCTATCGGGTTGATCAATCCCCGTTTCGCCACCTTTGAGTATGTCTTCTGTGGATGTACCTGCACCATGAACAACACTATCCTTTCCGACATTTCTCGGATAGGACTCATCAAACGTAACGTGCACAGACTCTTCGACAGCTAGTAATCTTTTATTATAAATCCTATATGCTTTACTTGATTGCGAGTACCCTAGAAAAATGCCTTCATCGGCTTTTGAATCAAACTTGCCCAAGTTTTCCTTTCCATTGTTTAATACAAAGCACTTGCATCCAAAAACATGAAGGTGAGAAACATTAGGCTTTCGCCCTTTTAAAAGTTCATACGGAGTTTTGTTTAGAATGGGGCGGATGAGTACCCTATTCAAAACATAACATGCCGTACTAATGGCGTCGGCCCAAAAGTATTTTGGTAAACCACTATCATTAATCATTGTTCTTCCCAATTCTTCTAAAATTCTGTTTTTACGCTCCACAACCCCATTTTGTTGAGGAGTTCGTGGAGCCGAGAAGTTATGATCGATGCCATGGTTACCGCAATATTCTTCAAATAAATGATTTTCAAATTCACCTCCGTGGTCACTTCTTATTGACACAATGTTTGTATTTAACTTATTTTGGGAGAGCTTGGCAAATCTCTCAAAAGCGGCAAACGTGTCACTTTTACTCACTAAGAAGATGGTCCAACAGAACCTAGAAAAGTCGTCCACTATTACGAATCCGTAATAGTTTCCTCCTAGACTTTTGATCCTAGACGGCCCAAACAAGTCCATATGAAGTAGTTCAAGAGGTCTCGTTGTTGAAATAATCTTTTTGGATTTAAAGGAGATCCTCGTTTGTTTTCCTTTTTGACAAGCATCACAAAGGTGATCCTTGGTGAACTTAATTTTGGGAAGTCCTAGTACTAGATCTTTTGAGACAATCTTATTGAGTAAGTCAAAGTTGACATGCGCTAAGCGCCTATGCCATAGCCATGAGTCTTCACTCATAGATATGAGACATTGATCGCTTGTTGGGGATACCACATTCAAGTCAAGCATATACACATTGTTTACTCTAAAACCAATAAACACATTCTTCTTATCACTTTCATGCACAATTTTGCAGCAATCTTTTGAAAAGGAAACATTGTAACCTTTGTCGCATAATTGGCTAATGCTAAGGAGATTATGTTTAAGGTTTTCGACAAGCAACACATCGGAAATTGTAGTAGAGGAGGGATTACCTATACTACCTTTACCTAGTATCGCTCCGCGGTTGTTATCACCGTATGTTACATACCCTTTCTTCTTAGCCACGAAGTCTATGAATAAGGATATGTCTCCAGACATGTGCCTTGAGCACCCACTATCAAGAACCCATCTTCTCTCGGTGGACTCGACACATTTCACCTGTCAAAATATAACTTAGAAAAGGGAGGTACCCAATGGCATATTGGGTCCTAATAGGTTAGCGACAAGACGGTTGCGTTTGGGCAACCATTGGTAGATGCCTTTAGGAACAAGAAATCTCCTAAATCGACATTTACCAATGGAGTGGCCTTTCTTGCAACAGTAAAAGCATACAAAGTCGACATTAGAATCACTTTCACTTGCTTGATCCCTAATTACATATGCATATTTTTGATATGGGTTTATCATACTTTTTCTAAAATCCTTTTTATCGATTGCAAATGTAATTTTAGGTTCAAGTGCCTTGTCTAATTTGGCCTTAAGGTTTCTAACCTCACCTTGCCAAATATGACAAGTATCACAACCAAAGTTGAAAGGATTACTATTGTCCTTACAATCCGATTCATTATCTTTCACAATGGAAGCCTTAAGGTCCTCTAATTTCTTTTCGGACTCTAAGACTTTGTGCTCTAAATATGTAAAAATTCTTCTATTAGAAGCAAGTTTCTTAAAGGCTTCAGTTGCTTCCTTGTGTAAAACATCGAATGCGGTTTGTAATTCGGAATGAGACATATTAGATGACATATTATATCTAGAGTGACGTACCTGTTTCTTTTTCTTTTTCTGATTTGCGGAGAGACATAGATTCACGGACTCTTCTTCATCACTAGAGCTTTCATTAGAGGAGGAAGAATCACTGTCGCTTTCCCACGCGATGTACGCCCTCCTAGGCTTTGATGCTCTCTTATGTGACTTTGATTGTTCCTTTTCTTTTCCCTTGTTGTTCATTGGACAGTCCGGTTTGTAGTGACCGGGCTTTCCACATTTATAGCACGTTCCTCTAGTCTTTTTGCCTTTTTGATTGTCATCTTTGGAGAACCTTGATTGCCTTCGGAAATTTACCAGGTTCTTCTCCGAATGTTGGATGCCGTTCTTTCTCACGTACCGGTTATACCGTTTAACGAACAGCCCCATGTCCTCATTTATGTCTTCTTCTTCGTCGTCGCTTGAAGAATAATCACTTTGCTCTTTTGCTTTAGACTTCGAGGAAGAAGCCTTAAGAGCTATGGACTTCTTTTCACTCATCTTTACTTTGTCCTTCTTTTCTTTCCTTTCATGTTGGTCAAGACTCAAGAGTACCTGTTCATGCTCTTGTAGTTTGCCAAACAATGTAGTCAGGTCTAATACCGTAAGATCATTTGCCTCTTTGATGGCGGTCACTTTCGGCTGCCATTCCCTGCTAAGACATCTCAAAACTTTATTAGTAGCAAGATCATTGGAAATAGGTCTTCCTAGTGAATGTAATCTGTTTATGAGATGAGTAAATCTCTTTTGCATGTCAGCAATGGTTTCCCCTTGCTCCATGAAAAAGAGATCAAACTCTTGTATAAGAGTGTTGATTCGAGCCAACTTAACATCGTTTGTCCCCTCATGGGCAATTTGTAGTGCATCCCACATAGTCTTAGCCGTAGGGCAATGGGATACACGGTAGTATTCATCTACACCTAATGAGGAGATTAGAATGTTCTTAGCTTTCCAATCGTAATTATACTTTCGCTCATCGTCGTCGGTCCATTGTGCTTCGGGCTTTGGCACAACTTCGTTATTCTCATTTGTCATGGTTATTTCAATCGGACCATTGAGAATAACGTTCCATATCTTTCTATCTATGGAATTAATGTGCACCCGCATACAGTCTTTCCAATAGCTATAATTTTCACCGTTAAAAACGGGAGCTCTATTGTACGCCCCTTTTGGTTCGTTAGCCATTATTCTATCAATGTTGTATTTGAAGCACCGGAGAACCGGAGCTCGTGATACCACTTGTTAGACTAAGGCACGGATCTAGAAGGGGGGGTTGAATAGATCCCTTTTAAAAAATTTGAGTGGCGCTACCAATAAAATTGGTTTTCAAAATTGTTTTCAAATGCGGAAGCGGCCTTGGAAAATATAGTCTAAAACGAACAACTATTGGAGAGCCGGATATGCGTCAAGCAGATGAATTTAAGACGATAACGGATAGTAAATCACTACACACTTTTATGCAAAACTCAGATGTGATTCACTCGTACTATTTCCTTATTCCAATGATCAAAAATTACACCAAAACTAGCAGCAAAATTAAGGCAATTTTAGTTCAGCACTTTTGTCGAACAGTTGGTGTGCACAAATACCTTAAATGATATTTGTGTTGAATGAGTGATTGAAAAAGCCTTAGTACAGTATTTCTATTGTACTTAGTAGTTAAAAAACAGTGTTTCACCAACTCACTCAATCAATACTACAATTTGACAAAATCACTTATTCTAGAATCACTTAATTTTTAAGCTGTAATTGAAAATGCAGAAAATAAAGGAACACAAGATTTGATGAGGCAGTTCCCCCAGTCGTCCTCGCGTTGGGGTACGTCTGCCCTCAATTCTACAATGAGAATTGAGATATGTATTGAATAGATATCACCTGTTTGGTAGAACAGTTATACACAAGAATCGATAGACAATTGATACAAACAATCTTAATGTTGCTGATAATTTCTACCACTTCTTGCCCCTTGATTCAAGATGAATCAAGTCCTCCAATTTGATGTGAATGACCTCCGATTGCAGCCACCTTATTGACAACTCTTCCGTTGATCAAACCTTCGGCACGGCTGATCTTAGACACACCCAAATTGAACCCGGAACGTCTTCAACCTTTCAACGCCCTAGCTACTAGATTGATCAACCTTCCGCTAATCAATCACCTTCGCACTCGCTTGATTGTTGAACCGACGATTCCGTAACAAAAGCCTTCAAAACCTGTAGTCCTGATAGGTAAAACCTCAAAGGTTTTCTCCCAAGAAACACCTGCACCAGCTTCCACTCGAACCGGATCTTCAATCACGCGTTCGAACCTTATCACCGTCGAGCAAACCACAAACCGCAGCAAAAAATTGATTATCTGTAATTTGAGGATTTGTGAGTTGATTGAACGATGAAGATGAAGAACACTGATGCACCTCTTTCACGTTTCTTGACCTGAACACTTTCTCACAATGCTTTCAAAAATGTTAGTTGTTAAAATTGAAAAGACAGCTATTTATAGTAATATACAAAACAGACAGTTGACAGATCAATGAAACATAGCAGAATTTCTGTTTCTGCGCGCGAACGGTCGACCATAGGGTCGGCGTGCGCTGAGCCGTGTGACACTCAAACTGTCATGCGCCGAGTCAGCGGTCGATGCATGATCTTCATGCGCTGAGCCGTGTGAACTGAATGAAACTGTGTGCTGACGGTATGGTCGGCTCATGGTTCAAAAATCTGCAAAAACATAAATTTCTACAGCTTTTTGTGCATTACGTCATTGTAAAAATTGAATCATAAGTAGCGTGAATGATTTAAACGAAAGAAGGATATCTCTTAGCAAGTTGTCATCATCAAAAACCAGAGGCACGCTTGTGTTGGTAGATACTTTGCCTTCACAGAATTTAGGTGTTAGTGAGTGAAGAACAAAACTAAGTTCTTTCAAGGTTCTTGGCAAAAATTGGTTTTTAGTTCTTGGGTGGTTGTTCTAAGATTAATCAATCGTATCACTTAATTGATCAAATCATATTTACTTTCTCAGGGTTTCTAGGTCTTCAATAAGAACACAACAATAACAACAAATCAGAATTATGATTCCTCACAAATTTTTTCTCTCTTAGGTTATACACGCTCATGATAAAAATGAGAAAGATGAATAATGATGTAAGTGGGTAGATAGTACACACTCTTGGGAATGTTACTCTTAATTTACTTAGACATATGTTTTTTGTCAAATCATAAAATAATGATTTGAATCAAAGAGTTTATCATCTTGAATCAAAGATTGAAAATAGGGAATACATACCATGATTTGAGTCATGTATACTTCATGGTTTGACTCAAGGAAGGTTGTGACTCGAATCACGCTTTGCCATGATTCGACTGAAATGAAGCAAAACAAATTTCACCTTTCATGATGCTCTATGATTTGAGTGACACATATGTATGATTCAAATCACACAATCTTGCAGTCTTGATTCAAGTGTTATGACTTGTGATTCAAGCAATACTTATAATTTTGACATACAACCAATTACTAGGATAAAAGGGACACAAATATGGACTGCAACAACTAAGTCAACAAATCAAGAGGTTTCTTAAAGGTACAATGACTGAAATAGCCAAAGTGAATAAATATTAATATAACATATTATTCCAAGTGATTTATAATAACAAAGTTACAACAACAATGCAAATAAATTCACATAAATGGAGAAGAGTACAAACACACGATAAATCAAACACTATACACACAAATTGACAAATAACCAAAAATAAAAGTGATGGCGACGATGATTGCAATTTCAATATTTTCATATAAAGTGTGTGCCTTGATTTGACAATTATCTCTCTTTTTATAGGTGAATTATAAAGTTTTTAGGACCTGAAACCTGTTGGACTTTCAACTAGGGAGCATTGAACATAGTGGGACTTTTTTCTAGAGCAACCTTTGTGAGAGACACACCACATACTCACCCAAAACCTTAAGGTGATAGGTGTGTGGGTTCTCTTATTTATAAATGCTCAAGTCACCACATTTCTATCCAATGTGGGACTATTATCCACCCTACTCACACTTGTTAATACTTTAACACTCTCCCTCAAGTGTGAGTCTATCCCAATGCTCTCCCTTAAGCGGAAACTTTAACTGTGCAACTGCACCCTTGTACCGAACCCACGACCTATGGGGATACTTTCGATACAAGTAAGTCGTTCCCTTTATTCGAACCAAAGGCTCATGATACCACTGTTGGACTTTCAACTAGGGAGCATTGAACATAGTGGGACTTTTCTTTCTAGAGCAACACCTTTGTGAGAGACACACCACATACTCACCCAAAACCTTAAGGTAATAGGTGTATGGGTTCTCTCACTTATAAATGCTCAAGTCACCATATTTCTATCCAATGTGGGACTATTATCCACCCTACTCACACTTGTTAATACTTTAACACTCTTCCTCAAGTGTGAGTCTATCCCAATGCTCTCCCTTAAGCGGAAACTTTTAACTGTGCAACTGCACCCTTGTACCGTCGTTGAGATTCTTCAACGAGACACTCAACCCACGACCTATGGGGATACTTTCGATACAAGTAATTCGTTCCTTTTATTCGAACCAAAGGCTCATGATACCACTGTTGGACTTTCAACTAGGGAGCATTGAACATAATGGGACTTTTTTCTAGAGCAACCTTTGTGAGAGACACACCACATACTCACCCAAAACCTTAAGGTGATAGGTGTGTGGGTTCTCTTATTTATAAATGCTCAAGTCACCATATTTCTATCCAATGTGGGACTATTATCCACCCTACTCACACTTGTTAATACTTTAACACTCTCCCTCAAGTGTGAGTCTATCCCAATGCTCCCCCTTAAGCGGAAACTTTAGCTGTGCAACTGCACCCAATTCACCTCACACCCTATGAAGAATTCCCTTCAATCTTGATCTCAAGATTGATGAACAAACCCACAATATGATAATGATGGTAATAACAAGTAATTATCAAGAACAACAAAAGAGAAGAAGAATAACAAATAAGAAAGAGAAGAATGAGAGAAGAAGTATTTGGAGAGAATGTGTTACCCACAACTGTGGGATTTCTTATTGAACTTTCACTTGCTAACTGCAACTGTGAAATCTGTTCTGTTGTGATGTAGAATACAAAGCAAGGCACCCTATTTATAGTTTTAGGTTTACACTAGCCCAAAACATAAAAGGCCCAAAATATTCTAAATCAAATCTAATCATATGATATCAAATCTAATCATATGATATCTAATCATATCATATCAAATTAATCATATGATATCAAATCTAATCATATGATATCAAATCTAATCATATCAAATCACAATGAATTATATTTAACACACCACCTAATTCATTGTGTCTAAACTGTCTACATTCATCATGGCCCACTTCACGTCCATCTGACATGTGTACCGGTTGTTCATATTTGCTAGACCAACAACCAACCTGATTGTTTCTATTCTAGCAACAGGTGCGAATACTTCATCGAAGTCGATTCCTTCCTTCTGAAGAAATCCTTTCGCCACAAGTCTCGCCTTGTGTCGAGTTACTTCTCCTTTAGGATTTACCTTTACCTTGTAAACCCACTTTACATCAATTGCCTTCTTGCCTTGCGGCAATTCGACAAGTGACCAGGTATCATTGACTTCGATGGACTCCAACTCTTCAATCATTGCTTTCACCCACTTCGAATATTTCAATGCCTCATCTGCATTGACTGGTTCGACATCTGCGTAGAAAGCATAACGTACCAGCTCACCCTCTTCATCGACTACATTATCTGATGTGATTACACATTCTTGCAACCTTGCAGGCATGTGTCTAGTTCGTCGAGGTCTGCTTGAACCTACTTCATCTGCAACTGGTTCATGTCGAACTTCTATTTCGACTTCAGTGGCTGCAGTTGCTAAACACTTGTGCTCCATCACATTGAGTCCAATCTTGAAGGTCCTATTCTGATACATTGGAGCCTTCAAGATTAGTCTACCACCTGCGTTGAGGACTCTCATCATCTTGTCTTCGACAACTACCTTGTAGTTCTTTTCGACAAGCTGCCCTATACTGAGCAAATTACTCTTCATACCTGGTATGTACAACACATTGGAAATTGTTGACCTTTTTCCATCTTTCCTCATAATCAGAACATCACCAACACCTTCAGCTGCTAGAGTGTTGTCATTTGCAAACTTCACCGTATTCTTCGACGAGGGCTTCATGTTGACAAACCAATCTTTCCTTCCAGTCATGTGTGATGAACATCCTGAGTCCAAGTACCACTGATCTTGGAAACTTTCTTCATCGTTTGTTGTGACCATTAGCAACGTTTCTTCTTCTTCATGTTTCGCCAGCTTTGCATCAGTCTCTTGATTTCTCTTCTTTTCTGGACAATCACTAACATAATGACCATACTTCTGGCAATTGAAACATTAAATGTGGCTTTTGTCTGTCTCTCGATCACCACCTCTTCCTTTACCTGCAGCACCACCTCTTTGGTTGCCTTGGTTCCAAGGTTTCTTTTGATTCGACTGGTTTCCTCCTATGTTGCCATTCCAGCTACCTTTGCCTTTTCTCTCCTTTTCCGTCTGTGCCTGCAAAGCCATATCTTTCGACTTTCCTGCAGCTCTCTCAGCCATCCTCTGTTCATGAGACTCAAGAGTCCCTTGAAGCTCTTCCTTCGTCAACACTTACAGATCTTTCGACTCTTCTATGGCAACTACCACGTGGTCGAATTTTGGAGCCAACGATCTCAAAATCTTTGAGACAATTGCTTTCGTCGTCAGCGTTTCTCCACATACTTTGATTTGATTCACCAACCTTGTAACTCTGGTGAAGAAATCTGTAATGCTTTCGTTGTCTTCCATCTGAAGCAACTCATAGGTTCTCTTGTGAGTTTGTAACCTCACCTCTTTCACCTTCTCTGCGCCTCCAAACGACTTTTCAAGAATCTCCCATGCTTCTTTTACTGAATCAACATCACTAACCTTTTCAAAGTTATTAGGATCAACACACTGATGAATTGTAAAGAGTGTTTTATAATCCTTCTTCTTCAATTCTTTGTGTGCAGCCTTTTCCGCCTCCGTTGCGTTCTCCACCAGCAATGTTACTCCGTCCTTCACAAGATCCCAAAGATCTTGATAACAGAAGATCACCTTAACCTGCTTACACCAATTCTCATCATTGTCTTTCTTGAGAATTGGCAGAGTCGCCGGAAAGTTACCGTTTGGATAGTTCATCGCCATCACTATCTTCCTTCCTTGAATCTCTTAACCAGAGCTCTAGATACCAGATGTTAGAAATTCACCTCACACCCTATGAAGAATTCCCTTCAATCTTGATCTCAAGATTGATGAACAAACCCACAATATGATAATGATGGTAATAACAAGTAATTATCAAGAACAACAAAAGAGAAGAAGAATAACAAATAAGAAAGAGAAGAATGAGAGAAGAAGTATTTGGAGAGAATATGTTACCCACAACTGTGGGATTTCTTATTGAACTTTCACTTGCTAACTGCAACTGTGAAATCTGTTCTGTTATGATGTAGAATACAAAGCAAGGCACCCTATTTATAGTTTTAGGTTTACACTAGCCCAAAACATAAAAGGCCCAAAATATTCTAAATCAAATCTAATCATATGATATCAAATCTAATCATATGATATATAATCATATCATATCAAATTAATCATATGATATCAAATCTAATAATATGATATCAAATCTAATCATATCAAATCACAATGAATTATATTTAACAAAACCTTCCTATGCAGGATAGTTGTCTAAATGGACACGTGACAAAATATAGTTTATTATTATTATCCTTTAATCATTTGTTTGAATCAGATGTTTTAGAAGGGCAAATCCGCACTTGCTCTTGAGGTCTTAGGATCTTAAATTGAGCATGTAATCAGTAAACAATGCATTTATTTTATGTCATTTGTTTGACGTTATTATAATGTTCTCATCTTTTGAGCTTATAGTTGATGAAATGATACTTTTATCTTATATCATTTGCTCAATGACATTATGATATTTTTTTATGATCAGAGTCCCTTTGATCTCTATTTTGTTTTTTAGACTTCTAAATGTCTCACTTAGTCATAAAATATAACATAGAATACAGAATAAACGGAGCACACTCGACTTAAATACCAATATAATATATAACATCTAGACCCATCTAAATTTAAATGCATTCCTGAATATAGTTTAGTGAATCTTTGATTTCTATTTTGGAATGTTAAAAACAATTTTAGTGGTGTAAAATTTATTTTGGCATCTTTGTTTCTTAAAAATAAAATTGATTTTATTTCTAAAATTAATTATAGCTAGCCTTAAAATTTGTAGTTTTAAGTTCCAACATAATTTTTAGATTGAAATTTATTATTGAATATATTTAATCATAAATCATTTAGCATTCAACTTATTCTTTTAACCATAATAAATTCAATAAAATCAACTTACTAGAAATCAATTCTCAGATAACCAAACACACTCAAATGCAAACATATATCTCAAGTTGCAAATATAATATGAAGGATATACTTCACCCAAAAAAACATATGATGTTGGCGCAATTGAAAAACTATAACAAGATTTCATTCATATAAACATGGTGACACCACAACACGACGACAACAACAAAATAATAGAATCAACCCTTCTTCTACCTTCAGCTTCAGGTACAAAGAAAAAAGTACCAGAAGACACATGGAGCTTGGCATACATAATCTACTTCACACTTGGAATCGGTTACTTATTCTCATGGAACTCATTCATTACAATCGTTGACTACTTCTCTTACCTTTACCCTCAAGCAAGCGTTGACCGTATTTTCGCTATAGTTTCCACAGTTGTTAGTCTTTCTAGTCTCTCCCTCATCATCCTTAACGGACATAAATCTCATGCTTATGTAAGGATCAATGTTGGTCTTACTTTGTTTGTCGCTTCTCTCCTGGTTGTTCCTTTTATTGATGTTGTTTATGTTAAGGGTCGGGTTTGGTTAAATAATGGATTCTATGTTACTGTTGGAGCGGTTGGGGTTTCTGGTGTGACTAATGGTTTGGTGCAGGGTTCTGTTGTTGGATTCGCCGGTGAGTTGCCGGAGAGATACACGTTGGCTGTCATCGTTGGAAATGTTGTCTCAGGTATACTTGTTTCTTTCCTGAGAATATTTACAAAAGCTATTTACACACAAGATGCATTAGGCATGCAGAAAAGTGCAAATGTCTACTTTTCTGTATCAATTGTGATTATGTTAATATGCATAATTTTATACAATGTAGCACAAAAACTTTTCATTATGAAGTACTATACTGAACTTAAGATTCAGGCGATTGTTGTCAAGGATGACGTCGGTCCTTTGACCGAATCAGTATGGAGGTCAACTGTATGGGATACTGTAAGAACAATCAAGTGGTATGGATTTGACATCATGCTCATTTACGTTGTGACACTTGAAATATTTCCTAGTTACATAACAGACGATGTACATTCTCAGATTCTTAACGATTGGTATCCGATTCTGTTGATTACTTGCTTTAATGTGTTCAACTTTGTTGGCAAAAGTCTTACAGCAGTATAGCTACTAGAGAATGCAAAAATTGCAGGAGGCTGTTGTGTAGCAAGAGGAGGCTGTTGTGTAGCAAGATTGTTGTTTTTCCCTCTTTTCTTTGGATGCTTGGGCGGTTCGAAATTCTTCCGGACAGAGATTCCGGTGACAATCCTGACTTGTCTTTTAGGACTTATAAATGGATATCTGACTAGTGTATTGATGATATTGGCTCCTAAGACTGTAAAGTTGCAGTATGCAGAGACTGCAGGAATTGTGAGTGTGTTGTTCTTAGTTTTTGGTTTGGCTGTTGGGGTGTATTATAGCTTGGTTTTGGGTCATTTGACCAGAAAAACTGTATATATCCAGGGACTCAAAAACCTATATGTACTATGGCTTCACCAAACCAGAAGTAAAAATTTGGATGGATTTCATTACCTGTTTATAATCTAATCTGTTAAATTTTAATGAATTATATTAGCTTTGATCTGTATAAAGGAATGCTCTCTGTAGAACCACTTTTGCAGACATCATATGTAAACATGTCGGTTCCTTAATCTCTGGTCATTCCTTTCATGGTTTGTAGACAAAATTTAAAGCCTAGATACTTAATGTCTGGTCATTCCTTGATTCAGTTTACAAATTGGTAATCTATTTGCACACATGAAAGCGAATGTAAGGTAATCTATTTTACTGGAGCAAACTACAAAACCAGTATCATAATTTTCAATAATGGCGTAGATATAATTTGAGGTATAAAACACATCACTAACACAGTTCATATCCCAATTTTCTGTATATAAAACTACATGGAAAATAACTATGATTAATTATTATTACAATAGATATTTCACCATGTAAGGCCCTTCAAGTTCATATCCCAATTTTCTGTAGTAATGGCGTGTGCCAACCCCAGAAATTACACCTATTTTAGTTGATCTGTGTTCTTTCCAAGCAATCCGTTCAGCCTCCTCCATAAGAAGCGCACCGTAACCCTGTTAATTATTTTCGTCAAGATTAGGTCAATTATAGGACACAAAAGGACATGTTTTTCAATATTTTATACATGGCTAAAGAATTTTATATACACTAATAATGGCTCTGCAGCTTAACCAAAAATCAGTACTTCAATTCAGATGGTCTTATCCAATAAAACCGTGTGAAGACTCTTATTGATACCGAATGCCATTGATGTATTAGCATGACAGTAGTACCTGGTGTTGTAGCTTGTCAGAATCCCTTCCATGAACTGGTACAGCAGTCCCATAAACATGTAACTCGCGAATAATAGAACATTTTCCCATAAGCTCTGGACAAGTAGTGTTTCGGCCACATTTTCGCAGCCGCAACAAGCCAACGATGATGTCCTGTTAAATAGCAGACAGCACAACCAAAGTCATGACCATGTTTCATCAACAAAATATAAATCAAATTAAATATAAGAACAGGTTAAGGGATGTCTCCTTGATTTACAATAAAGGAGGAAAAATATGCACAACAAGAACAATGCCGGCAACAAACTAGGCTCGCGTCTTACAACTCTTAAAAGCACAAAAGGATGAAATACACAGGGATAGGCACTAACAAGAGTCAGAGGGAAGAAGGGTAAAATTACCTGCCGTGTATCTTCATATGACAGAAATGTTTCCCAACCTTCATTTGCTGTATAATCACGACGAACAAGTTCAACCTCTTCTGGCTTAATTTGGTGATGAATATCCTACAAGAAATACAGAATGTCGGTTGATGCCCCAAAAAAAAGACTAGTATACAAAGTGTCTCAAGAAACATAAATCTTCATTATATAAAATTCCCAAACGAGACTGATTCTAGATAATCACCTGGATTCCAGCTTCTCTGGTCCGAACATCTCGACATTTTAATCCCAAGTCTTCCATTCTAGCTAATGCTAGTTCCCTTAGATTCCCTTTCTCAACCCCAGAAGTAACCAAAGGCATTGGAATATCCCGCTGAACTCTATAAACACGTGTCCATGGAGGTACCATTGCAAGGATCCTTGCTATGATGTCCACAAGTTGCTCAGGTGGATAATTTCTATATCTACAATGATATTAACAAACAAATTGACTATCCACATGCCCTTTTAATCCAGATTAATAATGAGATAAAAATTAAAGAGTTTGAGAAAGAAGCATTTGAGAGAATATATCACATTTGATAGGTACCTTCCAGTTTTCCAGAGCTCATAAAGCCCAGTTCCGCGTATCACAAGAGTTGGGTATATTTTAAGTCCATCTCTCTAAACTTGGGACTTTCGAAAAACTCTCGGAAACTTTCCATGTCCCTTTCAACACCAACATTTGGAAGATCAGGCATCATGTGAGCAACAACCTAGAACAAAAGCCGAAAAAGAAAAGCATAAACACAATGACAACAAATAGTATATCTTATAACTCTCATGACCAACCTACTGCCTAGTTTGTATTCTAAGGGGATATAGTTAGGGAAAGTTGCTTACTATGCAGATGAATCTATTTAAAGCATGTCCATGCCTAGACAGATATAATGAGATAGCACACAAGGTTATTATTAAGTTCATTACAAATTTGAGGGTGGGAATATGCATATATATATATAGGAAAATAGTTTGACAGAACAAAGCTGTGACTGAAGGTACAGATTGAAACAATGGACAAACCTTGAAACCAGCATCTTTAGCCAGGCAAAAACAATCAGCTACAGCCGCAACAGTATGTCCTCTATTAGTGTCACGAGCAACATCCTCATAGGTACTTTGGACTCCAATCTCCAATCGTGTACAACCATAAGAAAGCATCTGTCCAAGTGAGGCCCAAGACAATAATCTGGCCTCCTGAGAAATTTAAGAAATGCAAAACTTGATAAGCTGCTCACCGGTGTGTTGCATTAACTATTACTATTGAACATTTACTCAAAGATTCCACGCATATAATTATTGATATGGTCAAACAAAAAATGCATTAAAACCCTAGAAAATTATAATAGACCAGTTTATTACAACAACAAAAACAGTCTTCTTTCATAAGAGGAGTTCAGTGACATGAATCAAATGGCACTGTAATGTCTACCTATGAACCACATCTAATGACAAATCATTTAAACTAAAATCCATCTTAATGGCCTGATTTGTAGATTTTCTTGGTCTCTCTCAAGTTCTAATTAAAAAATAACCTCCATATGATCCATTTTCCCTAAAATGGTTTCTAAAAGTGTTCTCTTCACATGCCCAAATTCCCAGAAAGTCCAAAGCACTACTCTATTCAAAATTTTATACCGCAGACTTAAAATTTAACATTCTTTGCAACATGCAAATTATTAAACGGCAGACAACTCACGTTTCAATTGTCATGCCAATACACTTGGTTGCACTATGCTCAGAGTACGTTACCGCCTCCTCTACATTGGCCGAAGTGTGTCCCGACAAAGCATCATGAAGATTCCTTATAAAGTAATCACGGTAATCCGCCGGAAGAGACATGAAAGTTCCACCCATCAATATAAACTCAACCTGAAAAATAATAAATCACACACACAACATTACAATCACACACTAACTACATTCACACATATTTCATGCACTTCGATCACTCAATAGACAATAATAGTGCTTCAAACCTTGTCTACACTGTGACCTAAACGCTTAAGCTGATCTATCCTAACTCTTGTCTGAACATAAGGGTTATACCTAAATCCAAAGCAAAAAAAAAAATCATCAAATTAACATGTGTAGAATAATTTCATTTAAGAAATTGCATTTTAATTTCTCAAAGAAAATGAACGGAAAACTTACCTTGCTCGAATTGCGCGCATACTAGGAGGTTCATAACCTGTGTAAGACTGAGTACTGTATTCAAAATCTGAGTCAGGACCACCAGGGCAGTAGACACAAATGTTACCAGTGGTGGCAATATGAGGGCAACGGT
The DNA here is from genome assembly GCA_963859935.3 of Lathyrus sativus. NCBI lineage: Eukaryota > Viridiplantae > Streptophyta > Magnoliopsida > Fabales > Fabaceae > Lathyrus > Lathyrus sativus. Next base: position 678,945,578 of record OZ012738.1, on the reverse strand, counting down.
GAGGCTTCGACATGACGGCGACAACGGCGATTCCGGTTGCGGTTCGGATGGGTTTGGCTCGGAGTTTAGGAAGGAGAACCTCTCGTTCGGAGTCAGGTAGAGCGGCAATCATCTCGACAAGTTTGGGGGCGCGTGAGAGGCCGTACTTACAGCATGCGGCGGACCTGAGAGCATTGAGATCCACTTTGTGGCCTTTATGAGATAGGTCGACCATGGAATTCACAATTTCTGCAATGGCTCGCACGCGCTTCCTCTTCAGTGAGGCCATGGCCTTCAAAGCCTCCCTTCCCCGGTCGTGGCGCCTTTCTCGCCTCCGCTACCATTGCAGCCGCCATCCTCGACAACTGCAAACACCAAAAGAAATCAACTGTTGAAGATTTTGCCTCTTGCTTACTATCAGCAAAAGTAACTCTGTAGCCGTGGGTACCAGCAGAAAACCCATCATGGACACGGATCAGATAGTTGTTTGGATATTCACAAATAAAATTAACAGCTTATAAGAGTCAGGGAGTTGGCGAGAATATCATTGAGCATTAAGAAAAAGGGGAAATCATGATAAATGGTTGAAAATACAAAGCCCGCGCAAAGCAACAGTGGGACTAAAATCAGAAACCGAAGTAACGAGCAAAGCAAAACTTAAATCAACAAGCATGAAACAGTGGTGAAAAAATGGTAACGGAATCAAAGGCTAAAGAAGCGCAAAAGGAACTTACAGTAGGGAGAGAGGAACTGAATCACTGATGATGCACGGAGAACGGGTGAGTCGCCCACACAGAGAATTGATGGAATGGAAGGGAGATGTGATTATTAGTTTTTACGGTTTTAGTTGGGTTACAGTCATACTGATGAAGGAGACACTTTGAACGAAACGAGACCAGATTTTTTTTTTCTTCTTTATTTATCTATAAAAGAAATTTTTAATTTCTTTTCAATCTTTGTCATTTTCCCAAAACCCTTTTTATTAAATTTTTTCAAAAGAGGGTAAACATATATTGATTTAATTTAATAATGGTAAATTATCTAATATATGTGAATTTATGTTGAGTAATTTATTGATGTCTACGCTCTCCAATTAAATTTTTTAATTTAATTAATTAATCAAAATTTAAAATGAAATGTTTTGGACCAAATTTTTTTTTCCATGCTTTGGTCCATCTTTTTAACATACAATTGATTTATTTTGTTTGTGTAACATATATAAACACTAACAACATTTGTAATGAAAACAATGTGGGACTACTATAACACCATCTACTATTATGCTATGTTATATATTTCATCTTTTCACCCTCTCTCTACAGTTCTCTCTATATAGCCATGTGCAAGTTCTTTCCTTCATAACCATATAAGCCAACTTCGGCCACCATTTCTAACTTTGCACTTCAGTTTTAAGGTTACTATTAGAGGTAGTCCTATGATGCACAAGTGAGACAATACTTGCATCATGCACAAATAAACAAATAAAGTAAAACTGAAAGTGTATTTGTAGAAACTTTGATGCAATAAATCAACAAATAAAATTGTTAAGCAATGTCGGTGTTCTCATTTCTCAACATGCAAGCAATATAAATATTATCCTTCGCCAACATTACTTCAGATGTATGTTATAGCTACGCAAATTCATAGCTGTCAATATAAACACCATTATCTAAATTGCAGAGTTTCTATGGACATACAAATCTAACCGTGATGGACATTATCCACTTATGGAAATTTACAACTATCCAACTATATTCAAAGCTTTATCTCCGCACTAAATTGTCCAATTCTTTTTTAGGAAGGGAATTTATCATTTGTTCATGGATAATGCATGATCGACTTCTCCCTTTCTTATAGTTTCGTAAACAAAAATTTATCATAACATTGAACAATATTCTAACAGTAAGCGTTCATGAAGGCATCATACTCAACATTTGAACACAATCTGAGCAACAAAGAAATTTATCATTTGCAAATATTTGGGCCGTCTTAATTGAAAATTTGGCAAGAATTAGTTATGAAAGGAAGAACTTACACATGGCTATATGAAAAGAGAGCTACAGAGAGAGTGAAAAGATGAGATAGATAACCTAACATAATAGTAAATGGTGTTATAGTAGTTCCACATTATTTTCATTACAAATGTTGTTAGTGTTTACATATGTTACATAAACACAACAAATTAACTGTGTGTTAAAGAGGTGAACCAAAGGAATAGGACAAAATGGTTAAGCGCAAAGTGTTTTATTTAAAATTTTAATTAATTAATTAATAATAATAAATTAATAATTTATTTATTTATTAATAAAAATAATATTAATAAATTAATTATTCTAATCAATAATTAAAGTCTCAAATTAAACTCAAAACTAAAAAAAATTAAAATAGTGATTTTTAAGACTATAGTTACAATTAAACCTATTTTAAAAAGAAAATATTAAGCCAATAAATTAATCAAAAGCAAAATTTGATAGAGAAATATAAAAAAAACAGCTGTCTCAGCTGTTTTGTTCTGCTTTTCACCTTAACTTCACTTGATACAAAATAATCCATTTTTCCTTTCTTTCTTTCTTTTGTTGAATTCAACTCTTCTACCTGTCAACTCTCTGTACTGAAAAAGAATCACATAATAACAACAAACAACAATAAACCTTCTTTTCATTTCATTCTCTCTCTGCAACCACACTTCTCAGCTTCACTGCTTATCTTTATTTCATAGACCCACCTTTTCATTTCGGTAAAGTTCTTCCCTTTTCTCCTTTTTCCACCTTCTTCATTCGTTTTTCTTCCTTATATTATACCCAAAATGCATCAATCTTCTACTTTTCATTTCGGATCTTATTGCATTTTCACCTTCTTCTACATTTGGAACAATTCACGTATACCTAATGACTCAAGTTTGATTTTTTTGTTACTTTTGTTGTTGACATTTGATAAAGTTGCTTGCTTGCTCAGGTTATAGTACTGCAACTAGAAAGGGTTTAAACAGTACTTTTTGCTTTTGTTTTTGTTTTACCTTATCTTTTAAGTACTTTTAAGGGCATTTGGATCTGGAAGTGCTTTTAGATTTTTGGGTATCCTTTTAGATTATTAATTAGGATTTGGGACCAGGTTTTTTGTGAACTTGAATTTTTTTGTACTAATTGGTGTTGTTTTTCACAGGAATTGGATATTGATAGCTTAGCTTCTGTTGAGCTTCTTAAATATCTGTCTTGTATTTGAATTGAGGTTTTATTAGAAGCTTTGAGTTGTGGAGATTGGAGAATTTTGAGTTTTTGCTTTTCAGAGAGTTAGTTGTGCACTTGTTCACTGGAATTGTGAGCTCATCTCATGACGCGAAGTTGTTGCTATGAGATAAATGTAGAAGCAAGATGATTGAGCAATTCATCAATTTCGTTATTAGGCCGCCGAGGTATTATTAGTTTTTGTTTCATTGGTTGGTGGCTTGGTAGGTACTAACAAATTTATCTCTAGCATTTTGCTCCCTTACATGTTTACATGTAGAAAAGCCATTTTCGATTCTAATGACCATGTCATCTTCGTGGTTGAGTATTAAGGGAAAAAAGCACTTAGTCATGTTATTATTATTTTTGCAAATTGAGTTATAGTTTTGGTGTGTATACTTTGTGACTTTCATAGGGCGGACTATAACCCGGATCAGTATCTGTGGGAAAAGGAATTCTCCCTTGCTGGTAGAACGTACCAAAGGCAGGATTTGGAGGCAAGTATGGACTATTTATTTCATAGGTTATTGCAATTATTGTCTCGTTTATATATAGAAGTTACACCATGATTCCAACTGTTTGCGTATATACTGCTAGATTATCTATTTTCTAATTGTGCAGCTTAAGAATGCCAGAGGCTATACCTTGAAGTGTAGTCATTATCTCCCTTCTCCGTTTCCTGAAGATACTTCTCTTCCTTGTGTTGTATATTGCCATGGAAACAGGTATATGTTACTTTTATGTCTAATGCTATTGATTCTAGTTATGATTGTAAATATTACTTTTAGAGCATTAACTTATCGAAATGACATAGCAGTTCCCGTGTGATATGTGTTCAATGATGCAGTGGATGTAGGGCAGATGCAAATGAAGCTGCTGTAATCCTTCTCCCATCAAATATTACTGTTTTTACCCTTGACTTCTCAGGGTCAGGCTTATCTGATGGAGACTATGTTAGCCTTGGTTGGCACGAAGTAAGTTACGACTTTATGAATGTGTTAGTTTGTTTAATTAAAACAAAATATTACTCTTTTCACCCTTGTTTTCTCGGGGTCAAGCGTGTCTGATGGAGACTATGTTAGCCTTGATTGGCTTGAAGATTGTAATGTTGTCAAGTTGAATGTTACTGTTACTATTTTATACAAAAGGAACTTTTAGACTCTTTTTGACCATTCTTTTGTGTGGTAGAAAGATGATCTGAAGATTGTGGTGTCACATTTGAGAAGCAACAAGCAAATATCCCGAATAGGTTTGTGGGGACGATCAATGGGCGCAGTTACTAGGTATTACATCTTCCAATGAATTTCAATATTAGTTTTAAAGAATTCGTCTGGTTTTGGTATTGGAAGAAGATAAAGAGGGAAAAAACTGATTGTTTTTTGGAACTTTTTAGTATGTAGTTATAAACAAATTATCTCTAATAAAACGGAGAATTTACTTTGCTTTGATGTGGTGTAGCCTTCTTTATGGAGCTGAAGACCCTTCAATTGCTGGAATGGTATTGGATAGCGCCTTTTCTAACTTATATAATCTCATGATGGAGCTCGTGGATGTTTATAAAATTCGACTTCCAAAGTTCACTGTACTCCTTCTCTCTCCCTCTCCCTCTTTGTGTGTGTGGATGCCAAAATCCCTTTGTTATATGAATGCTCAATTGAAACAGTTGTGGTGTATTGGAAAAAGTGGGACTATATATGGTTGTAAGCGCAAAAAACTTCAAAGTTGTTGCTGTAGTTGTAACCGCATCTTAATATGCTGTTTATTTGTACTTGTTATTTGTAAACTTTTTTCATAAGTTGTTGCTGGAACCTTAAGAGGTTAAATTGTTATAGGCTCTAGCTTCTAGGACTTGGTGTATCTGCAAGTCTTAATTTAGTAAAAATTAGGTGCATTGTATCTGCAAGTCTTAAGTTAAGATGGAAAAGTAAAGTAGTAGGAAACCCTAGGATTGAAGATTAGAATTTAATTTTGATTAAGATTTTATTTTGGATCTAGGTTTTCTTGTTATAATTGCAGTTCGTCTTTTTATTAGGAAATTGTTAAACATGAAAATTGGGGATTTAATAGTTATGCATCTTAGGGGATATTGCCTAGTTTGCATGATTTTGTCCATACATTTATTAAGTCGGATATTTGGCTGCATTTTTTTCCCCAATTAGGTTAAAATGGCTGTACAATACATGCGGCGGGTTATTGAGAAGAAGGCAAAGTTTGATATTATGAAACTGAACTGTGTTCTGGTAAGTATTAATTGATCATATTTTGTTTTTATGAATGTAATTATGTAAACTTTCATTGTTTTTACGATGAAATCCAAGCATGATAGGCTTTACTTTCTGGCTAAAAGAATTTCTTTTCGAGTCCATTTTTATCTTAAGCTAATGCTTTTGAAGCGTACAGGTTGCACCGAAGACATTCATTCCTGTTTTATTTGGACATGCAAGTGATGACAAATTCATTCAGCCACACCACTCCGATCTCATCTCTGAGTCGTATGCGGTATTAATTTTACTAAATATTTGATCTCGATACTTTCTAAAAGCAGTTTGCATTTTTTAACTCTTTGAAAGCCAAAATATCTAACTTCTGGTTATGACTTTGTAGGGTGATAAAAATATCATAAAATTTGATGGTGACCACAACTCCTCTCGACCACAATTCTTTTACGATTCAGTTTCCATTTTCTTCTACAATGTCCTCCGTCCTCCTCAAGTTTCTATTGCTGAAAAGCTCGAGAAATATTATGATTTGGGTGATTTGAAGCTTGGTTCCGGTGTTGATGAGGTATTTAGCATTTATATTTCATTGTCTTGAAATATAAATGATACTACAGAAACTAATTTGCTCTTTTTCTTTTTGCTTTTCATGCTAGAGCGTATTATATGAGATTCTCTCTAGTCTGCGGTCTGCAACTACTGATGCTGCAAGTTCATCTTCTGCATTTCCAACAATATCTGCAACAAAATCAGTTACCGAACTTCTTTCAGAAGCAGCTCCACTGGCTGATGCAGTAGGGGGCCTTAACCTTCCGTCTCCATTATTTTCTTCAAAACACCTTTTCTGTTTAGTTTATCCATTGCTTGTAACGCAGGAGCCTTTGTTTGAAGATGACACTACAGATAAAAATGATAGAATTGGCCATGATGAATCCACAAATGGGCAGGTCATCTTTATATAACTGTCTCTGAAATTAATAAATGGTCCGGAAATTTAGGATATTCCTTTACTTGAACTATCCCATGAATGACTTTATAGGGTAAGCTAAATGGGCAGATTGAAGATTGTTGCTCATATACAAGCTCAACTAGAGAAAGTTGGGGAAGATGTTCTTCTTTAGGAGGCAGCGATCAAGAATCTTTTGCAGATTTAAGTGCTGATGATAAACACTCTCAGGTCTCTCTCTCTAGGCTTATTCATTACTAGCAGCAGATAGATGTATATTGAAAATGATTCTCAAAATGAAACTAAATTATTTGTCATGTCAGAATACGGTGAAGGTGTTTGCAACACCTTTGCGAAGCATGAAAGAGAAGTCATCTGATCCAAAAGAAGATGAAAAGACGCACAAGAAGAATAAAAAGAAGAAAAATAAAGCGGAAACGGTTGTGAAGAAACCGAAGAGTGACAGATTTGAGAAGCTGGAGGCTCTCAGTAGACGGTTGCGGCTTTGCCTTCTAAAGGGGTCAATCCATCGAAGAAACAAGTCAACTTGACCTCTTTTGTATCATATCATAATCATCAAATAGTCGATCTAATTGTTAACGATATCAAATTTGTGTGTAGGTTGTGGCTAGTGTAGTAGTAGATTTTAGTTTTATTTTAGGAATTGACGAATATTGGTTTCTGGTTGGCTTTGTTTTCACTGCTATGATTGTTGAGTATGAGTGTGACTGACTCATTTTAGGAATTGCTAAATATATGACTTCATTAATGAGAGGACAAGGGTCCTAAGAGAGAAACCTAAATGATACTTCCTCTTTGTGGTTTTGCCATGTTTTTTTTTTTTGCTCATTTGGTGAAAAGAACCTCAAGTAACCATTGATTAGTACTCTGTTGAATGATTGTAGCAGGAAAGAATAATACTCATGATATGAAGATTACATTGGGGATAGAGGTGAAAGGCCTCAAGGAAAAATATTGTGTTTAGTATCTGACATGATTTAAGTATGATTTTCTCAAATGGAAGTCCAAAAAAACATAAAATATTATTTATAGTTATTTTTTATTATTAAAGTTATGAATTTAACGTTGACATATTTCTGAGATACATCTGCAGAACCATTTTAAACATGCATAACGTGTTATTCAAACATCATTTATATTTGAATTATTCTGGAGATGCACTTTCGATAATTTTCTGAATATACATCTCTGAAATGTATCAGAATAGGTTGTTTCTTACTATAAATTGTGTATTTGTTTTTGGATAAAGTATAACATGCGATCCCAAAAAAATATAAATAGTCGTATAAAATAATAAGAGATGTATCCTGAATGAAGTATATCAATACATGTAAAAAATGTCGTACAATATAGATCCAAAATGCGATAAAATCGTAAAGATAAAATAGAGACTATAGTAATACAACATAATAATAACAGACTATTAGTGGGTGTGTCTGACAACATCTCTTCTGCCTCATCTGCCTCCTCAACCATAAATCCCCTCGTCCTCCTGTGATGTCTCCGGTACAACAGTGCCCGCTGTACCTCCGCCACCATGGCATCCAAGACTCGTCTGACAACATACCCCTCAGGAAAGATACCCTCGTCAATGCATGCCCGTCCAATCTCCATTATGCGACGACGTCGAGGCAAGACATCATCAATATGATCTAACTGAGTCTGCTCCTCCTCTAGTATCTCTTGATGAGGTGATGTCGACGGATCTTCTGGAACAGTCTGCACCATGTACGTATGTGACACCCTGAAGAACCACCTAATGTATCCATTGACGTAACTCCAATCGTTCGGTGCTATGGTAACATGTGCTTCCTCCGGAGCCAAATGACTATTATAATCAACAAACATCTCCTCTATTTGTCTACGAGTCAAGGCAAGAGGAAAAGATACAAAAGGGTGTCTAGGGATGGTCTGTGTGTATCCGAACTGCCGCATGACACGCTCAGGCAGGTGAAGAGTAGTGATACACGATCCGCAGGCCAACCATCTTAATTATAGTGATATCTCGTCAAATGGTCGTGTCCGACAGTGATACACGTAGCTGTTGAAATGCATGTCCTCAGCAACCAAACAATCAAAGTAGACTATGAAAGGCTCGACCGCCTGGTTCCGTCTCGGCGGGATAAAAGCACAGACACGAGACATGTTCACAGTGTACTCATCCACACTCGCCCAACCAACGATGCGCAGGAAGTGCCGAAGGATCCAAGCCTAAAATGAAAATAGAAAAAAACATTCAAGGATAAAGAATTATCGGCAATGGTTTCGCAAATATGAAATGAAAATGACAAAAAAATATTCAAGGATCAAGAATTATTACCACCAGTAGTGTCACGTTCCCTGTGACCGACTTCGTCTTCCACAGACATCTATCCTTCAACTTCGAACAAAAATAGGCCAGGCAAGCCACCCCCAAGTTGTACTCATTGATCTGCTGTAGATCTAAGAAATACCGAAGGTATGCAACATCAATATAAGTGACACTCATGTCCACAAAAATACAAGTGTAAAAAAAAAGTATGCTCTCAAAGCATGCGCTCTGTGTACCGCCACCTGCTCATCCTCACCATGTGCCTGTTGTGCCTTGTCGAACTAGGTCATATAGAGCTTCCTCATGAACTTAAATCTAGCATGAGCACCCATGGTCTTATCCAACTCCTCCACCGCATCCTCTGGATCAACCCCTAGATGCTCTACCATCATCTTGAATGGCTCGTCTCTGGTCATCCTCCCATGATCGAAAAATGTAACAAACACGAGATATTGTCTAGTGTGATCGACATCTCACAATGCGGCAGATGAAACAAAGAGGTCTCAGATTGTCATCTCTCCACGAATGCATTAAGCATCCCGTGGTTGACCAGGTTGTACCCGGTCATGCATAGGTGCTTCAGGCTAAATAATAATAAAACAATGAAACCAATCATCCTCATGCTGAGGCAATCCAGCAATCTTTCTCTCATGGTTACGAAACTTCTAGGGATCACGCACCTGAAATTTGTCAGAAATAAAGAATGTTAGTAATAATCAATGTCAGAAATAATCAATATCAACAATTAAAATTAATGTAAAAAATAAATCAAAAATCTAACTAATGCTACCTCTTTGTCCTAGATATGTCTGTCAGTGTGGTCTGGATACAGAGGAAGTAAGGACATATTGGACCTCCTCTAAAACCCTCTGACTCGGCATCCGCAGCAGCCTCACCCTCCAGAGGTGGCACTAGATCAGCAGGATCATTAGCGGTAGGTGGCACTGGATCAGTAGGAGGTGGCACTGGTGAATCCTGATGTCTGCGGGAGGATGGGGAAGTGATGCATCAGCTGGTGAATCTCGTCTCTTACGGGAAGAAGAAGAAGGTGGAGTGACCTGAGGTGAAACACGATCCCCATAAGTAGACTGCGCCATAGAAGTCGACGTCTCTGCCTGACCAGAGGTACCTGCTGCCTCTGCTCCCGCTGAACAGATGCGTGTTAAGCACCCTGCCATGTCTCAGTCTATTGACTCTGTTATCCATTATGCCTGTAAGGCATATTATTAGTGCACGCAAACAAAATAAACAAACAAGAAAATTAAAAAATAATAATCTGCAGGAAATTCAGAGATGCATCTCCGAAAACATCATACAACAATAACGTTGAACAATTCTGGAAATGAATCTTTGGAAACACCTCAAAACTATTAACTTTGAAGAGTTCCGGAGATGCATCTTCGAAAATTCCTTAAGTATATGAGACACTGAACTATTCTGGAGATGTATCTCTGGAAAGTTCTGCAACTCAGAGGTCGCGACAATGGCGTAATGTGACTCATGCAAGTTAAAAAAAACATGATTTGGTCGCTATTTTGAGTCAATAAACAAGTCATACACTAAGTCTAAACAATGTTACATGCGATTCCTACACATTTCTAATCCTAATCATTGATTTCTACACATTTACACTAAAACTCAAAATTTATTCAAAAACTTGAAAATTTACCTGAAATTTATAGTTTTGATGATGTTGAATGATGTTATTGATGAAATTTGATGTTGTGAAGTTGAAGTTGAAATTTTATATTGAGAAGAGTTTGCGAAGTGTATGTTAAGAAGTGTGAGGGAGAAGAAGAGTCTAACGTGACTTATACTCCAAATTATTTCGGTGATATATTTTCGAAATATTTCAACATTTATTAAACTTTTGACGCGTCCAAAAATATATCTCTGAAATTAGAAAACATGTGTGAAATTTCACAAAATGCGGTAGAAATGCATAAGGTAGTATAAGAAAATTTTCAAAATTAAATATTTATGTAACAAAATGAATTTGGGCCAATCAAATCAGAAAACATAGATTTGAATGACGAAATTTTGATTAGCCATTGGTTTCCGATCTCACTTTTTCTATCTATATAACATAGTGTAACATAAGCATAATATCATATAGACGTGCGCGTTGCAAAACATAAAGAAATTTTAAACTTGTTGAACGATGCAAAATAAAAAAAAAAAGGATTATAATAATAATTTGGCTTAAATGCAGTTTTAGTCCCCAAGTTAAGTTTTTCTAACCTTTTAAGTCCCCTTAAAAAAAATTCAGCTTTTAAGTCCCTCACGTTGAATTATCTTGGAATTTTCTTGGCCCTCACTTTAGTTTGGGCTATGTGGCATGGTTAGCGCTGATGTGGCACAGTAAAATATTGACCCAGGCTGGAAATAATTTGCCACGTCATTTAAAATATTATATTTAATTTTTTAAAACATTTAAATTAAAAAACATTTTTAATTAAACAAATTGATTAAAAAAGATTATAAAACACGTGTGTCTTCTTCCCCATTTGAAATTTGTGAACCCTATAAATCATTCTCCAGAATTCGTTTGTGTTCTTTCCCAATTACTTCTCCATAATTCGTTTCAAGCTTCACCCAAACCTTTAACATCCATGTCCGAATATTCAGCATCAAGCAATCGCAGTGTGTCCCACTCCAATCACGTCGAATGCAAGTGTGGTGTTCCTTCTCCATTGGTAACGGCGTGAGCTGATCAAAATCCAGGTCGTCGTTTTTTTTGGATGTGGGATGTACAAGGTTAGTTTCATGTATATTTCTTAAAAATCCCAAATTTGTTATCTTCTCCTGAAAATCCCTAATTTCTTCATGTACATGTCTAGAATCAGGAATACAAGAGATATAGTCACTTTGTATGGTATGATGAAGAAATGTCTCAACGAGCCAAGGAAGTGATATCTTTAATGCATCAAAAATTAAACCAAGAAAATGTTAAGTTGAATGAAGTCATTGTCAGAGAAGATCAACTGAAGTTGAAGATCAAGTATTTGAAGATGATGAACAAGTTTACCATGGGAGTGACCTTAGTGTTGTTAATTGGGTTGGTTGTATCAAATATAATAAATTAGTTTGTATTGTTTGTGTTTGGTTGTAATGTGTAAGGTTTGTTAAGTGTTTGGTTGTAATGTGTTAGGTTTGTTAAGTGTTTGGTTGTAATGTGTTAGGTTTGTTAAATGTCTGTAATGTATTGTTATGACAAGGAAGTAATGTTAAGTTGAATTTACTTGACACTGTTATGACATTATTAAGTTGAATTTACATTGTAATGTTATAATGTGATAACAGATCTGTAACATAGTTCAAAATAACAGACCTGTAACATTGTTCAAAATAACAGACATATAAAGTTGGCTTATAATGTGATATCAGACCTGTAAAGTTGTTCAAAATAACAAACATATAAAGTTGGTTTATAACAGACTTGTAAAGTTGGTAAAAAATAATATACCTATAATGTTGTTATGTTATACTGTTATGACATTGTTCAAAATAACAGACTTAATATATCAGGCCAATGTTAAGCCATTTTATAAACCAATGTTATAACAAACTTGTAATGTATTAACAGACCTAACAATATTGTCATCCCAATACAAACCAATGTTATAGCAGACCTAACAATGTTATAATAGACCTGTAATGACTTGTTAAACTTGTTCAACTCACCAACCAAACAACTTTTTCAACTCACCAACCAAACAACTTGTTCAACTCATAATACATAATTTTTATGTCTATTACCAGACCTGTAATGGCTTATCAGACATATAATTCTTATGTCTGTAATGGCTTATAATGTGATATCAAACCTATAACAATGTTATCAGTATATTCCAAAGTCATTAGATAACATACCAAATTCATTATAACTTGTTCAAAATATCAGTACAACTTGTTCAACTCATAATACATAATTCTTATGTCTTAACCATTACATAACTCAAAATACATTTGTCTTAACCATTACATATTCCAAAATACATATGTCTTAACCATTACATAAAATACATAAGTCCTAATCTTGAGTAGCTAGTAATACTTGTGAACATGAACCAACTTCTTGTATGGGTTGTGATGCAGTCTGTGTCTTCTTGCCCTTGCCATTGCAATTGCCATGGCTCTTTCTCTTTGTGATCTTTTGTTTCTTATTCTCTCCCTTTGGCATAACCCTATCTGCTGCTCTCTTCCCTTTACATGTTCTTTTATTATGCCCCATGGATCCACATTTTGTACAAATGATAGTTGTTATCTTTCTTGACAAAACATGTGGATTCTTTGGTTCACAGCTTTTTCGGACATCCAATTGCCCTTCTCATCACTGGTGGATTGATAATTAATGTACCATCTACATGCCATAATTGAGGGCCATTTGTAGGATATATGATGTGAGAGTATGTGTTTTGGAAAGTTGTCTTCCTGCACAAATAAAAAAGACTCAGAAATATACATTTCATGACAGATGAGAAAAATCAGTATATATAATGACATACCTATAATACTCATAAACAATTGGGGAATATACGTATCGAATTCTTGAAGACGATTTTTAGGGTTCACAGGTTGCAAATGGGGGAAGATACATCTTTTCTTCTTTTATGAATGGGGAAGATTGAATCTCTTCAGTTTAAGTTAATGAAAAATATTTTTTATTTTAAATGTTTATAAAAATTAAATATATTAAGTTTTTAATGACATGACAATGTTATTATTTTTAGCCTGGGTCAACATCTATTATGTCACATCAACGCTGACAATGCCAGATAGCTCAAACGGAAGGGGGACCAAGAAAATCCCAAGATAATTTAAAGTGAGAGATTTAAAAGCTAATTTTTTTTAAAAAAACTTAAAAGTTTAGGAAAATGTAAGTTGAGGGAGTAAAACTGCATTTAAGCCTAATAATTTTAAAGAATCAATTTTATTTTAAAATCTTTTAAAAAAGAGTAGTAGTAAGATTTTGTAAAATAAAAAAGAAGAAGATTAAGTACCTTTAAAAAAGAGTAATAGTAAGATTTTGTAAAATAAAAAAGAGAAGATTAAGTACTAGCTTTAGTAATGTTTCTTTTTGTAATTATTAAAAAAAAATCGACCGAATAATAAACAAATACAAAATAAATAGCTCATGCTTTTTTTTATAAACACTTTAAAGATTTATCTAGATTATTGAATTTTTTTAGTGAGGAACAAATAGGGTCTAACAAACAAACCCAACGCAGAGTCGCCGCCGGAGCTCCGACATCCCCACTTCACCACCACCACCACCTACTCCAATTTCCTCCGCCACTTCCTTACCCGCCGCTTCTACCAGATCCCGGCAGTCGTATCCTCAGCAAAAATCTCTGCCGCATCAGTTGAACAGTTCGATAGCCAAAAATCATCAAAGTCGGTGCAATCGGAGTGAAGCTGTGTTTTGATCCACAATTCACTCCATCGATAATCAATAATGGAAGATGAATTCGAATGTTCAATTCCAGTTGCGAGAGGTGGACCAATTTACGTTCCCAATATGGTTGCTTCCGTCACTAGGGTTCCTCTTTTTCAGGATTCACTTCAATCTGAACTTCAGAGCCTGGAAGCTGAGTTACTACCTCAAGATGCTTCTCATGATGATTTATCGTATGTCATGTACTCTTGCCCTTCCTCTTATTCCTTCTGGTATTCTTCTGCTATTCTTCTGCAATTTTTACTCTATGCTCACTATTTTATTCACAGGGTTGATGACCTTAAAGTCTATACAGATGATGATTTGATGGACATGGCTTTGAAACAAGTCTTTCAAGATAAAGAGAACAATGAAAATCATCCACCACTATTGAATCAACCTAATGCAGAGTCAGTTATTTTCCTCATTATTCTTATCTGCTCGTTATTCTACTGTTCCCTTGTTTCGTGGTAGTGTTAGCTGAATTCGATTCTGGAACATGATAGAGAATGAATTAGAATTATAGTCATGAATGGTTATATTTATCCGTGAACTTTTAGTGTGTTAGAGAATTATATATAGTTGTACTCATGGTTTTAAATTGCGGTTGCGGTCATATAGATTCTGCGATGCTTGTTGCGGCCTGAATTTTGATTGGGAAGAGTTTGAAATAACTCGTTCTAAAACACTTGGGATCTGTTTGCAAGTTAGTTTTTGGAGGGAAGGCATTTGATAAAAACAATATGATAATATATACTAATGTATCATGTTTTTCACATTATAATTCTAAATATCAAACTTAAATTTCTACGGTCCGATCTTGATCAAAAGGCCATTGGTTTTCTGAATGTGTGATTGTGTGATTCCCCACCTGCAGGAAAACTCAATCCATTGCAAACCACTACACATCTTCCTACCCAAACAACAGACCACAGACCACTGTACCAATTCTTAAAGCCATTTGACTTTGCATTTTTTGTTTTGTTATTCAATTTCTTATTGTCCCATTAGACTAGTTATAGAAACTAATTGATATGAATAAAAAACACTCGTCCTCATTATATAAATAACTTTTCCTCATGAATAAACTTCTGTTATGATGAGCTGATAGTTTGTTAGAATCTTTGGCTATACATACTCCATTGGAATATGTGACTAACAAGGTACACGATGGATCTCAGAAACCTCTGTTCATTGATAACTATTAACTTATCTAAGCACCTAATTTTGTAGGATAGTTTGTATTTCTTTCCACGTCAAGATTTTAGTTGATAAGAAACCATAGGTGCTTAGATAAGTTATAATCATTAACCACATACTCCATTGGGATGAAAGAAAGCTAATTGTCATATGATTGAATTATAATTATTCACGCTAGCCTTACAAACAAGCTATAAACCTCCACCTTAATAAGATAGCAACACCCAACACATACACCCCAAAAATACTACAATCAGGTATAGTATACACAGAAATCAAGGGGAGTCCATCATTATAGATTGAGCAAAACAAAAAAGAAGCTATACATACCCCACAAAACCGAATGCAGAGTCAGTTATTTTCCTCATTCTTCTTATGTGCTGATTATTTTACTGTTCCCTTGTTTCGTAGTAGTGTTAGCTAAATTCTGTTCGTGATCATGGTAGAGGATGAACTAGAATTATAGTCATGAATGATTATATTTATCTGTGAAACTTTTATAGCGTGTTAGAGAATTATATATAGTTTTACTATAGTTGTTCTGCCTTTATTACTGTAAATGCTTATTATTATATTAATCTGAAAGTTCTCTCTAAAATAGATCGAGTAAAAAGATATAACCTTCATTAATATAATCAAGATTGAATAAAGAAATTCTTGTTGGATTTGGTTGCAGGTGTCAGAAGAAGCGCTTTAAGAGAAAGAATAGTGGAACAAATAATCCTATTCTGGATGTATGTTAACTCTCTAAAAGTGTTTATGCTTCTCTCTTAATATTTGGTGCTCATACGCTCTTCCTCTCGTCACTTTCACGTCTGAGGCATGGAGTTTTATTATATTAATTAGTGAGAACCTGAAAATTGTTCTATCTGAAATATAAGTTGGGTAATGTTAACTTGTGCCCTTGGGGCACAAGTTAAGAACTAAATTAAGAAACATTGTCTTGGAAATTGTGTATAAACTTTAATTAAAGTATAAAATTAATTTTTAAATCATTTTTTCCAATGCAAATTTACTATAAATGGTTTTCTTAACATGTGCCCCAAGGGCACAAGTTAACATTACCCATATAAGTTTAACAGTATGTCTTGGTTTATGAAAAGACCTAAATCTTTCTTGTACAAACTAAATCATTTGGTTCAGTTTTATTCATATGTTCCAATTAGAATGCTAAATCTTGTCTGCTCATATAATCAAATGAGTATAAGCTAGTTTTTTCAAGTATGTCCTCCCCGATAACTATTTCTTTAATTATCGTCGCATATAATTTGACTAAGTTTTCTGTTAGCATTAGTTAGTCATATAATATAATTCTAACTTTTAGAAGCTACTTCACGTTGGATGGAGATGAATGTGTGCTCTCTGATTTGTTTATTCAGCTATTGAAAGATTCTTAAAGCTTGTTCTTCATTAAATTAAATTTGTGTCATAAAAAAAAAATCCATATTTATCCGTGGAATTTTTGGTGGGGTTATGTTTCTTATATTTAGTCAATGTCCAGAGTAATCGTATAGAAAAGGTGGAGGAGGTTGTAAAAATCAAACAGAAGCAGGAAGCAGACAAGGCGGAAGTCAGGCTTCATTCATTTGAGTTAGTATTTTGAATACTTGTGATTATTCCATTTTACATGTGAGATACTAAGTTCTAATTCAGGTCTCTTGTTCTTTGGTTTAGTCCTGTTTGCAGGATCAATGAACTTACCAACAAATCAGTAGGAACTGAAAGAATGATGTCTCTTAGGTCCACAAGTTCTGCCAGAAAGGTTGCCAGAGATTCCTATTTGATTACTGCTTAAAGTTGTTCTCTTCTAACTTCTGTTGAAAGCACTTCACTTCTGTATCCTATGTTTAGATAAGCTAAGCAATTATTAAAGTTGCATCCTTTTTTCATCTATGCCTTTTAAATTGCTTGTTGACATACCTATTTCAGTTAGATTAACTTTTTATTTGAATTTTATTTCAAAAAGTTTACAACCGACTAAAACCACTAAAAAAAATAGAAATCAAATCAGGAATTATTTGAGGGTTCCTTCTATTGGTGATACACTTAACTTACTCATTTTGTATCCATGTGCAAATCTCATGTGGCTGACTACTTAGGTTGGTTTTATGCAAAGTTGGTAATGGGAATTCCAGGATTTTTTTTCTAACTATTATTAATAATTTGATAGTTTCAAACAAGTATTTAAGTTGTATGCATTTCCCCTCTTTTTTCATGTTCATAATCCCTATCTTTGTTCTGTTTTAATGTTTTGCAGGTGAACACAGCGGGCCTTCAGGAACACATTCCTGTGCAGAATCCAGAAGTTGTTCTCTTTGTAGAGATTTACCATAATGTTCGAAAAGGTGTTAAGGTATACAATGCCATGCCAACATAACGAAGATAATGTTCTAATTTTGAAAATGAATCTTGGATAACTACCATCCAAATTAACACGTAGGGCCTCTGTCCTTTTTGCTTTTGTGTAGATCCAAGAGTTGTTAATTCTTGGTGGACAGACTTTAACAGTACTGAGGGACAAGATCTGTTGCTCAACTGACCAGATTATGCAAAAAGCTGGAGAACATGATCCTTCTGGTTATTTTCTCATTGAGGTATGCTCCTATACTTCCTCATGTGACAAGATGAATATTTCTTCATTGAATTTGATGAAAACCAGTTCTTTGCAGGATGTATTTTACACTGATTTGAGGGATCCATCTGCTATTGATTTGACCAGACCCATACTGGATTGGCTCCGAAATTCCAAGGAGGAGGCACAGAAGAAATGGGAATGTATTATAAATGGGAAACTGCAGCTGAAACAAAAGGCAGTCATCGGGGAAGCATCTGTATCACAATTGCCTCGTTTTGCATCTCTTCAGATGCACAGGACACGTTTTTGTGACTTAAGCTTTCGACTTGGTTCTGGATACCTTTATTGTCATCAGGTACTTTCTTTTACTTGTCCTGGGTTTATTGTTTTGCCGTTGTTGATGTTGTTGTTTTGTTAGAAATTAGATATTTAACGCAGCGCATTCTCTATCTATGTGCAGGGTGACTGTACCCATACCTTAGTAATCCGAGATATGAGGTTAATTCATGCCGATGATGTACATAATCAGGCTGTTTATCCAATAGTGACTTTTCAACTGAAGATGGTTTTTAAAAAATGTAGAGTTTGCAAAATATTCAGAGCTACTAAGGTCACAGTGGATGACAAATGGGCACCCGAAAACCCTTGTCATTTTTGTGACGAATGTTTTTCCCTACTTCACCTAGCAGAGGATGGCTCGCCATTGTATACTAACTTCCTAGAATATGATTATAATCATGATTAATTATTGTTAGCCTTGAAGTGCACATACCAACAATATCACATTTTTACAGTAATATTCATTATTCATTTTGTGTATTAAATTGTGTACCTTTAAAGGTAAAATATTCAAAGAGGGGAGAGGGATAGTGTGAGATGTCTAATAAGAGTATAGAAAACAATATAAGTCGATGGTTTTATTTTAGGACGGCAATAGAGCGGATGATTTTTATTTCTTTCAAATAGTTTTTACCCCTCTCAAATTTGAATCTTTAAACTATTTCGTACCAAATTCAAAAAGGGATGTACCAAATTCAAAAAGGGATGGAGAATTAAAATTTAAATATATTAAATGAGTTCAGGTATTTCCACCTATAAAATTTATTTTTTTAATAGAAAAATTTATTATTTTCAATATCAAATTATATTATAATTAATAAAATAAAATAATTTTAAAAATTGCAAATGTTTTAAATAATAAATACAAATTAAAATATTAAAATATTAGTCACATATTTAATATTTTAAATTATCAAAGAGGAAAAATTCAAATTCAGTCAAAGAAATTTTTTCCCATCAACTTTGGTGAGGGTTCGGGTGGGTACGAATTATGTTGCCATGTCAAATTAAAAAATTTAAGTTTAGTATACATTGTATAGTGTCCCTGTTTCATAGAAAAACTTCACGTGTCTTTCTTCATAAATTTAGGTAAGAACGAAAATTATCTCCTTTATTTGAATTCAAATCACACGTCGAAATACTATTTCTGTCAAACCATTTTCAACATATTTTTTCTTCACTTCTTATTCATAGTTTCCCTTTCACGCAAAGGACTATTTCGACTAATAGCCCTATCGAAACACTATCATCACTTTAAATAATTCTCTTTATTATTTCTTTAATAAAAAAAACCAGGAGTCGAAATTGGGAGCTAACACATATACAAAAATATCATAATTCTCCATCCATTACTTCCACCAACTCTTCTATGCTTTCTGTTATACTTAACGAATAACATATGTGAAGCAGATCACTAATGAAAAATCAAGACATCACCAACGTTAAAATTTTTAAATTTTGCATATTCATACCAACCATTTCCATGATACATCTCAGTATGTGTTTTTTTTAATCTCGAATTCAAAAGCATATTGCATTTATTATTATATTAAATAAACCAAATAAATCAAAAGACAAAGTTATATATCTAAGTTTGTCAATTTAGCTGCAAAGTGCATTGAAAAAATGATAGTAGACTTGCAACTATTGTCCGGTCAAAGTAACGCTTCATCTACTTTTAATGTCAGGAACAAATAATACAATATCAAAATATATAGAAAAATGTTTAATATTTTTATTGAAAAATGATAGCATAACTTGATTTTTTAACATTTAATAAAAAATAGTTTCTTTATTGTATTTCGAGCAAAGTCAACAAAATATGAAATAAATATAAAATAAATATTATATAGTTGTGTTTAAAAAATATATATTATAAAAAATGTTTGAAAAATAGTTAAATTGATGTTTAAAAAATATATATAGAAGATATACGAATTAAGTAGTCTCGGCCCGTTGAAAAGGTATATTTTTAGTAGAGAAATAAATAATTTAATTAAATAGTCGTCTACCTGTGCATAGGGATGACAATGAGCAGGGTTTAGGTAAGGTGCCATAATACCCGTCCCCAACTCGCAATTTGAAAAAAATTTCATACCTGAACATATACCCACGTGTGCACCAATGTTTGTACCCGTACTTGTACTCTATGGGTATCTAAGTGTACATACCCGTTTACCCGCATTTTTAATAAAAAATAATCGATCAATTATAATTTAACATATCATTTTAATTTTTTTAACAATATTTTAAAAAAACTGAGGATGTTATTGTTGAGATAAAAAATAATCAAACATTTATATTAAAATGCGTAGAAATTTAATAGTGATGTATTTAATAAAATTGTTAGATTAACATGTATACATAATAATAAAAATAAAAATAAATAAAAATATATAGTGCGAGTATGAGGGCGGATTGGGTACTAAGGTACTTGTACTAACACTCATAACTCGCTTATTTTAGTAGGTAATTGTCCGTGTCTGTGCGCACTTTGCGGGTTATTACCCTACCTGTCGTGGATAATTTTTGCGGGTATCCAATGAGATGAGTACAATTTCCATCCATACCTCGCATTCTGCAGTACAAACAACTTCAGTTTTATCACCAACTCTGAATGATATCAAAAGCCAATTTGCATTCACTCAGTGTATAGACAATTATGTTGCTTCTTCTGATGCTGAGACTTTCAACTTCAGAGTCTATGTCAGACATCACTTAGCAAGTGTTCTTCAGATTCTGCGACCAGAAGTTACCAATTCAGCAACTCTTAAAGTGCGCTTAATGTAAAACAAATTCTAACTATAATATTTACAAGTATTAGAATTTGCACACATGTAACACACATCAAATAAACTAATGTTCTTTCAATACTTTGTTGTCATCAAAATTCAAGGAAATCATGTCATGAAAAAATCTAGTTCTAACAAAACCTCTTGACATGTCTTTTCTGCATGTTCAACATTCTTTTAAGATGGCAATGACTAAGTCTCTTGTGCCAGAGTTCTGTGGGACTGACTTAAGTGAAATAAACCATATGCTCTTCCATATGCTCTTTTCTATTGGATAAAATGAGAAACTTTTACCTCTTATTTTAACCCTTAGAATTTCACGGCCAACAATGTCCTAGATAAGACAATGTTGATGTTCAAAGAACACTTTAAATCTCTTTTTAATCAACTGATCTACACTTAGCAAGTTTTGGTCAACGCCAGATACATAAAGAACATCTGATATAATTTTGATACCTGAGCACGTTGAAATTACAATGGTTCATTTTCCTTTTGCAATAATATAACCATCATTCCCTATTATGACCTTTGAGACATTAGTGGGCTTCAAACCCTTGAATAGAGTCTTGTTATATGTCATGTGGTTCGTACAACCACTATCAATCAATAAGCAGTCAGAATTGCTCTTCGTCGAATAACATGTTACAACAAAAATATAATCTTTTTCATCTTGCTCAACAACTTGGGCATTGGCTTCATGCTGTTGTTGAAATTTGTTTCTACAAATTAAAGCTTCGTGTTCAAACTGATTGCACTTACTACACTTTGCGTCAGGTCGTTTCTAACATTTACGTGGTGGGTGACCCAATTTTCCGCAATGCTGACAAGGTGGGTAACTTTTCTTTTTACCTTTACCATTGTTTTGGTTGTAAGCACTATTTTCGCTGCTTGATGGTTGGTTCTTCTTGACATGCTTCTTTTTACTAATTTTCGCATGATGGTGCTTGGCTTGTAAAGCACCTTCGACTGCACCATCTTGTCTCATCAACCTTTGCTGCTCTTGGGACTACATAGCACTTGTAAAAGTTCTGCCAATATGATCTTTGAAAGATCCTTAGTATTTTTCAATGGAGTATTAGAATTTCAAAGTTGTCAGGAGCAGTCACCAGTATTTTCTCCAGTATTTTCTGAACTATTCATGAATCTGAAAGGTCAGAACCTAACAATCTCACCTTGTTAGCAATGTTAAAAAGTTTGTTTGCATACTCCTTGATTGTTTCAGACTCCTTCATTTTCTGCAACTCAAATTTTCTTACTAGATTCATTGTTTGCATTCCCTTGATTCTTTCATCTCCTTCATATTCATCCTTTAGGAAATTCTAGATTTCAAATGTTGATTTGTTCGTCATGATTCTAGTGAAAATGTGTTGTGAAACGGCAACAAACAAAGTGACTCTTGCCTTTGACTTTCTTGCTTTCTTCTCCTTGTGATTTCTTATCTGAGCCATAATTGGATTGTTTGGTAAAGGAAGAACTCCATAGTCTTCCTCAATGGCTTCCCAGAGGTCATTTGCTTTTAGGTGAGCTTCCCTTCTTGCTGCCCATATGCGATAATTATCACCATCAAATACAGGTGGTGCTAGTTTTGTGTAAGGCGTTTCAAAATCCATCTATTTGATGAATTGAAGAAAAGTTTATAAACTTTTTATGGTGGATTTTTTTATTGACGTCACTCACAAGTCCCTCTAAGAAGAAGGCTCTCGATACCAGTTTGTTAGTTTAATGGCTGAAATATGAACGCAGAGAGACAGGAAAATAGAGAAACCGATACGTGTTAGAGAAAAAATAAAATATTTCTATCTTATGATCAATCAATAACATTACAATAAATAATGGAAAGAAAAAAACTGAACTCCATCCCATGTAACAAGGATTGTAGGGAACCGAATAAAGCACTAGTTTTACTTCTAAAATATAACAACCACTACTAATTGTTGGACTTTCAACTAGGGAGCATTGAACATAGTGAGACTTTTTCTAGAGCAACCTTTGTGAGAGACACACCACATACTCACCCAAAACCTTAAGGTGATAGGTGTGTGGGTTCTCTTATTTATAAATGCTCAAGTCACCACATTTCTATCCAATGTGGGACTATTATCCACCCTACTCACACTTGTTAATACTTTAACTTTAACACTCTCCCTCAAGTGTGAGTCTATCCACAATGCTCTCCCTTAAGCGGAAACTTCAACTGTGCAACTGCACCCTTGTACCGCCGTTGACACTCTTCAACGAGACACTCAACCCACAACCTGTGGGGATACTTTCGATACAAGTAATTTGTTCCCTTTATTCGAACCAAAGGCTCAAGATACCACTGTTGGACTTTCAACTAGGGAGCATTGAACATAGTGGGACTTTTTCTAGAGCAACCTTTGTGAGAGACACACCACATACTCACCCAAAACCTTAAGGTGATAGGTGTGTGGGTTCTCTTATTTATAAATGCTCAAGTCACCACATTTCTATCCAATGTGAGACTATTATCCACCCTACACACACTTGTTAATACTTTAACTTTAACACTAATTAGTAGTGCTCCTAGTATAGAAACTACTAATTGACTAGGATGCTAAAAAATCTGAAACAGTAAAATAAACTAATAATAAATATCTGGCAGTTACAAAAGCACATGTTTAACAAAGAACAACCCCCAATTTGATAAATATTTTTTTAATACCCAAAACTCTGAATATGGTAGTGTGTTTATAAATGACTAGTTGAATATGATGTGTGGAAATAAATGATAAAAGATTCGTAATCCAATTGATTGACCCTGGCACTGTATTAAAAGTAAAATTTTAATCTAACTCAACTCTATAAAAATCGAACGTCTCTATAAATTTTATTCAAATTCATAATCAATGTGTGAGTTAGAATTTTTCTACTAATAAAGATTCAATTCAATAATTTTGTTGGTTTAGAAAGAAAAAAAGAAAAAACTTAAAATTATTATATTACAAAAACAGCAATATGTAATTGCTCCTTCTCATTTAAGTCATGTACCTGCAATCCCTCCCTTCACGACAAAGCTTTTACTTCAAGTTTAATTATAATGAAACCCCACAAACATAAAGTTTGTTGAGAATGACATAGGGCTCCACCACCACGGGATTACAAATGTGAACCAACCAGTTACTATGGTTGATAGCCTCCCCATGAATATCTTGCTCTATCTAGTAATGTTTCTTAGTCACTTGTCTTGCTTCCAATCTCAACCAACCACCTGCTACACACCAGGAGGCAGTACTATATTGTCGGTTTGAATTTCATCTGATAATAGAGTTACACTTCAGGAAGCACAGCGAAAATGTTTTTAAGGCTAAAAGGACATTATTATGGTTTTTAATGAGAATATGTACTCATACAAAAACATATACACGAAACACTTAAACAAAACAAAACAAAAAAGTGATTTTAAAAGAATAATAAATAAATCTCTACAAAATGAAATCTTTACACAGATGGAAATGTGACCTATAAGGTACATTGACCATAAGCTAATACCAGGAAACTTGGACGAATAAAAGGTACTATGAGACCTGTTATGGATTGATGTTGCATTCTCTCAAATACACAATATTATAATCAACATATTTCGACCAATAACCACGAAATTTCGGAATACTTATCTCAAGCCACGGTTTCATGTTTCCGTTATAGTGTATTACAGCTGCCCTTTCAATATCTTTTAGGTTGACATTGGGGTTGTAGCCAAGACCTAAGACGTGCCAAGATCGGTTCAGCGGAAAAGTGCGTTTCCAAAATGTTATAAGACCGGGTGGCAGGGTTCCTAACTTCCATAGTTGTCTATTATGATTCTGTAGTCAGATTAATTAGAGAAGAAAAATCGTTAAGATTAAAGAGAGCAATGAAAATTGAAAAGAAACGAGACAAGTTAACAGTATATGCATTTTGCTCAATTTTGTGATGTTTTTGAGAAGTAAACTGAAATGTGCTTACCAGCTTCTGCCAGTTATGGTACACCTCTGTGATGTTTTGCTTCTTCCATTCGACTAGATCAAAAACATTCATACCATATGCCCATCCACAAGCACGGGGGTCGAAATTCTTTGCAATTAGAGGATTTGAGAAGTTGAGGTAACGATCAAACCGATGAAAACTTTCTGTACAAGTTTCGACAGCACCATTTACGTTTCCCTTCAAATTAATTGACCAAAGACCAGTAAGATCCTTCTGCACAATTACATCGTCATCCAAAAACAGCACTTTCTTGAGGTTTGGAAATATTTCAGGCAAGTAGAAGCGGAGGTGATTCAACATTGATAAATACTTAGGATTCCGAAACTTGAGGTTTGAATCAGAAGAAGCACGGTGAGCCCTAAAGTAATAATCTATCATTGAAGGAGAACTTAACTGCTTAAGAACTGGACTGTAACTCGAATTCAACCATGCAAAATCTTCAATGTTTTGAACTTGAACTGCCGCCTTCCCAGGTGGATTTGCCAAAAACCACATCCTCATTGCAGCATAATTGAGCCTATCAGTTACAATGTGGAAAACATGTTTGGAGGAGTTCTGAAAGAAAAGTACCACCATTATATTGTAACAGATTAGTTTTCTTTTCATTTTTATCCATCACTACCTCTAGGGACAAATAAAATGAAAACAGATTAGTTTGTTAGAACTTTGTGAGAATAGCAATTTAACTGCAAAGATATACATCAAATTTTGTTTGGTGTTCAGTTTCATAATCCTGTCGAATAAAAACAATTCAGGAAATCTCCACGTGAAAATAACTTACCTTAGCATGGGCAGCAGTAGAATTCACAACAACAGCTGTTGCCAATATGTTATCTGAGAATATTGCATAATGGTATAGCCCAGGGTCCTCTAGCTTCTCTTGATTGGGGAATTGTTGCTGAGAAGAGTTCAAGCTATAGTATTCAGTTGTAAGGCGCAACGGAAGACAGTGGAGACCTTTAGGCAGTGTTTTGGCTGTCAACTGTGTTAAGAACAAGGTTTGTTTCTTGTGCACGCGAAGCTGGTCCTCTGATGAGTGGAGCATAGCCCTAAGCTTCTTCACAGATGTGGTACAATCATCTTGAATTTGCCTTGCTTTCATCAATGATTGCTCCATTGCGTTCATTCTCTCATTTGCACTGCATTAGTAGAACTACAAATGTAAGTTTAAACTGAATAAAATGTAGATCACTGCAGACCTGAACTATTCAATATATTTATGTTGCTTTCGAAAAAAAGCTAAATATGAAATAACTAACTTAATAACTATAACAAAATTGGAAAGCCTGGTGACATGTACCCATAACATCCATTCTTAAAAGCTCACTTACTTCCTTGGCAAGTTGGAATCTTGGCTTGCCTCTCCAATTGTTCGTGAAACTTCCTTTACCCGTAGCCGAAGCTCCCGAGTGAGATGGGGAATGTTCCTAACTGCCTGAAGGGAAAGATAAACTTTAGCTTGGATGAGCTGATCCTTTAGTTTCCGTACCCGAGCATCAGGCGGTGTATCGTCACTATGCTTGATATTGTTTACTTTGCTAGAAGATTCAATATGCTGTTTCCCTTGCTTAGTAAGCTGAAAGAAGATGCACCAAATTTAAAGAAGAAACTTTGAATCAGCATTGTGGTTGGTTTTTCTTCATTACATTAATGTAATTTTCAGAGGCGTATGAAAAAAAAAGAATGTTGATGGCAACACTCATTTGTTATTTTTCCATGTTAACGGAGCTAGCCAGGTATGGAAGGAAATGACTGAAGTTATACATGTACGATCCTAAAACCATGACCATAGATAGAGTTCCAATAAAAGAAAATATAAAATTCACCAATAGATAGCTAGATATAACTTCTATTCTTTCTGATTGTTTCAAACTCAAATTCTTGAGACGGTACATAATACATATTCATCAAAGTCAAAACAATAAAGATTTGGAAGGAAAGATTGAACCCAACCAACATGCTTGTGTTGTATTTACACTGCCACGATAGTACCTATATAAAGTAACATTGTGTCACAAGTGCATACAAAGATGCATTCAGCCCTGCATTCATCATGGTGACACCATCTTCACATTAAGATTACTGTTTCACTAAGTCATCAACTTGGCTTGACAAAAGGACATTAAACACCAAAAGATGTTCTCAGTTCTTTCACAATTAAGAATAGTGTTTGAGATATCAATACAAAATGTCAGATTTTAAACTCATAATAGGAAACCAATTAAAGAAAGTATACTAAATACTATATTTGATAAATGATGCGCAGCACACCCTTAATGAACAAAGTAACAATCACAAGCAGAACACAAGGTAAATATGTCACTTACTATAACTTCAGATGCTTGATTAGAAGCATTAGATGATCTAGTAAGTTTCTCATCATTGTCTTCAGCATCAATAGCATCTTCACCATCTGTCACCAGTTTGATGGAGTTCTCCCCTTTAACTCGAACTTCCTCATTTGTAGCTGACAATACCCTGGATACTACACGTTCCCCTGATTTCATGAAGTACAAATCTAGGTCAACCCAGAGTTATTAATCCCATATAGGTGAGCGGAGCAGCCAACACCAAAAATGGGATCGCAGGATAACTTTTTGGACTAATTATATGAACAACCTACCTTATATTTAATGTAGATTAAATAGCTTTTTGGACTAATTATATGAAAAACAACAACTTGAAAACGAATAGAAAAACATGAATAGAGAAGAACAGGATAGAGAACAAAATAGAAAAGCAGAAAACAGAAGTAGAGAAGAAGAATAGAGAGAAACTTGAAGAAACGCGATGGGAAAAGGTGAAAACGCGAATGAGAGAGGAGAAAACACGAAGGACTATGGAGAAAACACGAACGACTATAATAAATTTTCCAATTTTAAAAAAGCCCTAAAAGCAGAAAACCGCTCTGGGCCGCGATCCAAAACTGGGATGTGTGCCGCTCCTCCTTAGCGGAGGGTTGCCGCATCGGGAGAGAATCCCAGGATAGCGCCTGGAGTGGCCGCTTTTAATAACTCTGGGTCAACCAAACAATTAGAATAGACAATAATTAAAAATACCAAAAACAGGATCCGATAAGAAAATGGGAGAGAAAATTTGTCAAGTATGTCTCATCGTTTGTTCATTGTTTGCTGTTTGTGTATATTGTTTCTTTACTCTCTAACAAAAATAATCAAACTAAAGAACATACCTCGAAGCAAATTGTTACTGTTTGAAGAGTTCTCTGAATATACAACCCCAATCGGTTCCTTAAGGATAGTAGAGGTCTCCTATTTTCAAAATAAGAAATTTCAACAAAAAAAGAATCATCAAGAATTTAGTTTAATTCATCAATACATGCAACTATCCATATAAATTTCTTCACTTTACTAAGAAATTTCACCTCAGGTAGCAAATTCAAATGGCTAGAGCCTACTCCACCGACAGCCTAACAAGAGAAATTCAACAAATTCAGAGATCTCAATCTGAAAAAATTACAAAAAATAAAAAATAAAAAATAACCTAAAAATATCATCAAAAATAAAAAAACTTACAAAAGTAGTTACATCTTCAACAAACTCCCGGTGAGCTGCAGAATACACATAAACAAAGAAATTAGATTATTTAAAAATGAAGAGATTGCAATTGAGTAATCAAATGATGAAAAACAGAAACACACCGGAGGAGTAATTGAAGGTTGTAAGACGATCAGTGTAAAGCAGAATCGGAGTAACAACAGTAATACAAAGCAACAAAATCACAATACTTCTGGTAGCCACCATTTCTACACAAACCAAAACCCTAAAAGTTTCAAATTACAGCACAATCCAACACTGCAATGTTCGGATTCAATTTCAGAGAAATGAACGGAATAAACCGACTTAATTACAAATCTGAGAATCGCAGAAAAGAGAACGCAATTTGAGGTGTGAAAGCATTGCGTATTCCAAAGCTCTCAGTAGTTATTAATTTGTTGTCACAAGTTTCAGAAGAAGATGATGAAATAATGGATAGCAGAAAATTTAATGGAAATTGATGAGAGTGTGTGAGTGACTGAGTGCGCGCGTGTGCAATGAGTTTTTGTCTCTCAATTAAGATTAATTAACAAACAGTATCCTTTAATAGTAATACGCGATTATTATTATTGAGTTTAATTAAACTGTCACTGTTTATAGTTATAACCTAGTTTAATTTTGGAAAACGCGTGCTTTAATCAGAGATGTTAAATTATTAAATATCCATAGATAGAAATATTGTTTAGTTAAGTGTGTATCCAATTTATAAAAAACAAGTTTTTTTTATGGTAATGTTTGGATTTTAATATCTATTATGTATATACTTAAGGCATAAGTTAAGATAAAGCTTTACTTTTTCATCAACGAGAATTGTTATAAATTAATTTATTATAAACACCTTTATTTATTCATTGTTTAATTCTGTAGGAAATATCGAACACTACTTCTGAAATTCAGTTTGGCTAGAGATTCAAAAAAGGTATTTGTTTAATGACTATACTTCTGTCACAAATTGAAAGGCTCATCTTGGTCTTTTATTTATATAACTCTATTATTGGTCCATGTGCTGTCAGCCTGTCAAATAATTTATGTTGCACTATTGTATAAATTAGTTCCAAGAACAATGGTTTTGGTCAGTGCATTTTTAACCCCCAGATACTTAAGTTCTTTTGACTGTGTATAAAATTACAACATGTATTTAGTCATCGTTGGATGGAGTGATGGTTTTACAATTGGGTTGATATTGTCTCAATAATAGTATTGGTTTATCAATATTGATACTCTCAATTTTCATCTAAGACCATCTGGTTTAGAAATAAAAGAAAGTTATAATTCCTTGCTGTTATATAATTTGAGCTAGACAATACCATAGGAACTGGTTTTTTTTTATAAAATTGGTCTTGGAGCCGATCCCAACGGCAGTCACTGTTGCAAGTATTCCACCATATGGGTTAATACCAGGTTTTGTACCTCCGCCACCAGTCAGTCAACAATCAGTCCCTCTAGGGGCAGAGATTCCCCGAGTTGTTCCGAGTTATACTCCAGCCTCTGTACAAACTCAAGTGCGCCCTATTTTTCACAGCCATCCACAAGTGTTTGAAGTTCCTGATGGGTCTGAAGAAGGAAGTGGACGACATGATAAATTGAAGGAGAGTGTAGAAACTATAGGGAGGAAGGTTAGAGCAATGGAAGGGAATGGTATCTTTGGTACTGATGCCAGAGATATGTGTTTAGTGTCTGGATTGGTAATCCCGCCAAAATTCAAAATCCCCAACTTTGATCAGTACACCGGTGCTACTTGTCCTCGAACACATTTGATCATGTATTACCGAAGAATGGTTGCACATGTAGAAGATGATAAACTAATGATCCATTGTTTCCAGGATAGCTTGAAGGGAGCCCCTGCTAAGTGGTATTTGAGCCTAGATCAATCTCGCATTCACAGTTTCCAAGACTTGGTCAATGCTTTCATGAAACATTACAAATACAATACGGATTTGGCCCCTGACAGAAGACAATTGCTGAGTATGACACAAAAGAGTTCCGAATCGTTCAAAGAGTATGCACAATGATGGAGGGAGACTGCCTCTCAGGTAGAGCCTCCTTTGAATGAGAAAGAGTTGACCGATTGGTTTGTGGATACGGTAAGACCTGAATTTTATGAGAAGATGATTAGCAGTGTAACGTCGAGTTTCTCCGATAGTGGCTGTGGGGGTGATAGTAGAATTCGGATTGAAGAATGAAAAAATGGCTAGTAGTTCCAGTGGTTCCAACAACAACAATGTCAAGAAGTTCAGTGGTAATTTTCATAAAAAGAAGGAGGGAGAAACAAACGCCATAACAATGGGAAAAAGAAATCAGACTTGGAAGCAGCCTTACCAACGATATCAACGGCCTCCACAAGGTTATATTCAGCAGCCTCCACAAGGTTATGTTCAGCAACCTCAGCAAAATCTGACACAACAACCGATGTATCCAGTACAATATGCTCAACAACCATATGTGGCAGCTATAACACGCGCTTTCAGCCACCCTGTTCCAAGTTATCAGACAGTGCAACCAGCACCCATGTATCAACCAGTTCAACAACAAGGGTATCAACGAGCGCCCAACGCTCCACCCTATCAGCAATATCAGCAGCCCAGGGCTCAGGCACCAAGGCAGAATTACCAAAATCAAAGACCAGCAACGAGACCTCCGTTCCCTCAGATACCAATGACTTATACAGAGTTGTACCCGGCTTTGGTGTAACAAGGGTTAGTAACAACGCGACCATTAAATACACCTTCAGACACTTCATCACCTCATTAAAATCCAAATGCTCATTGTGCCTTTCATGAAGGTGTCGTCGGCCATGACTTAGAGGGGTGTCTTGCCTTGAAACATATTGTCAGGGAGCTCATAGAGAAGAAGATTTTGTCTTTTGATGATATACCGCCTAATGTTAAAAGTAACCCATTGCCGAATCATGGAGGAGTTAATGCTATAGAAGAGGCTTCAGATGAAATGATGGTTTGTGATGTGTCAGAAATCAAGACTCCGTTGAGGTCACTTCATGAAAAACTGTTAAAAGCAGGGCTGATTAAAGGTACCCATAATGGCTGTGAAGAGTGTTCTGTTAATCTTAAGGGGTGTGGTGTGGTACAGAAAGATGTGCAAAGCCTGATCGACCATGGATTATTGCAAGTAGGTATCAAGATAAAGAAGGAGGAAGTTCCGGTGGTTGAGCCTGTTTTCAATCTA
Source organism: Lathyrus sativus (assembly GCA_963859935.3). Lineage (NCBI taxonomy): Eukaryota > Viridiplantae > Streptophyta > Magnoliopsida > Fabales > Fabaceae > Lathyrus > Lathyrus sativus. The sequence goes on along the minus strand of OZ012738.1, from coordinate 678,913,814 downwards.
CCAAAAAAGCGATAAAATCCCTGTGTTCAATATGATCAGCAAAAATGTGAAGCCTATTTTTGACAAATCTGTTGTTGATCAGCCTCGACCAGTTGTTATTCAGAAGCCGAGATCGTTTCCTTTTGAGAATACAAAGGCAGTCCCGTGGAAGTATGATATGGTTGTGTTAGACCAGAGATCTGGGAAGGTTATTTAGAATGAGAAGGTAAAGGACGACCAGGGTGATGTGATAAATATTCCAGGAACGAGCAAGATGACTCGTAGTAGTCGAATATATCAACCCAAGATAACAGTGGTCGCTCCAAAAGAGGTTACCCCTACCGTGAAGGCCAAAGACAAAGAAATGCCCATCACAGAAGGAGATGCTGAAGAATTCTTAAGGATTATCTGAAAAAGCGATTACAAGGTTGTTGATCAGCTCCATCAAACCCCCTCAAAAATATCGATTTTGTCTCTCCTGATGAATTCCCCGGCCCACAGAGAGGCTCTACAAAAGGTGTTAATGCAAGCACATGTGACGAAGGATATAACCCCTGGCCAATTTGATTCGGTGATAGCCAATATTACAGCCTGCAATACTCTGAGTTTCAGTGATGAAGAGTTGCCAAGGGGAGGATGTAATCATAATCGTGCTTTGCACGTATCTATCAAATGTCAAGAGGACATGTTGGCGCGAGTTTTGGTTGATACTGGATCTTCGTTGAATGTGTTTCCCAAAAGGTCGCTCGCAAAGTTAGCATATGCAGAGGCAGAGATGAAGCCGACGTCGTTGATTGTGAAGGCTTTTGATGGTTCGAGAAGAACGGTTGTTGGGGAAGTGGAGTTGCCAATTATGATAGGCCCTCACGTGTTCGACATCACATTTCAGGTAATGGACATTAACCTGGCTTACAACTCTTTGTTGGGACGGCCTTGGATTCACGCAGCAGGGGCAGTGACTTCCACTTTACATCAAAGGATGAAATTTGTTGTAAATGACAAACTGGTAATTGTGCATGGCAAAAAGGACTTGATGGTGAGTAATTTATCGTCATTCAGGTATATTGAGGAGGATGAGGATGCGTTGGAAACTTCATTCCAAGCGCTTGAAATAGCTAACACGGTGATGATAGAAGATACAGTGGCGAAGAGTGGTCCATCTTTTGTATCTGCTCAGAGCATCAAGTCTACATTGGAAGAAGGAACTCCTGCAAGTTGGGGAGAGGTTATTAAAGTGAAAGCAAGATTGGGACGCCAAGGGTTGGGTTACAAACCAACTCATGTCGAAGCATCAACACACGCCGAAGGACGTCCGAAGACTATCCAAGAGGTGTTCATCAGTGGAGGATTCCAAGTCAATGCCGTGGGAGAAGATTCTGAAGACGAAGACATTGAACATTTGGTATATCATGGTGAAGCTTCTTTAGGCAATTAGGAGGCTGTTGAGATTCCCGTGATCTTTCCTGTGTCGAAGTAATTTATTTGTTTTTCTTTACTTATTATTGTTTTTTATCTTTAAACCTCCATAGCCATGCCCGAGGCTATAGGATGTATTTTGTAAGGCCCTCGTGCTTTCAAGAATATTATGATTAATGAACTATTTTGTTAAATCCTTCGTTGTTTGTTTCCTTAACTGTTTTTGTTTCCATGCTTAAGGAGAAGATGACATTTTTCTAAAAAAATCATCAAAACATTTTTTCCTTGTTGCTGCATTTGTCCTTGTGTGTTTTAATAAATTAAGCCATTCCAACATGCAGTGATACCCCAAAACCCGTTGAATCCATTGACTTTGCTTTCCCTCCTGACTTTGACTCACCAATATACCAAGCCGAAGATAAGGACGAAGATTTTGAGATCCCTGATGAATTGGAAAAAATGGCATGTTACGAGCACCCAGAGTTTCAACCTCACAAGGAGCAGGTGGATGTTATTAATCTTGACACCGAAGAAGATAAGAAAGAGGTCAAGATTGGGGCAACACTTGGGGAAGAAGTCAAGCAACAATTGGTGAAGCTTTTATTAGAGTATGTGGATGTATTTTCTTGGTCATATCAGGATATGTCAGGTTTGGACACAGACATAGTGGTCCACAAGTTACCGCTCTGACCAGAATGCACGCCAGTCAAACAAAATCTCCGAAGAACTAGACCTAACATGGCTCTTAAGATTCGAGACGAAGTGAAAAAGCAGATTGATGCAGGTTTCTTGGCAGTATCCAAGTACCCCGAATGGGTAGCTAATATTGTACCTGTGCCGAAGAAAGATGGGAAGGTCAGAATGTGTGTGGATTATAGGGATCTGAATAAGGCCAGTCCAAAGGACGATTTCCCTTTGCCGCACATTGATACATTGGTGGATAATACGGCTCGCTTTGCAGTTTTCTCATTTATGGATGGTTTCTCCGGATACAACCAAATCAAGATGGATCCGGATGACATGGAAAAGACTACTTTCATTACTCCTTGGGGAACTTACTGTTACAAAGTCATGCCTTTCTGTTTGAGGAATGCTGGTGCCACTTATCAAAGAGCCATGGTGGCGTTGTTTCATGACATGATGCATAAAGAGATAGGAGTGTCTGTTGATGATATGATCACCAAATCTCAAAGTGAAGAAGACCATTTGAATCATTTGTTGAAGTTGTTTGAAAGACTCAGAAAGTATCAGTTGAGACTAAACCCAGCCAAGTGTACTTTTGGAGTGAGGTCTGGGAAATTACTTGGTTTCATTATTAGCCACCGAGGAATTGAGGTAGATCCAGATAAAGTTCGAGCCATTCAAGATATGCCGGCTCCGCAAACCGAGAAACAAGTCATAGGTTTCCTTGGAAGATTGAACTATATATCCAGATTTATTTCCAATATGACTCTTACTTGTGAACCCATTTTCAAATTGTTACGAAAAGATCAGACAGTTGTTTGGAATTCAGATTGCCAACAAGCTTTTGATAAGATTAAGGGCTACCTTCAAGAGCCTCCGATCTTAATACCTCCTATTCCTGGAAGACCCCTTTTCATGTATTTGACGGTACTCGAGAATTCAATGGGTTGCGTGTTGGGTCAGCAGGATGAGTCCGGACGAAAGGAACATGCCATTTATTATTTGAGCAAGAAATTCACCGACTGTGAGAGCCGATATTCACTTTTAGAGAAAACTTGTTGTGCTTTGGCATGGGCTGCCAGACGTTTGAGGCAGTATATGATTTGTCATACTACTTTATTGATTTCAAAGATGGACCCGATAAAGTTTATTTTCGAGAAACCCGCTCAGACAGGAAGGCTCGCCCGTTGGCATATGTTGTTATCAGAATATGACATCCAGTATGTGGCCCAGAAGTCTATCAAAGGCAGTGTCTTATCAGATTATCTCGCAGATCAGCCAGTTGAAGATTACGAGTCTCTCAAGTTTGACTTTCCGGACGAGGATATTATGTTGGTAAAAGATTATGAAGAGCCAGATCCTGATGAAGGTCCCAAGCCGGGTCTTTGGTGGAAAATGATGTTTTATGGTTCCTCAAACTACAGTGGGCTTGGCGTAGGCGCTGTTCTGATGAATCCAGAAGGTGGTTATACCCCATTTACAGCGAGGTTAGACTTTGAATGTACAAACAATATTACCGACTATGAAGCATGCATTCTTGGCCTTGAAGCGGCTATTGACCTAAGAATTAAACTTCTCGAAGTAAGTGGAGATTCAACTTTGGTTATTTATCAAGTTACAGGTGAATGGGAGACCATACATGAGAATTTGATCCCTTACAGAGCCTACATCGTTGAAATGATTGAATATTTTGATAAAATCACTTTCAAGCATGTTCCGAGATCTGAAAATCATATTGTCGATGCTCTAGCCATGTTAGCCTCAATGTAGAAAGTCAGGTACCTCAATGATGCTACTCTCATTTGAATTGAACGCAAGACTGAGCCTGCCTACTGTCAGATGGTTGAAGAAGAAGTTGATAACAAGCCATGGTTCCACGACATAAAGAATTATCTATTAAAACAAGAGTATCTGGTTGATGTTACGTCACTTGACAAGAAAACCTTGAGAAGATTGGCATCTAAGTTCTTTCTCAGTAATGATGTGCTCTATAAAAGAAATCATGACATGGTCCTGCTTAGATGTGTCGACAGACAAGAAGCAGATTTGTTAATGCAAGATATTCATGAAGGAACATTTGGCACTCACGCCAATGGATATGCCATGTCCAAAAAGATTTTGAGGGCTGGGTATTACTGGTTGACTTTGGAAACTGACTGTATCCAATATGCCAGGAAATGTCACAAATGCCAGATTTATGCAGATAAGTTGCATGTGCCTCCAACATTGTTAAATGTGTTGACATCACCTTGGTCGTTCTCTATGTGGGGCATTGATATGATTGGGGCAATCGAGCCAAAGGCTTCTAACGGAAACCATTTCGTTCTGGTCGCTATTGATTATTTCACCAAGTGGGTTGAAGCCGCATCCTACGTGTCGCTACTGCGAAAATCGGCGCCGGCTGAACAGAAGAGTCGCCACCGTGCGTTATTTATCCCACGGGAGGGAAAGGAAACGCTCGAAGTAAACCTCGCAAAAAACGGGAAAGGTGTGGTCATCGCAACCAAAACCTGGATTCGGGAGTCGGTTACGCAAGGGGAAGGTATTAGCACCCCTCACGTCCGTCATACTCGACGGGATCCACGCTTGTTTTCGGGTATGGATTGTTATTCTATCTACGCTAAAGGTCTGGGGTTAAAAGAAAAGAAAATGAAAATAAAAAAAATGACTCGGCAAAGTATCGCACTTTATGCCTACGTATTCCCGTCTGGAACGAGAAATCAGAGTCAACGTAGTTCGCCTACCTACGGGAAAGGAGGGGAAGGTTGCTCGCTAGGATATCGCATCCTATGCCTACGTACTTTCATACAGCATGAAAGATCAGAGCAAACGTAGTTCGGGCCACAGAAGACACAAGCTTGTCTTGGTTGATTTTATTCCTTCTGAAAAAGGTTTTTCTGATTAACAGTCCCAGCGGACAAAAATGACGTTTTGATGAGTTCGCATTCTTTTACGAAAGAAGTGTCTTTTATTGTGTTTGAAATCTTTATATGGTGTTTTTCTGTTTGTTTTGAGAAAGAAGAGACAGAACTCTAACCTACGGTTGCGAAGGGAAACAAACTAACCTAATGTTATCATGCATGGGTTAAGACCTAGTGTCTATCATGCTCCTCTCTTGCACAGAGAGAAACAGAGATCCTACGGGATAGGCAGAAACAGAAACAATACCAGATATATACAGTAAAGCAGTAAAATGCATGGATGCAACAGTACAAGCGAGGCAAGGGAGTCCCACTCAACCTCGAACCTAGAAAACAATAGGCAAAAGTGAACAGACTTCACTTTCAACCCAGCAGGGTAGACAGCAAACAATACAGTCCAGGAAAACCAATCAATACATCAACAATGAAATACAACAGCAAAAGAAACAGCATCAGCAGCTCTGAATCAACATCTGGCTTCCAGTAATCTCCAATCAGCTACAAGCTTCAACAAGCATCAATCTCCAGCTTCCTGGCCTTCAGATAAGGGCTTTGATCATCAATCTTCCATCTGCAATGGCTTTTCTTCAAGCTCAAACCTCCAGGATGAGGGATTAATCACAAAAGTGAATTGGGTGTTAAGCAATCAGTTGACTACCAAAGGTGGTGAACAGACTGCTTCTAACACAAGAGACATTTTCTCTCAAGAGTTCTATCTCATAGACACCATCACCAAGCCTTCCAAAGGAAGGGGGTGAGTGTCTTAGAGAGACTCTGAATCACAGAGAAGAATGGATGCAGACAAGGCAATCCATGTTTGGGAAACAAACTTTCTAACCTAGAGCTCTGCCTAGCTCCTAAACCCTAGTCTCCTCAGCAGCTGCTAGCAAGAATCTTCTCTTCAACTCTGGAAGTTGAACTTCAATCTCTGGATCTCCAATGGCTTCACCTTCTCAAGTCTTCAACTCTCCCAAGGCCCCAGACAATCCCAATACCCAAACAAGCAAGCAATAATTCCCAGAGGGCATACCACACCAGTCAACCAGATATACAGACAGTATTAATAGCAGTAGGGGAATCCTGACTTTTCTAAGGGGATCTAATAACTACCCATAGCCCCTATAGTCCCATAGCTAAACTATTCAAACCCTAAGTCCTAAGGGAAATGAATTGATTCTCCTAAGTCATCACCTAAAACCCTAGTTTGTTCATGTTGTTCACACCTACACTAAGCACCTAAATTTAATTTCTAAAAATGGGAACTAAATTGAATCTACAAGTTTAATGTCTAATCTAAACACCCTAAAAAGAATGAACAAAAAATATTAAATCATCTAGGAGAACAAAAATTACTAAATTCATGCATGAAATGAATCTATTTAAAATGACATTTATTTAGAAAATATGGAAAAAATATGAAATAAAAATAAAAATGCAATTTTATTTTCCTATAATTTTCTACACATCCTAAAGAAAATTATGTAAAAAGAATGGATTAAAAATGATTTTTTATGAATTTATTATGAATTAATGAAAATGCATAAAAAATTAAGAGAAATAAAAAACAAAATGCAAGGAATGAATGGGAGAGGGGTGTATTTAGTAGGCGCGCTTAGTTCAATTCAGGATGGGCCACACAGACAGGGGTGTGAATAGAAAATCACTAAGCCCAGAACTAAGTCAGCATTGAAGAAAATAAAAAAACAAGCTGGGGGTGAAAATAGAAAAGGAAACACGTTCAAACTGGTTTGGGCTTGGTATCTGGGGGTGGGAATATCACTCGCTCGCTCAGGCCCGCCCGTTTCAATTAATGAAACGGTGCGTTTGGCACCAACGCTTCCCTCCAAATCTGAAGTTAAATGCTAGCCCTAGGATTTCCCTCTTAGTCAAAGGTCCAACACGCATTGAACGCTCCAGATTTTATCTTCCTCCTTGGTTCAAATGAGTTAGGGTTTCCCTCTCCCATGGCAGCCATGCACGAGCAACATTCAAGCTCTCAGTTCTCCATCTCCAGTCCATGAAACGCCACGCCATAAACATGAAAAACATTCTACATCTCTCCCTCTACAATCCTGTGGCATCAGTTTGCTTTGAAACTCATCTCATCAACAAACCCGTGCGCAACAAACTCTAGTTACCATGAAATTACTCTGAGATGCATCACAACAATTCTCAATCAAACTTACACTAACCTAATCTATGCATAATGGTCATCATTCTGATCTATCAAGCTAAGCTTAGGATGCATTCTACTACAAGTTTCAAACCCTAACAGTTTCTACAACCTGCTAATCATCATCACCAAACCACTCCAAATTCATCCTAACTATTCTACTAACATCCTACATCATGTCTAAACTAACAACAACATGCTAAACTAACTGAATTAAGCAATTTGAATGAAAACGCACCTGGTGTGAAATCTTGAAAACAGCTATGGAACTCGTGGATCTGAGGCTTCCAAGGCTTGGATCTTGATCAATTAACTCAGTGATTGATTCTGTATGCAATACCTTGATGATTCTTGACTTGAATTGTGCTATCCAATGGAAATTGCAGTTTTGATGTTCTTGAAGAAAGTGCACGAAAATGGATTCTAACCACCTTGTTCTTGATTGAATTCTACTCTATGATGATGAATCAATAGAATGAAGTTGATTTTGATGATAATTGGTGAAGATTTTGAGAGATTGAAGTGAAATTGCCAAGAGAAAGAATGAGAAAGTTTGTGAAATTCTTGGTGAAAATGAAGCCAACCCTTGATCAATCCTCATTTCATGCTTATATATGGCTCACATGAACATTCTAGATCCATCTTACACATTCCCTTGCCTTCCAACTTTGATCCATTTTTGAAATGTTTCTTAAAAGGCAAGTAACCATGGATAACTTTCTTTTTTCCTTCTAAACTCAAAAAAGTGTTTGAACCATTGTTCTTAGAATTGCTTTTCCATTCAAAATCATATATTGGAAGTCTCCATTTGGACTTAGAAATCTCCCAAACCATTTTTCATCTTGACTTTATTCAAATTATAAGCCATTTTAGTTCATATTTGGACCAATCATGCAACTTCATGCTATGAACTTTTCCAACAATTTGTGACCTTCTTTCTAGACTTAAAATCCCATTTGGAGCAAGTTTGATGTTGTAAGTTTTTCCATTTGAGGCCTCCTTGCATGAGTTTTGGACATAGGTTAAAATGACCTGTAATTCACAAATGCCCAAAATACCCTTTGCTTGCCAAGACCATAAGTTGAGTTCCACACATCATATGAAGGCATACTATACCATTATAGAAAGCTAATACAATGAGGAACAATTCTTATGTTGACCAAGAATTCATTTGAAATCTCCTTGAGGGGTAAAAATTGCTTGGAAGTCAAGTCACTTTCACAGACAAAAATTCAGACACCTCAGATGACCTGTAACTTGCAAGGACCATAACTTGAGTTCTATAAATCTGCTTGATGTCTTCCACCACTCAAATTAAAGGTCTTGAGATCCTCTACAAGTTTCATGTTGGCCAAGAAGCCATTTGAAGCTAGTATTTTGACTTATCTTGCTTGGAAATTTGACCTAAACTAGGGGATTTTACACAGAAACCCTAATTTAGAAACTCCTCTTCTTCTTGATTTCTCTTGATTTCTCCTTGGCACAACACCACATCCATATCTATATGTCAAATGATGAACCCCACATCTTTCAAATAGACTTGAATGCCCTTTAAATCAGTCAATTGACCTAGGATTGACCTAGGGTTGACCCAGATGAAACCCTAGTTGACTGTCTTCAACTGTAGCTCTTATGATCACATCAACAACTTGTTTTCTTCTCCAAATGACTTTCTAAGTCTCTCAAGATGTCTAGATACTCTCCATGCCTTCAATTCACAGCTCATAACCCTCTTGTTGATCCTCAGATACCCTCAGCTAGGAGATGGACTCAAGGCTTGATCTGCTGAACTCTTGACTTTCAAATTCTTTCCTGATGACTTGAATGAGATTGAATTGGGATAATAACCTCTTGATAGGCCTCTAGAGATGAGAATAATGATTGGTCCCCTGTTGAATGACTTGCTATGCTCATGCTATGCAGATGATTAGTCTATGTACATGACTCTATATGCAAATGCTAATGACATTGAAACATAAACTAAGGAATAAGGTTGGGCAAATTTTAGGGTGCAACAGCTGCCCCTATTCAAGCGACTTGGACCCGATTGGGTGAAGAGCCCGGAGCCTTCAGACATTCGCGGTACGAGACGGTTGAATACTAGTGAAACCAGAAATTTGCCAACCGCAGAAATAAACTGCGCTCCTGCTTGGGGAACGACATTCATCAGCTGAATCTGACTGCTACGGCAACCCACTGATCTCGTGCGACTGTGCTGGGGATTGTCTTCATCGTTCTGAAGAGGATTCTGTCATAAAAGATTGCTTGCTTGTCCACGTTAGGACTCTATCTGTGATCAACACGAAGAAATCTCAACTAAAACCTGTCCCCGTTAGGACTCCATTTGCTGTTAACCCAGGAAAATCTCGGCAACTCCGCTGGGGATAATTCGTCTGCATTTCCATAAACTGAATCGTCCACGTTAGGAATAAAATTCTTCCACGTTAGGAGTAACACCTGTCCACGTCAGGAATCATCTTTTCTGTATCTGTCCACGTCAGGACTAAACTTTTCATCTTTCCACGTCAGGAAGCAATCCTCTTTCCGCGTAAGGAGAACTATATCAATCTGTCCACGTAAGGACTCCAATACCACTTGACATGTCCGCGTCAGGACTCCAATCTTTCCACGTAAGGAATCACCATTTTTCTTCCACGTAAGGAATCACTTCTTTTCCACGTTAGGAATAACTTCTTTGATCTGCCCGCTGTCGCTACTCGAAAAAACTGCATCGCGCAACGACGGGGAGGCGAAAAGAAAGGACAGAAGAGTCGCCACCGAACTTTATTTATCCCATGAGGGGAAAGGAAAATATCGAGAAAACCTTAAGAAAGAAATGGATAAGATGGTCTCGCGACCAAGAACGGGTTCGGAAGCCGGTTATGCGAGGGGAAGGTATTAGCACCCCTCGCATCCATCGTACTCGATGGGAACCTTTTGTTTGTCGATGTGTGAATTTATTTGCTTAAATATTATGTTATAAAAGTGTTTCAAAGGATAGAGGGAAAGGGTTAGAAACAGGAAAGTTAGGAGGAAAGAGAGAACGGGGAAGAAAAGAGAAAGAACAGACTCGGTAGGACTTCGCAGTCCTAGGCCTACGTATTCTCGACGGGTGTGAGAAAGTCAGAGTCGACGTAGTTCGGGAAACTACAGATAGGGGGGATTGTGCTCGCCAAGACATCGACGTCTTGTGCCTACGTATTCTCATCTGGTATGAGAAATCAGAGCAGCCGTAGTTCGGCCTACGGTGTGCGGGGAAGTCTTGGTAGACACTGCTATCGTGCGCATTCTAGCAGTTAGGTGTATTGCTGCTCGCTCGTTGGAGACTTAGGCATTACCTGTTTGCGGTAGAACGGACGTAACATATCCTTTTTGAAAGATTAGGTTTTCGCCACGCGAGGCAAGAAGTCACATTTGATTGATTGGATCGTTTTTTAGGGGGCGAGACAGGTCCTCGGATAGTAACCCCTACGGGTAGTACCCAATTCGTTGTCTCAAAGTTTTCGTTATATAAAAAAAAGGTGTGGCGAACGAGGCGTCTTCGTATTGAAAGACGAGTATCAAGACCACACACACTACAGTGAGTATCCTGACACTCGGAGAGGAAGAAGACTACACTCAATCCTCTCTCTTTAGTTCAATGCAAAGAGAACTTTGTTCTCTTATTAAAGATGTTTTTGGTTTTGAATGGTAAGTGCCTTTTGCGACGGAGAACCCTACGGTAAACGTCAGCACTCGGGATAGGAGAAGGCCTACGCCTAACCACTCCACGACCATTCAAGTTTTTTTGTGAAAATGAATTGAAATGCACTCGGTGCGGGATCGAGGTTTTAGGTGTGAAAATTGTGGAAGGAAGTTGTGAAAGCGAGAGGTAGTGGAAGAAGTCGCGTTTTCGTATCGAAAGACGAGTATCGAGACCACCCTCACTACAGTGGGTATCCCGACACTCGGAGAAGAAGAGGTCTACACCCAATCTTCTCTTCTTAATTCAATACAAAGAGAAATGATATTATTGTTGAAAGTATACTCAGTACGAGACCGAGGTTTTATGAGGAAGCGTTGGAAGCATCTTTGTATTGACAGACGAGCATCGAGACCACCCTCACTACAGTAGGCATCCCTGCGCTCGAAGAAGAAGGGGTCTACACCCAATCCTCTCGTCGAATTCAATACAAAGAAAATTGATTTTAGGGAGATGAGATTTGAAAATGGATGGGAAACGTCTTCGTATTGAAAGACGAGTGTCGGAACCACCCTCACTACAGTGGGTATCCCAACACTCGGAGAGGAAGAAAGTCTACACTTAATCCCCTCGTTTAGTTCAATGCAAAGATGATTTGATTTTGAAGATTATTTGACAATGTTTCTGAATCGAATCGGGACAAGAAATGAGGAGAGAAAAAAAAAGGTGGTCTCAGATCCAACGATACTTATCAATATATTGACTTAGTAACCGATTTACGGAGGTCTCGTCATCGACCCAAAAAAGTGACAAATGAAAGAGCCGAAAAGTGAGAAAGAGGAGGAAAAAAAAATCGGTCTCAGATTCTTCATTTCTCATCAATAATTTGACGGAGAATCGAAGAAAATGTCGTCATCGACCTAAAAAAGAGGAAATTGGAATAAAATGTCCAATGATAAATAAAATCTAATCTTTTAAACTATGGAAACTCTAAAACTTAAATTAAGGTTAATCCTAATGTAATTCTAAATTAAAGTTAAATCCTACAATTTAAAGCTAAAACTAAAGTTAAACAATATTCTAATATCACTAAACCTAATTTAAATAAATAAATAAGATCTAACTAAAGTAAAATTAAAAGCGAAAGGTTATGGAATATACCGGTGTGATCATCCATATGTGAATCATAATGGGTTTCAAACCCGTTCATCATCACACTGCTCAAAGAAACGGGGGGTGTCACCAGCTATATTGAAAAGGAAACGGCAAAGCCCACTTACCTTAAAGCCAAATCACTCTTAGAACAAACTGGAAAGGGAAAAAAAGAAGTCTGGTTATCAACATCGCATCACCATCGATCGCACCAGAGAAAGCGGACGACGATCCTTCTTTCTTGCCCACTCAATGCTTCAATTTCGTCAACCTCGCTCATTCAAGTCCATTTAAAATAAGCCTCGCTCGTGATGGATTTCGTTCGTCTTACTGCGTTCAAGATTCGTTTCATCTGAGCTTTCTCGCGTGGATTCGCTTTCCTCAGGTTTGAGTGGTCTTGCTCTTGCTTTTTCTCAAACTCTGATCTTTTCCATCATGGCTCTCACATTCATACGGCGGTTTCGATTAACACCGCGGTTGTCTGGAAAGAAATATGTGGCAGTGACGCGATGAATGTTTTTTGTGTTGTATCCAAAGTTGTAGCTGCTGTGATGGGGTTATATGCTGATGGAAATTTTGATCTTTTGCAGAATTGGTTGTTATGCAGGTGTTGATGGTGGTTGGTTTAGATGGGTAGAGTTGATCGGGAGTGGTGTTTAATGGTTTGAGGTTGAAGTTGGTTTGAACTTCTGGGTCTGTGGTTTGGAGATTCACGGTTGTTAATGGAGGTCTAATGATGAGCTGATGAAGGAAGGTTGAAGAAAGAGTTGAAAATTTGGGATTTCTGGGTTTGTATTGTTGTTGTTAGTTGAGGTGTTAAGAGGATGATGATGATGTAGGTAAGGATTTCGAAGAGGGTGGAAATGGTTTTGCCGGCGAGCTTCCGTTGGTGTCTGATGATGATGGAAGGAAGGTGAGGTGGGTGGATTTGCAGAGTGGGTTCGAAGGTGATTCAAAGAAAAACAGTGGAGGAAGTTTCTGGGCTTTGTGGCTGAAGTTTGTTGAAGGTTATGGAAGCGAGTTTTGAGTTTGAGAAAACAATGCACGCCAACTGCTTGTGAAAAGGCTTTGAAGGAGGTTGAGTTTGTTGTTGTGCTGCTTGGTTCAGAAGCATGTCTTCCGGCAAAACAATGTCGACTTCCACAAAGTAATGTGCGCCAAACGTGTATGCTCTAACCGTATCTATGTGCTTGATTTGTTCGTGGTGATTCCATATAAGGTATGTTAGCTTTGCCAAGAAATCGGGTGGCGCTGTTCTTCCGATGAGTGACCAAACATTCTCAATCACTGTCTTTGTCCATGTGTTTATTGTATATAATGCAATGATAATAGCTCCGGTTGGATCGATCCACCATGCGTACTTGACAGCTAGAACAGCAGCAGCTAATCCGACAGAGTTAGTAATGACATCGAACATATGATCTTGCGCGTAAGCTCTGGCAATTTCGTTTTTGAATCTTCGACAATAGATCATAAGAACGAACTTCACCACAGTCACGGCAACCATAATTCCGATCATCCAATTTACCTTAGTCGGGTCAACTTCAGGCTTTTCCTTTATCATAATTTGTCGACCAGACTCGATCAAAATCTGCAAGCCCAAAGTTGCCATTACTGATGCAAAAAAAAAAATGATACCCACTGGTTGCATGCGTTTCTTTCCAATCGGATAGTGAAACCGGTTTGGCTTTCTCATAGCATTGGAAGTAAACCACAGTATGAAACCTGACAGGAGATCCAAAAGAGAATCTAGTGTTGATGCAATGACTACCAATGATCTACTCTCGATTGACGCAAAAACCTTCGCCGCAAACAGCACCAAGTTACACGCATTTGACACATGAACCGCCATCCTCTCACTCTTTGCAAGCTGCTTCATTTCATCCTCGGTGAGACCTCCAGGGTAAAAACCGGTTTCATGCATAGCCTCCATTTCGTTAAACCCTTCAAGGAGTCTCTCTTGGTTCTTGTAATACTCCGCCACCTTGCGTTGCTTCCTAGGCTTACGAAGGAGACTATTGAAACTGAAAGAGCTTTTGTTCTGATGATCAGCAACATTCTGGGTTGATATCTTGGATGTCCTCTTCCTCTTCCAGCACCTAAAGTATCATTACCACCATGGCTGAAGAATTTCTTTGCTCCACGACCTTGACTGCTATGTCCACTTCTGTGGAGTATGCCCGGATCTTCACCTTCCCATCTTATATCCTCAGGTGATATCTCTTTGAGATCAACCCATTCCCAAGTTTCATTTGCTTTATTAATATCATAAACCAAAGCATGCCGACCCTCGGTAGGGTTGTAATCGGTTATAACGGCTTCATAAAAGTGGTTGTCTTCAGGCCATCTAGTCCAAACTTTCTTCCCAATCAACGGATCAAATGATGCTCCTTCACCAGGCGCGTTAGATATCAGATTACTAGAAGAATTGCGATTTGCAAAATGCCTAGCCCCAGCGGGTCCAGTGGAAGCGTACGGTCCAGACTTTACGGTAGACAAACCAGGCAATGACTGACCCGAATGAGACGTCTTCTGTTTTTTGCGGGAGGCTGAAACAGTTGGACTGGGTAAAATATCATGAACAGGCTGTGATGTGCTGCGTCTTGGAGGTTGGTAAATGCCAGTTTGTCTCCAGTCCCTTATGCGGTGGATTATTTCATCGGAATTAACCCTGGTAAGAAGCTCTCGGTGTTCATCATCTGAAACCCTTAACTCTTTTCTTAGCTCAGTTATCAAACCCTCTTTCTCCCAAGTAAGAGCATCTGACTGAGCTTTAAAAGCACGCAAGACGGCAGAGTACGCGTCTTGCTCAAGTTGATGAATTTGAGCCTCCATGTAATCTTTCACGTTAAATTGATAGCGTGAAGGTGGAACAGAATCTACAGCAGGTTTTTCATAGCATGCATCACTGCTACTGCTACCTTTGAAAACGGGATTTCAACAGTCGTTACAGAAATAACGGCAATAACGGAAATGGTTGGAACGAGATAGCGAAGAAGTGTCGTGTTGCGTTTTTCCTTTGTTACAGTGTCGATGGGTTTAAGAAAAGACAGAAGAGGGGTTTTAGATAGAGATTAAGATAGGGACAAGTTAAGAGGAACAGAGAGTGTTAGTTTTGTTTTGTTGATACTCGACCGAACAAAAACAAAGTGAAAGATGAGATAGAAAATAGATTTGTTTGTTAGTTTTATGCAACGGTGGATGTTAAAGGTTTCGTGTATTGAAAAGCTGGTGCAAGGAAGTTTGTCATTGGCGGTTCGGGTGGACGAAAATGAAAGGTGAGCTTGAGAGTGCGAGCTGAAGTTCGGAAGTGAAATCAAATAAACTAGAGTTCCAGGTACGAATTTGAATCCACTTCCTTTGACTTTATTCTTCCTGTTGCAACATCTGCTGTTGATGAAAATTTTGCGATTCTCATAGGTTGTGAAACTGGTACGACTTGCCTATCATCGTCACAGATCCAGAACTTTTGCTGTTAGCATAGTAAATGTTGAAGTTTGAAGTAACAGGGCAAGCCATATTCACTTCGCCTCTCAAGCCATCAACATAGCAATCACAGCAACATGTCTGCACCAGCACCAATCTTTGCGTCTTTCAAAACAGTATCCTTGCACAGAATTGAAAACTAGAATCTCCGTATGGTACCGTCGATTTTGTTACTGATTGTATGTTTTATAGATCGAAGAAGATATGCGTGTGAGTAATGGCGTTTACATGGAGGGTTACGGTTCAATTTATGGAAGGAAGTTTGGTGATAAAAGGTTGGAGATGGATCCTGAAAGTGGTCGAAGTTGAGCGAAAAAGTGGTTGAGGAGATAAGTTCTGTTTCTGTTTGAATTGTTTGAAGGTTATCTATTTGAAGGTGAGATGTTGGCAGCTGGAAGAAGATTATTCAATGGTGATTGAATTTGAGTTTTTGAAGAATGGTCAAAAATGGTGATGGTTATGAGAAGAAAAGATATGTTTTTGTTCTCTACATTTTTCTGAAAAAAAAAACCTCCTTTCATTTCCCTCCCGCCTGTCCTTTTATTCTCTCTTGGTCTCCCTCTTATTAACCTCCTCTCATCATCTCTTCTCTCTGCATTGTCGCTTTCATGGGTTGTTGTTGTTGTCCTTTTCTGTACAGGTTATGCAGGCTGTAGGTGAAGGTGTAGCCAGTGGGTGGAGGTGCAGTTTTTGTCTGATGTGGGATTTGTGTAACAGCATATGGCAGGTTGGCATTGTGAGTGCAGCAGGGACGACTTGTCTTTTGCTTTAGCAGGTTTTGGTCCGGTGTGCTTTGTGCTGGCTAGTGCAGGCTGCAACTATAGCAGGGGTGGTACAGTGCTGCTTTGTGCTGGCTAGTGCAGAGGTTTTATATGAGGCTTCAAATTCACTTCTCTTTTGTTCCCCTTTTTTTTTGAAATTTCTGTCATGAAATGGGCCGGGTAGCACATGTTGTATGATGAATACAAAGTTGGTGACATGAGACAATTTGTTTGTTGCTTTGCAAATAGAATTCCATGAATTTTCTGTAATAAAAAGATGTGGCAGGCACGTGTATAAATTAATGTGTATTAAAAACTGCTCAAAAATGGATTTTTATTTCACCCCTTTTGTTTCTTTGGAATGAGATGGTTTTGAATGGTGGTGGACTCAAAAATCCTCAATGGATCCTTTTGTAAATAGGCTTTTGACGAGTATTGTGCTTGGAACTTGATTAAGGAAAAAACACAATAGTTAACCTTAGAATCTTCATGTTAATCCAACAACTTCAATTGCTTAATTTATAGCCTCCTTGAAGTACAAACCAAACATTGAATTATTCTTCTTAAAACAAGGTTAAACATAAATCAAACTCGGATCTCGAATGAATTATATTTCTGAACCAATAAAAACCAACAACAAACAAATCTCTGAAATTTTTATTTGCACTACCATACCATCCTTTCACCATACAACAAACTCTTATTCAACAACATGCCATTCAGCTCATGCATATCTCGTCCTTGATACTAAAATAGACCCTCCTTCTGGCTGAAGAATTAAATCAAATCTGAACTTCCACACTGTCATACCCCAAATTTGTCCTACCCTATATGTAACTCGCATCTGTATATCCATCCATCAACTGTTATCCAGAAAATCAAAAAAATTATGTTGCTTTTGGTTACTGTTCAGGATTGGATCCAAATTGATCCAAGAAAATTTGGCATGCTCCAGAGGGGTCAGGTTCTCGTGTGGTACTAAGGTCTTTATGCCATCCAAATTCAGGGCGAGCGTGGGTCAAGGTGAAGATTTCAATTTTAAAGAATAAATCAGATCAAGGTGTTGTGCAAAGTTCGAGTTTATTTAATGAAGTCAAGTTGAAAGAATCTCCAAAAGTTAAGGAACTCGGTTTCAATGCATTTTTGGATTCAATCAAAAGTTATCTATTTTATAAATCAAATTTCGAAAGAGGTTTTCAAGATTTGTTCAACTTCTTCGCATGGTTAATGCAAATTGTATGAAGGATTGATCATACGTGATTACTTGATGGAAGCTAGCTTGGTCAATTCAAGGGTTATTTATCCAAAGGGGAGGAATAATTACGTCGCAAGACATGTTGGATTTTCTTTAGGAGCGTTTCGACGTTGACCCAAATCAAGTGTTATGGCGGTTTGTGTTCAAGATGGTTGCTCAACCCTGTAATTAAACTAGTGGACTCATGGGATTAGCTCTGCTACGTGTTAGAAAACATCAATTCCAATATTTGCAATGCTGACATTGAAAAGTGCACAAGTTTATTCATGGGTTGGTGGGATATGTGTGTAAGATTAAGCCCAGATATTGAAAGGAATTCTTTGGGATCACATAAGCTGCAATTTCTTTATTTTTTTGTGCTAGCCTGCCTACGGCTATCAATGACTCTATAGTTTGTAAAATAAGGTGAATACATGCTCCTTGATTTGTTGCTACACGTTTAAACCAAAACAAAGCGTAGAGAAACTAAGGTGCTGTTTAACTTCAAGTTACAGTCATGACCATGAACCAAGTTTCTACGTGTACGATGAGTATAAGCTTTGTTTAGTCCAGCACAAAAATAAAGTAAACATTTGACAGGAGAAGGATATCAAGGCGCAGGACATTTTCCTCATCATGTCACTTTGGATTCTCGCAAAACACGCCATCCGCGAGTAATGTGAAGCTGTACTACAAACCACCTTTCATAATGTTATTTGTTTTCTCACAGCTGCACTATATAGCCCTCATGATACAACAGAATGCACTCCCAAGATGGGCCCACCAAGTTATATCCTGCGCACAGATAAGACAAGAAAAGAGTGGTCAATAATGTTTTCCTTTAAACCACACCAGCACCCAAACGAATTCTCAGATGGACCCACACAACGGACAATAAAAATAAAATGAGCCCATTATTGTACCTGCAGCAGTTTGTACAAAGCAGAAATGAAGACCCCACACAATTACACACATCAACTCCACACACCAGCCTGCTACATTCCACTCATATTGCCTGTTACCACGAACCAGTACGTGCAACCCCTACCTCAAAAGCATGCTACAAGGCACAACACAAGACCTGCTACACTGCTGCTCTATTCCTGCAAAATTTCTGCTACATCAAAAAACGCGACAATTGCCCACCATCCTACTTTTCATAATTCCAACCGTTATCTGCAAGAGAAGAACAACACAACCAATTTTGTTATACCATATACAAGCTATTTTGCAAACAATTTGCAACAATTCACAAATCCATCAGACCATGATTCACTCGCTCCAGCCAGTGTACCATCTGTACATCACCAATACCGAGATGTATTCTAGCGTCGTATCCTCAATTCACCACCAATCTGCAAGGCCATTACCTTCCTACACACTGTCCTGCAACAAAATGACAAGAGTGAAACATAAAAGAGTTAGTAAAAACACAACAACATTTTCTGCTACATAACAAAACTCGTACAACACCAAAACCAATACCTCCCTCATTTTCAAAACAAAAAATCATGCCCTGCGGTCAAAGGACAACAATAGCTCCCAAACACCCACTCACACCAAACCTGCAATGAGGGCAAAAAAGACTTAATATTGGTTTTGTCATAAGCAAATGGTGAAAAAGCAAAAAGGGACATACCAATGTTTTGAATTCATCCAACTCAGCATTTGTAGACCCCCCAAGAATTTCCTCAGATATAAGTTATCATCCTCGCACATCAAATGAAAAGAAAACCTAGCAGTCACATCTTAGAAACCTTCTCATTCTTTATCAGCCATAAACCTTTCTTCAACCTTGATATCCTCAACAGCTATAACCTTCTTTTCCAAATTTCTCAGCTGGAACCAAATCCGTTTTTCACTTCACCATAACCTCACTTGTTTCTCTTTCACAAACAGAATCACTTCTCCACTCATATACAAACCATAAAACACATCACCTTATCCATTATTCTTCAAACACCCATACTGTGTATACGCAAATTCCACCTTCAAACATCTTCACTCATATCTTCTTCTTCCCTTCCATTGAAACTTTGAGACAAACTTCAAAAAAAAAACCTTCACTGAACCTCTTCATTTTCCACCTCAGTCTCAGACCTTCTCTAAACATCAATTGCTCAGAGCCTCACAAACCCCTTTGAACAAACAAACCCTAATCTCCTAAAAAGAGGAAATCCATATCCCCAAACCTCCATACGCTTCTGTCAGAACCCAATAATCTTCGAACCAGTTTTAACCTTCTATAAAAACATAGCAACATTATCTCAAACATCAACCCGGAAAACTCCTTAGAACTTCACTCACCATCACCTTTGAACTCCACCTTCCTCCGTTAAACCTCAACCCTTCCCTCAATAATTGGAGTCTCCATCATCCTTTCATATAACCTTCAAATGCCATTCATCAAAATCTCCGTTTACTCTTCATTTTCCACAACAGAACAACCCAAATTTACATAAACCTCAAACCCCTTTTTCACCAATTTCAAATCCTTTAGAAAAAACCTTTCTTCTGTCTTCAAATTCACCGAACCTCATTCCTTTATCCCACTTTCGAGTATTCCTCAAACTATCCATTCAATAATAACCCATTTCCTCAAACTTTAAGAAACCCAACCGAAACAGAAAAAAGAGAATGAAGGACGAAATCGAACCAGATCTGGATAGAAGATGAACGAATAGAAGGTTGAAGGTGACGCCTTGGGATCTCTGCTTTTGTTCCGCCGCGATGATAGAGTTATTCCTTGGAGTGTTTGTCTTCTCCATTCCGTTTTTTTATTTATCTGTACTTTGCTTTTTATTTTGTGGAAGGATCTTGTTTGGTTTGCTCTCATGGAAGCACGTTCTGTCTTGGACAAGATGTTGCTGAGTGTTATTATTTTGTGTGGGCCTGCATATGTCCATTTATAATTTCCTACCACACCCCTTAGTTTCTTCCGGTAGCACGCTTTTGGGATGGGTGATGGGCCCATGAGCCCACATGATCCCATCATTTTCTCACCTTATATACCTCCCTGTTTTAAAGAATTTATAAATATTTTAGTTTTTTATATATTAGTTTTTTTATATATGACTATTTCTAACTTTAATCTATTTTATATTCAAGTTTCTTTTTAAGGATTTTATTATATTGTTAGAAGGTAGATTTTATTTATTTTTGGGCATTTTATCTCATTTTTATCGTTTTGGTCGATGACGATACCCCAAGTTATAACTTTGTCAAATTATTGACGAGTAATGACAAACCCGAGACCAATTTTTTTTTCCTAACTTTCATTTTCGTTTTTATCCACTTTTTCTTACTCTTTAGTCAATGATGACTTTAATGATTATTATCGGTCAAATTATTGAGATGATAATTTAGTCGAAACTATTTCATTTTTGCTTCAAATCATTTTCAAAATATTTTTCTCGATCAAACTTCGAAAGAAGGAGGTTCTTGGAGTCCAGCATTCCTCGAATTTCCGAATGAATAATTCCCGAGGCACGCCCTTTGAGTTATTATTCATTCAATCTTTCGACTTTTTCAAATATCTTTTTCGATTCACACCTCGAAAGAAGGAGGTTCTTGGAGTCTAGCATTCCTTGAATCTTCGAGTGAATAATTCTCGAAGCACGCCCTTTGAGTTGTTATTTACTCAACCTTTCGAATTCAATCATTCTCAAACGTTCTCCTAAGTCGAATGCTTGTCCGCATTTGCAGCCCTTTTTTCATTCACAACCTCTCGTGGTTTCGATATTGGAGGCACCCTTAGGGACCAATATCGTTTCTCATAATCTAACCCTTGACACGTCGTCAAGTCGGTTCCATTTTCAAACAAATCCTCGACACGTCGTCGAGTCATTTCAAAACAACTTCCCTTTTGGCCTCACATTCCATTTTCGATTCGATCTTTTCACACATTTTTTTTAAAACGTACGAAAGAGGGATATTCTTAGAATCTAGCATTCTTTGAATATTCGAACGAGTAACTCTTGGGCGCGCCCCCGAGTTGTTATTACTTCATTCTTTCGTTTTCAAAATATCCAACTCTTATCTTCAACTCATTCAACCCAATTTCCGAAAGAATTGAGTTCTTGGGATTTCACATTCCTTGAATTCTTGAGTGACAAGCTCTTGAGGCACGCCCTTAGGTTGTTTGTCAGATCACTCTTTCGCCTCTCAACTCAAACTTCAACCCTTTCCAAACCTCACCTTTTCGTGGTTGTTACCACGAACTACGGACGCTCTGATTCTTTATTCATTCTTGAATATAAGATACGTAGGCACAAGATTGCGATGATCTTGGCGAGCACACTTCCATCCATCTTCCGTTTTCCCCCATCCTTTCCCGTAGTCGAACTACGACGCTCTGATTTCTCATTCTCGTCCGAATGAGCATACGTAGGCACAAGGGCCCCAATCCTTGGCGAGCACCCTATCTTCTAACCGCCCATCTCCCCTTTGCGTCTTTAACCTTTTAACCTATCAATTCTACCTTTAGTAACAAGAAGAAAGCAAGTAAACCTAAACAACACTCCCCACATTACCTTAAGAGGTTCCCGTCGAGTACGACGGACGTGAGGGGTGCTAATACCTTCCCCTCACGCAACCGACTCCCGAACCCGGAACTTGGTTGCGACAGCCCTGTTCCTATCCTTTTCGTTTTAAGAGGTTTTCTCGATATTTTCCTCTCCCGTTTATTCGGGAAAAATAAAGTTCGGTGGCGACTCTGTCGAACCGCAATTTCCGCGCCTTTCGCGCGAGGGTCGTATTTCCGAAATGTCTCCGTGATTTTTCGAGGTGCGACACACACATACTTCTCTCATCTGAAACCTGGTCCAATTCAACTCAAACTTATAATGGAAGCCCCAAATTATATATTCCTTTTTTTGATTTTCTGAATAATGGTTGGTGGATAAATACACAGATGCAAGTTACAAACAGGGTAAGGCAAATTTGGGGTATGCTTATGCAATGCGATATGCTAATGCAATGAAATGAAACATAAGCCAAAGAGATAGAAAAGAGGTTGGTCAAATTTTGGGGTGCAACAGCTGCCCCTATTCAAGCGACTTAGACCTGAAGGGATGAAAGGTAAGCGACTTTCAGACATTCAAGGTAAAAGACGGTTGAATACCCAAGGACCCGGAAATTTGACAACCGCGATACGAACTTCTGACATCGCCGCCAGACACCCATATTAAATGAAAGGTCTGACCTCCCTGTCAGCTCCTTTAACAGCATCTAACCTCGCTGTCAGCTGACTTCGCCGTCAGAATTCAACATCCAATTGGTAAACCACCTGACTTCGCCGTCAGTCTTCAATATACTCTGACTTCGCCGTCAATTTTTTTCAAAATAATCTTCTGACCTCACCGTCCAATTTGCAATATTTTCTGACTTCGCCGTCAGTCATAAATCGAGTAAACATCTGACCTCGCCGTCAATTCTCACATGACCTGACTTCGCCGTCATTTCTTAAAACAATCTTCTGACTTCGCCGTCATTTCCAACAGCTTTGACTTCGCCGTCAATTCTTAAAATAATCGGTGAAAGCATCTGACCTCATGGTCAGGCCTCGATATTAAGTCGGTAAAAAGATCTCCTCGCCGTCAGTCCTCTGTTAAATACAAACAGATATTGAATCCAAAGATACGATCCTCCGACATTGCCTGTCAAGACAAAATCCAACATCGCCGTTGGAAGAACCAAACTACCTGACATCGCCGCCAAGAACAAACATCTAGCATCGCTGCTAAAGAATCAAATACTCAGCATCACCGCTGAAGAATCGAATCATCTAACATTGCCGTCAGAAATAAACTCTCAACATCGCCGTTGAAGCATCAAATCATTTGACATTGCCGCCAAAACAAATATTCAGCATCACTGCTGAAGAATCAAATCATCTAACATTGCCGTCAGAAATAAACATCCAACCTCGCCGTTGGAAGGACCAAACTACATGACATCGCTGCCAGAAACAAAAATCCAACATTGCCGTTGGAAGAACCAAACTACCTGACATCGCCGCCAGAAACAAATACTCAGCATCACCGCTGAAGAATCAAATCATCTAACATCGCCGTCAGAAATAAACTCTCAACATCGCCGTTGAAGCATCAAATCATTTGACATCGCCGCCAAAACAAATATTCAGCATCACTGCTGAAGAATCAAATCATCTAACATCGCCATCAGAAATAAACATCCAACCTCGCTGCTGAATAAACAAATCACTCTGACATCGCCGCCAGAAACAAACATCCAACCTCGCCGCTGAATAAACAAATCATCTAACATCGCCGTCAGAAACAAACATCCAACCTCGCCGCTGAATAAACAAATCACTCTGACATCGCCGCCAGAAACAAACATCCAACCTCGCCGCTGAATAAACAAATCACTCTGACATCACCGCCAGAAACAAACATCCAACCTCGCCGCTGAATAAACAAATCATCTAACATCGCCGTCAGAAACAAACATCCAACCTCGCCGCTGAATAAACAAATCACTCTGACATCGCCGCCAGAAACAAACATCCAACCTCGCCGCTGAATAAACAAATCATCTAACATCGCCGTCAGAAACAAACATCCAACCTCGCCGCTGAATAAACAAATCACTCTGACATCGCCGCCAGAAACAAACATCCAACCTCGCCGCTGAATAAACAAATCATCTAACATCGCCGTCAGAAACAAACATCCAACCTCGCCGCTGAATAAACAAATCATCTGACATCGCCGCCAAGGCTAAATCATCTGACATCGCCGCCAGAACTAACTTCTCAACATCGCCGTTGAAACACTAAATCATCTAACATCGCCGTCAGAACAAACTTCTCAACATCGCCGTTGAAGAATCAAATTACTCCGACATCGCCGCCAGAAACAAATATTCAACCTCGCCGCTGAATAAACAAATTATTCCGACATCGCCGTCAAAACAGACTTCTCAACATCGCCGTTGAATAAACAAATTATTCCGACATCGCCGCCAGAAACAAAAACATCCAACCTCGCCGCTGAACAAACAAATCATTCCGACATCGCCGCCAGAACAGACCTCTCAACAACGCCGTTGGAGAACCCAATCACTTGACCTCGCCGCCAAGCCTTCGCTAAATATAAGCGAGCAACAAGATTCGAACGAAATTAAGACCATCCATTGGTGATAATCACAAAATAACTCCGTTGGGGAAACACCATGAGCTGGGGTCTAGCCAACACACGGGCAAAGATACTAATCATCCGCGAAGTTCACTCGAAACAAAAGGGTAACGACCTGGCTTATGTTTAACATGCATATGTTTGAATATGACGAAATGCTCCATACGAAATGGAAATGCTTCGCGTTTGGGTAGATGTTATGCATGTAGGTAGATGCAAATGAACCACTTTAGCAAAATAAATGCTAAAGAGAAAGAGCTAGCTCCGTTGGGTCAAGGCTAGATACGCCTAGTGCAAACAAACTCATGCTGGGGAATACCAGCCTTGGATGGCCTCCGAGAAAACTTCTGGGTAAAACTGCTCCGTTAAGAACACAACCACTCCGCTGGGGGTCCAAATCAAACTCTGCTGCGGAGAACGTCCCGGATGGCCTATCAGCCTACCACTCTTCTGGGGAACAAACAACTTGACTGGAGACAACAACTCCACTCTACCGGGGAAATCAGTTATGAATGATTAGCCAGAATAACTCTACTGGGGAAACACAGCAGATTGTTGAGGAATAGCTCCATTCTGTCGGAGATTGAGTCCGCTATCTGCTAGGGATTTTTAATAAGACTTACTGGGAGCTTATCCCAAACTATCTCTGCTGGGGGATGGAGATAAACAATCTTTGAGTCAGCCCTATTCTGCGGGGAGGAAAAATTAACTCTGCTAACTTGGCTGGGGATTATATAAGGGGAACATCAATCTCTGCTTGGGGAAAATGAGAAATAAACTCAACAAATACGACTTCCGCTTGAGGAATGAGTCAATGACCTAGACTCTGAGGGGAAAGAAGTCAACCATTTAGACTCTGTGGGGGTAACAGTACTGCACTCGCCCTACTGCTGGGGAAATAAACCCAAATTTGCTTCTATAACTCTGATAAGCTCTGAAGATATGGAGAGGAACACATCTCCTTTGTTTACGATTTTGCCCCAGCCTGTGGGACTTTTGTAAAAAACCTTCCTCGAAAGGAAACCTGAAATTTCGGTACCCTGATGGTTAGATATGAACTGTCCCAGCGCTTCGAACCCCGAAGAAGTGCTTCAAGTTATTTTCCTTTCTGGACAAGGATAGTCTTTGTGCTCTTCGGGTGGCCTGCCCCAGCTTTGAAGTGATTTTCCCCTAATTGGCTGATTTGTAGAGAAGTGCCCCTGGCTTCGAGAGATTTACCTAATCTCGACCTGATTGCCCCAGATTAACGGCATCTAGGAATGCCTGACTCTGCTTACGTTTACCTGACGTGACTTGCCCCTGCTCAAAGGAGTACTCAGACGTTCTATATCTTATTCCTATCAAACTTTGCATTGTAGAAACTTTCCTGATGTCAAATGCTTTCTCGCAAGTAAAACAAATTGTTTTGCAAAAGATAATATTAATGCAATGCATATGACAGTTTTGAAATCCAAGTCTGGTCACTGGAAAAAAGTGTGGCATTTAGTGAACGAATCACTTATCAGAAATATCAATATCCATACCCATAGGGTAAGAAAAATCCTTTTAGGAGTCAGTTTCGACGCGATCTTTACCGAAGTATGCTTTCAAAACAAACCTGCTTCAATTAGGACTTTTGAAGGTTGTAACTTGGTCAGGTTCACGGTTGGAAAGAAAGGATATGAGGCTCAAAGTTCTGTTTAACCCACCCACTCTCCTTAATATTCTTCAATCCTATGTTCAGCTAATTCGACACAAGCGCTCACCCCTCAAAGGTTGAATGACTGGAGTGATGGTTCGGGAAACCACAAATTTTTGGAGTGACAGTCATTCGCTTTTCGTCTTTGGTGCCTGGAGTCACACGACTTGTTTTTCATCATATTCATTCCCTATTTTCCCTGGACTGACTCTTTTGAGTATATCATTGATTTCAAAGTCCAACGGGATGCCCTTAGTTTTTGCCTAAGCCATTTGTTTTCAAGTTATCGACTTAGCGGGCTTTTTTCTCTTCTTTTTTTGTGAACAAGTCGTATGGCACCGGCTTGTCTGACTTGTTGAAGGGGTTGTGACTGTTTCACTCCTTGTCTGTGAAGGATAACCACCGTGGTTCTTTAGGTACGACCTATACAGGTGTGATTGATCCTCGAACAGGAACACTCCTTTTGCCATTTGGATGCTCGGTCAAATTAACTGACATCTACCCTGCTCTAGGTTAAGATTGAGGGTTTTTTTTCGTTTTCAGAAAGAAACTCCTACTACTAGGCTCAGAGGGGTTGACAAGGGATTAACATCCTTATATCTCCGGTGTTTAGAAATTTGAAACAATGCCTGTACATCATCAGCAGAGGTTTTAATTCAAAAAGCATACATTCAGAAGTTTGCGTCTTTAAATTTCGTCATCCTCCCTCAAGGAATTCCGCTTAAACAAGCGTTTGACATCAATAAAAAGCATTGAGTGAACACGAATGGATTTAATCAAAACAAACATATTCAATTCATTATCATTATCAATTGAAAACAAACAAGTTCTACAGATAAGATTTTCAAATAGGTTCGCACTTTAACAGAAAAGAAACTACAAATGCAAAGGAATAACATGATAGAAAGATTGCCAGCTTCGGAACTGGGCTTTCAGGTCTTGACTTGCTGCCGAACCAGCCATCTTCAGAACTACTCGTCGAAGTCATCCTGATAATCTTCTGAACACCCGCTCTCGGTGAATCCCTCCATAACATTAGCTGCCGAACCCACATGACTGGACGAAGGAAGATCGTTGATCTGGATACCCTGAGGTGTGACAGAGAACATGTTGGAGTCAAGCAGAGTTTGAATCTTGCTTCTTAGCACCTTACAGTCTTCGGTTGAATGCCCCTGCGCCCCAACATGGTACTCACAGCGGGCGCCGACATCAGAACCTGGCGTATGTGGATGAATCTCTGGATCAGTGTTTTTTGGCACTATCAATCCATATGTGATCAAGTCTGGCAATATCTGACTGTACGTCAACGGCAACTGAGTGAAATGTCTCTCTGGCTTCCTCGGTCTTCGTCGGGCGTGCTGACGTTGCTGATGACAGTATGACTGCTGACTCTGGCGGGGAACAGATATCTGATGCAAAGACCTAAAGGATCGTTGACTCTGAATAGTTGAGACATCGGGAGACTGAGTCTGAGGTATAGGGGACTCCCTTCGTTCAGGAACTTTCATTCTTAGGCTTGGCCTAGGAACGGGCAATAGCTGCGGGCAGGGAGACTCTAGGGTCACGGATTGCAAGACAGGCTCCTGACCTGATGCAACTTCAGGGGAAAGAATAGGAACATCCACATCTTCTGGAATAAGACCATTGCTCGGCATGAACTCAAATGCTCTTGAATCGATTAAATCCTGAACCTTGTGCTTAAAGGCTTTGCAGTTCTCGATATTATGCCCTGGTGCTCCAGAATGGAAATCACAATGGGCATTTCCATCATAGCCTTGTGGTGGCTCGCCAGTCAATGGAGCCATAGTCCGGAGTTTAACCAACCGAAGTTGAAGCAAGAGTTGCAACATCTGAGCATAAGTCATAGGGATCTGGTTGAACATTCTGTCGGACTGCTTCGCCCTTTGAGCATACCTCATAATCCTAGGATTGTCTCGGGAAACAGGAAGTAGTTGTTGGCGAGAAAATACTGGAACCTCAGGTCGTGTAAGATATCTTTGAGGCACTTCACGCCTCGGGAGAGGTTCCACATGTGAAGGTGGGATGGCCATCTCTGCTGCAGCTTCGGGCACATGATCGCCTTCCTTTCTCAACACATTCCTCATGACTTCTGTTATCAGGCCTATCTGAGTCTTCAACTGATGGACTTCTTCTCTAAGCACTTTCTGATCCTGAAACAAAACTTGCATGTCCGTCATGAATTGTCCCATTTGGCTTCGGATTCCCCTCAACTCTTCTCGAATTTGTTCCATGGTCGTCTCTGTTGGTTTCCTTTGGGTGGAATGATCTTCAATTCTGGAACAAGCCGGATGGAAAACCACATGAAGCAATTACGCCCACAAAATTAGAACACCTCTATGCAAATGAATAATGATGCAATATGCAAGACATGCAAAGAAATGCAAATGAATATGCAAATGCAACAGGGGATCAAAAGTTGTTGTGTTGTTGACGGTGACGGACCAGCGCTTCGCCTCGAGACCAAACAACATTAGTACAAGGATCCCACTGTAATTGTTCATACTGACAAACGGGTAGGATGAAGGTCAAAGTTTCCTGCAAGACAACCACAGAAGGTATCTTTCCCATCGGGCGGGAAATCTATCGGTTTATAAGAGGGTATTCCAAAAGGCTTTTCAAACAAAGTCCCATGCACTAACCCTCAAAAGTTTCCCATCATAACGACTACTCGTAAGACGGTAATCCCTTCAAAAGGATGAACACAGAGTTATGTTTTAGCAACCTTTGGAATAAGGTTCTACAAAAGGTCCTCAGAATCGCGGACTCCCAAGTTGAAGATAAGAACGCCATTACGACTACACGTAAGACATAATTATTCCAACGGGGTCTCATCTGAGCGGTGGAATTCAATCCAACTCAACGAGTCCTAAGTCCCGCAAATCAGAAAGAAACCACCTCCTAACTTAGTGCATACTTGAAAGCTCGGGTAGAAAGCTTTATCCTCACAACCCAAACCAAATGAACCCCACAAGTTAGAAAGAAACAAAAACATAAAATAAATAGCAAAACAAATAAAGCACAAATGCGACAAACAAAATAGGCGTGGCTTGCTAGGAGTCCCCAGCAGAGTCGCCAGCTGTCGCTACTCGAAAAAACTGCATCGCGCAACGACGGGGAGGCGAAAAGAAAGGACAGAAGAGTCGCCACCGAACTTTATTTATCCCATGAGGGGAAAGGAAAATATCGAGAAAACCTTAAGAAAGAAATGGATAAGATGGTCTCGCGACCAAGAACGGGTTCGGAAGCCGGTTATGCGAGGGGAAGGTATTAGCACCCCTCGCATCCATCGTACTCGATGGGAACCTTTTGTTTGTCGATGTGTGAATTTATTTGCTTAAATATTATGTTATAAAAGTGTTTCAAAGGATAGAGGGAAAGGGTTAGAAACAGGAAAGTTAGGAGGAAAGAGAGAACGGGGAAGAAAAGAGAAAGAACAGACTCGGTAGGACTTCGCAGTCCTAGGCCTACGTATTCTCGACGGGTGTGAGAAAGTCAGAGTCGACGTAGTTCGGGAAACTACAGATAGGGGGGATTGTGCTCGCCAAGACATCGACGTCTTGTGCCTACGTATTCTCATCTGGTATGAGAAATCAGAGCAGCCGTAGTTCGGCCTACGGTGTGCGGGGAAGTCTTGGTAGACACTGCTATCGTGCGCATTCTAGCAGTTAGGTGTATTGCTGCTCGCTCGTTGGAGACTTAGGCATTACCTGTTTGCGGTAGAACGGACGTAACATATCCTTTTTGAAAGATTAGGTTTTCGCCACGCGAGGCAAGAAGTCACATTTGATTGATTGGATCGTTTTTTAGGGGGCGAGACAGGTCCTCGGATAGTAACCCCTACGGGTAGTACCCAATTCGTTGTCTCAAAGTTTTCGTTATATAAAAAAAAGGTGTGGCGAACGAGGCGTCTTCGTATTGAAAGACGAGTATCAAGACCACACACACTACAGTGAGTATCCTGACACTCGGAGAGGAAGAAGACTACACTCAATCCTCTCTCTTTAGTTCAATGCAAAGAGAACTTTGTTCTCTTATTAAAGATGTTTTTGGTTTTGAATGGTAAGTGCCTTTTGCGACGGAGAACCCTACGGTAAACGTCAGCACTCGGGATAGGAGAAGGCCTACGCCTAACCACTCCACGACCATTCAAGTTTTTTTGTGAAAATGAATTGAAATGCACTCGGTGCGGGATCGAGGTTTTAGGTGTGAAAATTGTGGAAGGAAGTTGTGAAAGCGAGAGGTAGTGGAAGAAGTCGCGTTTTCGTATCGAAAGACGAGTATCGAGACCACCCTCACTACAGTGGGTATCCCGACACTCGGAGAAGAAGAGGTCTACACCCAATCTTCTCTTCTTAATTCAATACAAAGAGAAATGATATTATTGTTGAAAGTATACTCAGTACGAGACCGAGGTTTTATGAGGAAGCGTTGGAAGCATCTTTGTATTGACAGACGAGCATCGAGACCACCCTCACTACAGTGGGCATCCCTACGCTCGAAGAAGAAGGGGTCTACACCCAATCCTCTCGTCGAATTCAATACAAAGAAAATTGATTTTAGGGAGATGAGATTTGAAAATGGATGGGAAACGTCTTCGTATTGAAAGACGAGTGTCGGAACCACCCTCACTACAGTGGGTATCCCAACACTCGGAGAGGAAGAAAGTCTACACTTAATCCCCTCGTTTAGTTCAATGCAAAGATGATTTGATTTTGAAGATTATTTGACAATGTTTCTGAATCGAATCGGGACAAGAAATGAGGAGAGAAAAAAAAAGGTGGTCTCAGATCCAACGATACTTATCAATATATTGACTTAGTAACCGATTTACGGAGGTCTCGTCATCGACCCAAAAAAGTGACAAATGAAAGAGCCGAAAAGTGAGAAAGAGGAGAAAAAAAAAATCGGTCTCAGATTCTTCATTTCTCATCAATAATTTGACGGAGAATCGAAGAAAATGTCGTCATCGACCTAAAAAAGAGGAAATTGGAATAAAATGTCCAATGATAAATAAAATCTAATCTTTTAAACTATGGAAACTCTAAAACTTAAATTAAGGTTAATCCTAATGTAATTCTAAATTAAAGTTAAATCCTACAATTTAAAGCTAAAACTAAAGTTAAACAATATTCTAATATCACTAAACCTAATTTAAATAAATAAATAAGATCTAACTAAAGTAAAATTAAAAGCGAAAGGTTATGGAATATACCGGTGTGATCATCCATATGTGAATCATAATGGGTTTCAAACCCGTTCATCATCACACTGCTCAAAGAAACGGGGGGTGTCACCAGCTATATTGAAAAGGAAACGGCAAAGCCCACTTACCTTAAAGCCAAATCACTCTTAGAACAAACTGGAAAGGGAAAAAAAGAAGTCTGGTTATCAACATCGCATCACCATCGATCGCACCAGAGAAAGCGGACGACGATCCTTCTTTCTTGCCCACTCAATGCTTCAATTTCGTCAACCTCGCTCATTCAAGTCCATTTAAAATAAGCCTCGCTCGTGATGGATTTCGTTCGTCTTACTGCGTTCAAGATTCGTTTCATCTGAGCTTTCTCGCGTGGATTCGCTTTCCTCAGGTTTGAGTGGTCTTGCTCTTGCTTTTTCTCAAACTCTGATCTTTTCCATCATGGCTCTCACATTCATACGGCGGTTTCGATTAACACCGCGGTTGTCTGGAAAGAAATATGTGGCAGTGACGCGATGAATGTTTTTTGTGTTGTATCCAAAGTTGTAGCTGCTGTGATGGGGTTATATGCTGATGGAAATTTTGATCTTTTGCAGAATTGGTTGTTATGCAGGTGTTGATGGTGGTTGGTTTAGATGGGTAGAGTTGATCGGGAGTGGTGTTTAATGGTTTGAGGTTGAAGTTGGTTTGAACTTCTGGGTCTGTGGTTTGGAGATTCACGGTTGTTAATGGAGGTCTAATGATGAGCTGATGAAGGAAGGTTGAAGAAAGAGTTGAAAATTTGGGATTTCTGGGTTTGTATTGTTGTTGTTAGTTGAGGTGTTAAGAGGATGATGATGATGTAGGTAAGGATTTCGAAGAGGGTGGAAATGGTTTTGCCGGCGAGCTTCCGTTGGTGTCTGATGATGATGGAAGGAAGGTGAGGTGGGTGGATTTGCAGAGTGGGTTCGAAGGTGATTCAAAGAAAAACAGTGGAGGAAGTTTCTGGGCTTTGTGGCTGAAGTTTGTTGAAGGTTATGGAAGCGAGTTTTGAGTTTGAGAAAACAATGCACGCCAACTGCTTGTGAAAAGGCTTTGAAGGAGGTTGAGTTTGTTGTTGTGCTGCTTGGTTCAGAAGCATGTCTTCCGGCAAAACAATGTCGACTTCCACAAAGTAATGTGCGCCAAACGTGTATGCTCTAACCGTATCTATGTGCTTGATTTGTTCGTGGTGATTCCATATAAGGTATGTTAGCTTTGCCAAGAAATCGGGTGGCGCTGTTCTTCCGATGAGTGACCAAACATTCTCAATCACTGTCTTTGTCCATGTGTTTATTGTATATAATGCAATGATAATAGCTCCGGTTGGATCGATCCACCATGCGTACTTGACAGCTAGAACAGCAGCAGCTAATCCGACAGAGTTAGTAATGACATCGAACATATGATCTTGCGCGTAAGCTCTGGCAATTTCGTTTTTGAATCTTCGACAATAGATCATAAGAACGAACTTCACCACAGTCACGGCAACCATAATTCCGATCATCCAATTTACCTTAGTCGGGTCAACTTCAGGCTTTTCCTTTATCATAATTTGTCGACCAGACTCGATCAAAATCTGCAAGCCCAAAGTTGCCATTACTGATGCAAAAAAAAAATGATACCCACTGGTTGCATGCGTTTCTTTCCAATCGGATAGTGAAACCGGTTTGGCTTTCTCATAGCATTGGAAGTAAACCACAGTATGAAACCTGACAGGAGATCCAAAAGAGAATCTAGTGTTGATGCAATGACTACCAATGATCTACTCTCGATTGACGCAAAAACCTTCGCCGCAAACAGCACCAAGTTACACGCATTTGACACATGAACCGCCATCCTCTCACTCTTTGCAAGCTGCTTCATTTCATCCTCGGTGAGACCTCCAGGGTAAAAACCGGTTTCATGCATAGCCTCCATTTCGTTAAACCCTTCAAGGAGTCTCTCTTGGTTCTTGTAATACTCCGCCACCTTGCGTTGCTTCCTAGGCTTACGAAGGAGACTATTGAAACTGAAAGAGCTTTTGTTCTGATGATCAGCAACATTCTGGGTTGATATCTTGGATGTCCTCTTCCTCTTCCAGCACCTAAAGTATCATTACCACCATGGCTGAAGAATTTCTTTGCTCCACGACCTTGACTGCTATGTCCACTTCTGTGGAGTATGCCCGGATCTTCACCTTCCCATCTTATATCCTCAGGTGATATCTCTTTGAGATCAACCCATTCCCAAGTTTCATTTGCTTTATTAATATCATAAACCAAAGCATGCCGACCCTCGGTAGGGTTGTAATCGGTTATAACGGCTTCATAAAAGTGGTTGTCTTCAGGCCATCTAGTCCAAACTTTCTTCCCAATCAACGGATCAAATGATGCTCCTTCACCAGGCGCGTTAGATATCAGATTACTAGAAGAATTGCGATTTGCAAAATGCCTAGCCCCAGCGGGTCCAGTGGAAGCGTACGGTCCAGACTTTACGGTAGACAAACCAGGCAATGACTGACCCGAATGAGACGTCTTCTGTTTTTTGCGGGAGGCTGAAACAGTTGGACTGGGTAAAATATCATGAACAGGCTGTGATGTGCTGCGTCTTGGAGGTTGGTAAATGCCAGTTTGTCTCCAGTCCCTTATGCGGTGGATTATTTCATCGGAATTAACCCTGGTAAGAAGCTCTCGGTGTTCATCATCTGAAACCCTTAACTCTTTTCTTAGCTCAGTTATCAAACCCTCTTTCTCCCAAGTAAGAGCATCTGACTGAGCTTTAAAAGCACGCAAGACGGCAGAGTACGCGTCTTGCTCAAGTTGATGAATTTGAGCCTCCATGTAATCTTTCACGTTAAATTGATAGCGTGAAGGTGGAACAGAATCTACAGCAGGTTTTTCATAGCATGCATCACTGCTACTGCTACCTTTGAAAACGGGATTTCAACAGTCGTTACAGAAATAACGGCAATAACGGAAATGGTTGGAACGAGATAGCGAAGAAGTGTCGTGTTGCGTTTTTCCTTTGTTACAGTGTCGATGGGTTTAAGAAAAGACAGAAGAGGGGTTTTAGATAGAGATTAAGATAGGGACAAGTTAAGAGGAACAGAGAGTGTTAGTTTTGTTTTGTTGATACTCGACCGAACAAAAACAAAGTGAAAGATGAGATAGAAAATAGATTTGTTTGTTAGTTTTATGCAACGGTGGATGTTAAAGGTTTCGTGTATTGAAAAGCTGGTGCAAGGAAGTTTGTCATTGGCGGTTCGGGTGGACGAAAATGAAAGGTGAGCTTGAGAGTGCGAGCTGAAGTTCGGAAGTGAAATCAAATAAACTAGAGTTCCAGGTACGAATTTGAATCCACTTCCTTTGACTTTATTCTTCCTGTTGCAACATCTGCTGTTGATGAAAATTTTGCGATTCTCATAGGTTGTGAAACTGGTACGACTTGCCTATCATCGTCACAGATCCAGAACTTTTGCTGTTAGCATAGTAAATGTTGAAGTTTGAAGTAACAGGGCAAGCCATATTCACTTCGCCTCTCAAGCCATCAACATAGCAATCACAGCAACATGTCTGCACCGGCACCAATCTTTGCGTCTTTCAAAACAGTATCCTTGCACAGAATTGAAAACTAGAATCTCCGTATGGTACCGTCGATTTTGTTACTGATTGTATGTTTTATAGATCGAAGAAGATATGCGTGTGAGTAATGGCGTTTACATGGAGGGTTACGGTTCAATTTATGGAAGGAAGTTTGGTGATAAAAGGTTGGAGATGGATCCTGAAAGTGGTCGAAGTTGAGCGAAAAAGTGGTTGAGGAGATAAGTTCTGTTTCTGTTTGAATTGTTTGAAGGTTATCTATTTGAAGGTGAGATGTTGGCAGCTGGAAGAAGATTATTCAATGGTGATTGAATTTGAGTTTTTGAAGAATGGTCAAAAATGGTGATGGTTATGAGAAGAAAAGATATGTTTTTGTTCTCTACATTTTTCTGGAAAAAAAAACCTCCTTTCATTTCCCTCCCGCCTGTCCTTTTATTCTCTCTTGGTCTCCCTCTTATTAACCTCCTCTCATCATCTCTTCTCTCTGCATTGTCGCTTTCATGGGTTGTTGTTGTTGTCCTTTTCTGTACAGGTTATGCAGGCTGTAGGTGAAGGTGTAGCCAGTGGGTGGAGGTGCAGTTTTTGTCTGATGTGGGATTTGTGTAACAGCATATGGCAGGTTGGCATTGTGAGTGCAGCAGGGACGGCTTGTCTTTTGCTTTAGCAGGTTTTGGTCCGGTGTGCTTTGTGCTGGCTAGTGCAGGCTGCAACTATAGCAGGGGTGGTACAGTGCTGCTTTGTGCTGGCTAGTGCAGAGGTTTTATATGAGGCTTCAAATTCACTTCTCTTTTGTTCCCCTTTTTTTGAAATTTCTGTCATGAAATGGGCCGGGTAGCACATGTTGTATGATGAATACAAAGTTGGTGACATGAGACAATTTGTTTGTTGCTTTGCAAATAGAATTCCATGAATTTTCTGTAATAAAAAGATGTGGCAGGCACGTGTATAAATTAATGTGTATTAAAAACTGCTCAAAAATGGATTTTTATTTCACCCCTTTTGTTTCTTTGGAATGAGATGGTTTTGAATGGTGGTGGACTCAAAAATCCTCAATGGATCCTTTTGTAAATAGGCTTTTGACGAGTATTGTGCTTGGAACTTGATTAAGGAAAAAACACAATAGTTAACCTTAGAATCTTCATGTTAATCCAACAACTTCAATTGCTTAATTTATAGCCTCCTTGAAGTACAAACCAAACATTGAATTATTCTTCTTAAAACAAGGTTAAACATAAATCAAACTCGGATCTCGAATGAATTATATTTCTGAACCAATAAAAACCAACAACAAACAAATCTCTGAAATTTTTATTTGCACTACCATACCATCCTTTCACCATACAACAAACTCTTATTCAACAACATGCCATTCAGCTCATGCATATCTCGTCCTTGATACTAAAATAGACCCTCCTTCTGGCTGAAGAATTAAATCAAATCTGAACTTCCACACATACTTCTCTCATCTGAAATAAGACTTCGACCCGCTGAGGAAATAAGACTTGTCCGCGTAAGGACTCACACACTGGTCTGATCTGTCCACGTCAGGACCCATGATTTGCCAACGCAAAGAAAGATAACTGCTGAGAGGAACTGGTCCACGTCAGGACACCAACACAAAGAGTAATCACTTTTGTCAACGTCATGACCTCCCATTCCACTAATTTCGAGAAACCGAATCTGCCCACGATAGGACTAACACAACTCACCAATCCAGGGAAATAAACATGTCCACGTTAGGACGCCCACTTCTGAAGAAATCCCGTCAATATAGGAATAAATTGTCCACATCAGGACTTAGTTCTCCAATGATCCTCACCCACAAACTTCTTAGCACTGACGTGACAGCGACTTTGAGATGAACTCTACTGGGGATGTCTGGAACCCAAACTATCGGACGCCTGTTCTGATAACCGGCGGTGGCCTCTGAAATTCTGATTCATGGAAACCCTCTTAATGTTGACGTAACAACAACTTTGCAGTAAACAATCCGCTGATCGGACTAGAGAAACTTTAACAAAGACTCTGGCGGGGGACATAAGTAACTCTGCTTGGGGACAAAGAGAAACTTATCCTGCAGACTTTGTGGGGAATACTGCCGAAACTGACATTATCATTGAATATCTCATGCCGAGATCTTGAGTGTTTGGTAGTTCATTTGAGCAAGAACTCTCTCTGCCTGAACTGCTAAGATACAGAAACTGCTTCAGCAAAATAAATGCTAAAGATATAATACCGACTCCGCCGGGGATAGCCAGATGCTACAGAATTATTCCAGCAAAATAAATGCTGGAAAAGTGAAGTCGACTCAGCTGGGAAATTAGGAACTCAAACCAAACGCCTTGTTGAAGTAACCCCCTGCTGGGGAATATAACTTTGCTGGGGAATAGCAGATGTGCATAGTTCGATCGGACTTTCTGCTGGAACGTGAACTGATATCACCAGTATCTCTGACAAAATAAATGACAGGACCCACCATCAACTATGCTTGGGAGAGTCTTAATCTTCGAGTTCCACTGGAAGGAATGAAAACACTTGCAAAGAGAATTCCGCTAGGGATGGGATGATTCTCTCGGGGAAAATCCACTGACTCCCTGGGGGAGAGTGCCTGACCCTGCGGGGAAAGATGAACCTGTCTGAATACAGCCTCATGATCTTGGAATCGCCAAACTCCGCTGAGGACGAATAACTTTTCTGCTCCCTTTGAGGAAGCTACGGCTAGCTGGGGAATTCCATCCTTCTTCAGGAAGAACATGCATGACCTACGTGGGGATCAAGTCTTTCGTTATCGCAATCTTTTGATCATATTTCTCGTACGGTTATGGAACCTGCAACAACACAAACAAGACACGACAAGCCTATGCAATCAAATCAATTCAGGTTAGTGACGTTACACTCAGTTAATTCAAAGCTTTAACAATTGTTGGCAGGGGCCAGTGATGTTATACTCATGCTAGTTTCAAATAAACTTAGGCGTTTTATCATGCACAAAACCGTAAAGAACCAGCATCAAGTACTGAATAACATATTTTCATTGATTGAGCCCCTGAATAGGCGGAGTTTTTTGTACATGGGATGTAACTCCTGAAAAGAGGAAGCTACGCAGAGCAAATACATAAGTATGCACAAGAAGCATGAATATTTTGACAAATTAAATTTTGTACACATGTCGGCAACGGGATGCAGATGAACACCACGAACTGATCCTCCCATGACTCATCCGACTCTAATGCTTTCCCGGTATCCATTTTTTCAGAAGAGATTGTATCCGATAACTGACTCCTCAAATGTATTCTCCCGCATAGATGCTCATTGAATTCGGACCGCAGTCATTTGCTTTTCAAATCCCTAACTTTTGCGTGAACCGCCCTTTACGGGTTTTCAGTTCACCGGGATACCCTTTTTTGCCGAAGCCGCCCAGTGTAGGTTTTCAACTTCGCGGGTGTACATTTTTCAATTTTATCCCTAACTTTTGCCCGAACCTTTCATTCTGTTTTTGGTTCGCCAGGATGCCCCATTTTTGCCTGGACTCTCTTTTTCTGTCCAGCGGGTCTATTTTAAGCAAAGTATTTTTTAACTGCGTCCGAATTCACAGGTGACGCAAAGTCTTCTCCGTCCATGGTGGACAACAATAAAGCTCCTCCTGAAAAGACCTTACTGACAACGTATGGCCCTTCGTAGTTGGGGGTCCACTTGCCCCTGTGATCTGCTTGCGGCGGGAGAATCCTTTTCAGCACAAGGTCGCCCGTCTGAAAGCTTCGCGGAAGTATCTTCTTGTCGTACGCTTTCTTCATTCGTCTTTGGTACAAACGACCGTATGCCAGAGAAGCTAGCCTCTTCTCATCCATCAAACTCAGTTGGTTCAATCTATTCGTTACCCATTCTGCCTCGTCCAGCTGCACGTCTCGCAATACCCTCAGAGAAGGGATCTCAACCTCCAATGGTAATACCGCTTCCATTCCGTATACCAACGAGAACGGAGTTGCCCCGGTTGATGTGCGTACCGTCGTACGATAACCGTGCAAAGCGAAAGGTAGCATTTCATGCCAATCTTTATAAGTCACCACCATTTTCTGAACAATTTTCTTGATATTTTTATTGGCCGCTTCGACAGCGCCATTCATCTTGGGTCGGTAAGGGGAGGAGTTGTGATGTTCGATCTTGAAATTCTGACAGAGCTCCTTCATCATTTTGTTGTTCAGATTTGAACCATTATCCGTGATTATCCTCTCGGGAATCCCATATCGGCAAATGATATCTCTCTTGATGAATCTGGCCACCACTTGCTTCGTTACATTCGCGTAAGACGCCGCTTCCACCCACTTGGTGAAATAATCGATTGCTACTAGGATGAACCGATGCCCGTTAGAAGCCGTCGGCTCGATCTTTCCGATCATATCGATTCCCCACATCGAGAATGGCCATGGAGATGACATCACATTTAAAGGACTCGGAGGCACGTGTATCTTGTCAGCATAGATTTGGCACTTGTGACACTTTCTCGCAAACTTGAAACAATCAGTTTCCATTGTCAGCCAAAAGTAACCTGCCCTCAGCAGCTTTCTTGTCATAGCATGCCCACCAGCATGCGTACCAAAGGTACCTTCGTGAATTTCCTCCATGAGAAGTTTCGCCTCTTTCTCGTCTACACAACGCAACAACACCAAATCGTGGTTTCTTCTGTATAAGACGCCATCCGGGTTCAAGTAGAAATTACCCGCTAATCTCCTGAGAGTCTTCTGATCGTGACTGGATGCCCCAGCCGGATACTCTTTATTCTTCAGGAAATTAAGGATATCAAAATACCACGGTTTGTCATCAGATGCTTCGTCAATAGCAAATACATAAGCTGGCCTGTCCAACCGAGAGATAGTGATTTGGGGAGCTTCGTTCCAGAAATTGACCTTGTACATGGAAGACAAAGTGGCAAGGGCGTCAGCCATTTGATTTTCCGCCCGCGGTACGTGATGCAATTCAACCTTGTCGAAGAAAGGCAACAATCTCCTTGCATAATTCATGTAATGTATCAAATTGGGCTGACGTGTCTCCCATTCCCCTTTGATCTGATTCACTACCAGAGCTGAGTCTCCGTATACGTCTAGATGTTTGATTCGCAAATCAATGGCTTCTTCAAGCCCCATTATACAAGCTTCGTATTCGGCCTCATTGTTGGTAACGGCAAAGGTCAATCGGGCAGTAAACGGGATGTGCGACCCGTGTGGCGTGGTGATAATTGCCCCTATTCCGCTACCGTAAGCATTCACAGCTCCGTCAAATATCATCTTCCATTGGGACCCCAACTCTGGTCCTTCGTCTGGCAACGGCTCTTCGCAATCTTTCATCTTAAGGTACATGATATCCTCGTCAGGAAAATCAAACCTCATTGATTGGTACTCTTCAATAGGCTGCTCCGCCAGATACTCAGACAGCACACTCCCCTTTATAGCCTTTTGCGAGACGTATTGGATATCATATTCAGTCAAGACCATCTGCCAACGGGCAATTCTACCTGACAACGCCTGCTTTTCGAATACATATTTGATAGGATCCATCTTCGAGATGAGCATGGTTGTATGATTCAGCATGTACTGCCTCAAGCGCTTGGCGGCCCAGGCTAGCGCGCAACAAGTTTTCTCCAGCATTGAGTATCGAGATTCACAGTCTGTAAATTTCTTACTCAAGTAATAGATTGCATGCTCTTTTCTCCCTGTCTCGTCGTGTTGACCGAGAACACAACCCATGCTTCCCTCAAGAACCGTCAAATACATTATCAAGGGTCTCCCTGCCACCGGGGGTATCAAAATAGGAGGCTCCTGCAGATACTTCTTTATTTTATCGAACGCCTTTTGACAATTTTCGTTCCACGTTACAGCTTGATCTTTCTTCAACAACTTGAATAATGGTTCACATGTGGCTGTTAAGTGAGATATGAACCGGGCAATGTAGTTCAATCTCCCTAAAAACCCGCGCACCTCTTTCTCTGTTTTAGGCGTCGGCATTTCTTGAATCGCTTTTATTTTAGCAGGATCGACCTCTATTCCTCTTTCGCTTACGATAAACCCCAGCAGTTTACCCGATCTCACCCCGAAGGTGCATTTGTTAGGGTTCAGCCTCAGCCTGAACTTCCTAAGTCTTTTAAACAACTTCAGCAGATTCACCAGATGCTCTTCCTCCGTCTGGGACTTGGCAATCATATCGTCAACATAAACTTCGATCTCTTTATGCATCATGTCATGGAAAAGAGTCGTCATCGCACGCTGATATGTTGCCCCAGCATTTTTCAAACCAAAGGGCATCACTTTGTAGCAAAATGTTCCCCAAGGCGTTATGAAAGTAGTCTTCTCCATATCCTCTGGCGCCATTTTAATTTGATTATAGCCTGAAAAGCCATCCATGAAGGAAAATACGGAGTACTGAGCAGTATTATCAACTAACACGTCAATATGGGGAAGTGGAAAATCGTCTTTTGGGCTTGCCTTGTTCAAATCTCTATAATCCACGCACATCCGAACCTTGCCATCTTTCTTTGGCACTGGTACGATGTTGGCAACCCATGAGGGATACTTCGTCACAGCCAGGAAACCAGCGCCCCACTGTTTCTGAACCTCCTCTTTGATCTTCATAGCCATATCTGGCCGAGTTCTGCGAAGCTTTTGTTTGACTGGCGGGCAATCTTCTTTCAGTGGCAGGCGATGCACAACCATATCTGTATCGAGCCCTGGCATGTCTTCATATGACCAAGCGAATACATCATTATACTCTCGGAGCATTTCAACCAGTCTTCGCTTGATATCACTCTGCAATGCGGCTCCGATACGAATATTCTTCTCAACCCCTTCCGACCCCAAATTGATAATTTCGATAACCTCGTCGTGAGGCAGAATGGCTCTTTCCTCTTGCTTCACTAACCAAGACAGTTCTTCATGAACGTCGCTATCTTCGACAACCTCTTCTTTGGCCTGGAATACCGGGTGCTCGAAGTCGGGACGAGTCATAGGTGGTTCAAGGATGTCATCTGAAAATGTTATCCTGCAAAAGGAATGGTTAAGTGCTTCAAAATGCGTATAAAGCGAATAACCACGTTGCCATTTTATTGAAAAATACAAAACAGGAAAGACAGGGATTACAGTATTTGCACATGAAAAAACGCCATTTATTTAATGATTGACACGCAATGTTTATAACAACACAGCCCTAAGCAAATCCTGATGCCCCGGGCAAGACATCAGATTATTCAACAATTAATAAAGCAAAGCATTACTGTTTAAAAGTCACAGGAACAAGCTCCTGAATAGACCAGTTGCATAGTCCTTGTCCTGGCGTGCTTGGCTGAATCCAGGCATCCATATCACAGTCGCTGTCTCCTTCATCGGACTCTGAAGCAGCATTGACAGTTTCAAGACATACTCCACTGGCAGAGATGGTGATTGACTTTCTGAAATGGGGGGCCCCCACGGAAGGAGTTGATGACGACGGTCGGTACCCCAGTCCGAACCGGTCCATCTTCACCGGAATGTCCAGTACTTTGCCCCAGCCCTTGGCTTCTCCTGCTTCCACAAGAGCTTGCGCTTCCTTATACGATGAGACAGCTATCTCTGGCCCTTTGCTCGGCCCGGGACTCTTGTCCTTTACGCGCAAACCTTCGAATGCCTGGCATGGTGTCTCGTGGATCTCCCCGTCGACTTCCACATATTTAAACGAAGATAGATGGCTGACCAGGATGTCTTCTTCTCCGCACACGGTGACTACGCTGTCTCCGACCATATACTTTAACTTCTGATGCAGGGTAGACGTAACTGCCCCTGCCCCATGAATCCAGGGTCTTCCCAGCAAGCAGCTGTACGCAGGCTGTATATCCATGATATAAAACTCAGTTGCAAACACTTCCGGCCCCACTTGCAGAGGCAAGGTAATCGATCCGAAGACTGTTCTCCGTGTGCCGTCAAACGCTCTGACTACCAAATCACTGGGTGTGCACAAAATTCCTCGAACATCCAGCTTCATCATCGCCTTCTTAGGCAGCACATTCAAAGACGATCCGGTGTCAACCAATACATGCGACATTACTGACCCCCTACACTCAACAGATATGTGTAATGCCATATTATGATCCCTCCCTTTCGGAGTCAAGTCAAAATCGGTAAAGCCCAGACTGTGGCCAGCATTCACATGTGCCAATACTCCTTCTAACTGATTTACGGAGACATCCTGGGGTACAAAAGAAGTGTCCAGGACTTTCAGCAAAGCGTTCCTGTGAGCTTCCGAACACAACAGCAATGACAAGATAGATATTTTGGACGGTGTCTGCTGCAGATGCTCCACAATTTTGTAATCACTTTTCCGAATCAAGCGCATGAATTCTTCTACATCCTTCGATGCTGCTTCTTTTTCACTTGCTTGTACCGGAACATTTTCAACCACTTTCCCTTTTCCTTTCGCTAGTCTTTCAGCCTCCACTTCGGGAGATATAAAGATCCTGCCACTCCTCGCTGTCATACCCTAAATTTGTCCGCCGGCTTTTGTAAATATTTTTGCTTTTTTTTTTCACTTAATTTCATGCCGTCTAGACACGTGTCCACTTTGAGCGTTTTTCAAATCTTGATTTATTTTGCCTAATGGGAGCGCGACACGTGGCCTAAGGGCATTTTCGTAAATATTTCAATCCTTTTTAATTTCTCTTTTTCCTTGCAAATATTACTATTTTGTTCTTTTTTTTATTTTTATCACCTATTTAATT
Organism: Lathyrus sativus; assembly: GCA_963859935.3. Lineage (NCBI taxonomy): Eukaryota > Viridiplantae > Streptophyta > Magnoliopsida > Fabales > Fabaceae > Lathyrus > Lathyrus sativus. Next base: position 678,869,934 of record OZ012738.1, on the reverse strand, counting down.
TAATTAGATGTAGAATTTTGTTTTATTATATTTTTAGAATTAGAATAGTTATTTATTTATTTCTTTAGAATAGATTTTATTTTAATAGTTTTTAAATAGATTTTTTAATTTAGTTAGAATTTTTATTAGAAATAGTTTTTATTTATTTAGAATAGAAATAGATTATTTTTATAGCATAGATTTAATTTGTTTTTAGAATTATTTTAATATTAGAATTAATTAGATTTGATTTAATGTTAGAGATATTTTAGGATTTTAGAATTAAGTTAGTAATGTTAGAGATATTTTAGGATTTTAGAATTAAGTTAGTAATGTTAGAGATATTTTAGGATTTAAATAGTTTTTAGATTTTGATTTTTTTATGAGTTTTAACGGTTTTTGATTTTATTAAAAATAGTTTTTTTTTTTTAATTATATAGTTTAGAAATAGCTTCTAGGTTAAATATAATTTTTAGTGTATTTTTATTATCAGGAGCTAAATAAAGTTTTATTTTATTTTTATATAGAATTTTGTTTTGTGTGAATTTTATTAAGTTTTTTTTTTTAGAATTAGTTAGAGTTATTTAGAGTTTTTAGCTTATTTATTTATTTGTTATTTTATTAGAATATTTAAAATAGATTATTTAATTAGGGTTAATTGTTATTTATTATTTAGATTTTTATTTTATTTTTAATTATTTATTTAGATTATTTATTAATTAGGATTTATGGTATTTATTAGTATTATTAAATTAGGATTAATTTGTTTTATTATTAATAGTCAGATTTTATTTAGTTAAATTTTAATAATTTATATTTTATTTTATTTGTTTATTTAGTTTAGTTTTTTTAGGTTTTTGTTTTGATAGTAGTTAGAATTATTTAGGTTTATATAAGTAAATATTAATTAGTTTAAAATAGTTGTTAATTTATTATTAGGATTGTTTATTATTAGCTTTTTTATTATTATATTAGAATAGTTTAGATTTTTCTTTAGATTTATTTTAATGAATAGTTTAGTTTTAGTTATCTAGCTAGATGTTTAGTTGAGGTTAATTAGAAATTAATTGTAGAATTATTTAGTAATTAGATCATTGATTAGTTAGAAGTTTAATAGGATTATTTCATATTATTATTAGTATTAATATTATTTTTTTTAGAGTCAGCATATTCATTTAGTCATCCACATTTTTATTTAAGTTCTTATCAGCAATTACCGTTACCTTGTTAATTAATCAGCACATTATATCATTAACCAGTATCATTAAGTTAATCAAATTCAGCCTTTAATCATAATCAACTGCCACGTGTCGCTCATCCCCATATAAAAGTTACTATTCATCTCCTCCTTCACTCCATCAACCCTAATCTCAGTGACCAAACCCTAGCCGCTAACATTCAGCAGCCACAACCCTAAATCCCAAACCGGCCGCCGCTACAGTGCACGACCCATCTTCATCATCCTAGCCTCCATCTTCATCTTTCCTAACTCACCTCCTTTAAAACAGATTCACCCTCAAATCATTGAAACATCCAACAGCAAACCCGGATACAACCATCAACCACTCTTCACCAACAACTATTCTTTCTCCTTCCGTTTTTGAACAACAACAACACAAACCGCCATCAGACAAAATCTTCACCTTCATTTCTTACCCGTGAAAAAACCCAGGAAATCCAACAACCGTCGAAACCGCTCGCGATTCACAGCACACCGAAAACTAAAACCCAGAAGTCCACTTTATTCCTACAAACGAAAACTTAAACCATCCAATACCCCTTCTAATCTCCGAATCCACCATTAAACATCAACCAAACCATTTTCTTCAAATCCTTCAATCTCAACCGCAAAAACCTCTTAAACTTCCGTCATCTCAGGATCCCAACCCGAAGATACCCAAAACACTCCTCCAACTCACCGTGAAATCAAAATCGCAACACACTTGAACAAATCTCTTGCAAATCTCCAACCAAAACCCACAACAAGCTTCATCAAAGCTCCAACCAGGAAACCCAACTTCCACATTCCAAATCGACCAGAGACGTGAAAACCAGAGAAAGAGATGAACAAAGAGATTTGTGAACGAAACCGAGAGAGAAAGGCAAGAGAGATGAAAGAAAATGAGTTGAGGCAAAAAGCAGAGAGATGAACAGTGAGAGAGTTGAAACGCACGAAGAAGATGTTTTTTTTTTCTTTCTCTTTTATTATTATTTTTTTTCTATTTATTTTTTTTATTTATTTGAATTTTTTTTCTGATCTTGGGCCTAACCGTGTCCAACCCCCATTTTTAGTAGATTTTTTTCTTTTATTGAAAATATGTAATATATGTTCTTTATATAATATGTTTTTTAAAGAGATTTTTAAATATTATAAATAAATTTTCAGATTTCCATATTATAACTAACTTTTAGTTAAGGTTTACAATATACTTTTTAATAAGTTCCTTTTTTAAGGAAAATGTGTTAATATTTTATATTTTAGTTTTTTTATATAATTTTCTTTTAAAAGCTTTAGTATTTTTTTTATTTAGAATTTTATTTTTTTTTATTTTTTTTTATTTATAGAAATTAGATCTCTCATTTGTTATTGGGCATTTTGTCCCATTTTCTTTGCCGTTTAGGTCGATGACGAGACCACCTTCGATTCTCTGCCAAATTATTGATGAGAAATGAAGGATCTGAGACCGATTTTCTCTTCTTTCTCACTTTTCGACTTCATTTCATTTTTCACCGTTTTGGTCGATGACGACGTTTCCTTCGACCCTCTGTCAAATTATTGACGTGAAACAAAGGATCTGAGACCACCTCTTTTCTTTCTTATTTTTTATTCCGATTCGATTTTATTTTTGACTTATGGATCGATGAAGTCTTTTATCCGCAAGCGTCAGATTTTCGAAGTTGATAACCTTCCCGATTTCAAATCTATGGGGGATGACCATTGGGGTCTTCTTCCTTACTTTGGGATCGCGATAGGCTGCCTTCGATTAATCGACATTATGTTTGCGGTTAAGACGAGATCTCATTATTTTGTGTCCCAATTCAATCGACCAACTAACCACTAACCTTTACTTTCTGTCAAATATACAATTGCTTTAATTTTCTGTCAAATATTAACTGTTTTAATTTCAGTCATCTATATTCTTGTACATATTATATATTCTGTATATTATTATCTTGTATATATCAAATACTTGTACATTCTCTCAAAATACTTAATAAAATATCGAAATCTTAAAATCCTAATTGGTGGACTGTTGATTATATATCTTGTATATTATCCATATCCTGTGTATATTTTCCATCTCTTTGGCAGGTTCTCGAATCATCATCAATAAGGAATCAACTTTCCTTTGTATTGGATTAAAAAGAGAGGGTTAAGTGTAGACTTCTCCCTCTCCGAGTGTCGAGATGCTCACTGTAGTGTGGGTGGTTTCAATACTCGTCTTTCAATACGAAGACGACATTCTCTCTCCTCCTAAAAACCTCGGTCCCGCACCGAGTGACTTTTCAAATCTTCCCTCCTAAAACCTCGGTCCCGTACCGAGCGCATTTTCAAACCCCTTCAATAAGGAATCATTTCTCTTTGTATTGAATTAAAGAGAGAGGATTGGGTGTAGACGTCTTCCTCTCCGAATGTTGGGATGCCCACTGTAGTGAGGGTGGTCTCGATATTCGTCTTTCAATACGAAGACACGCCTCCATCCACCACCTCTCCCTCTTTAACTTCATTTCGTAACCTTTCTCACCTAAAACCTCGGTCCCGTACCGAGTGCATTTTCAAATCTTTTCATAACAAAAACTTGAATGGTCGTGGAGTGGTTAGGCGTAGGCCTTCTCCTATCCCGAGTGCTGACGTTTACCGTAGGGTTCTTTGTCGCAAAGCACTTACCATTCAAAACCAAAAACATCTTTAATAAGAGAACTTCGTTCTCTTTGCATTGAATTAAAGAGAGAGGATTGGGTGTAGACCTCTTCTTCTCCGAGCGTAGGGATGCCCACTGTAGTGAGGGTGGTTTCGACGCTCGACTTTCAATACGAAGACGCCTCGTTCGCCACACCCTTTTATAACAAAAACTTTGAGATAAAGAATTGGGTACTACCCGTAGGGGTTACTATCCGAGGACCTATCTCGCCCCTAAAAAACAATTCAACCAATCAAACGTGACACCTTGCCTCGCATGGCGAAAACCAGTATCCCAAAGGATATGTTACGTCCGTTCGACCGCAAACAGGTACGCATAAGTCTCCAAACGAGCGAGCAGCAAAACACCTAAACTGCTAGAACGCACACGATAACATCATCCCCAAACACACCGGTTATCCGCACCGTAGGCACGAACTACGTTGCTCTGATTTCTCATGCATATTGAGAATACGTAGGCATAGGATTGCGATATCCTAGCGAGCACCCTTTTTATTTTTCACCCTTTCCCAGAAAGGCATGCTACGTCCGTTCTACCGCAAATAGGTAACGCCTAAGTCTCCAACGAGCGAGCAGCAATACACCTAACTGCTAGAATGCGCACGATAGCATCGTCTACCAGAACTCCCCCCGCACACCGTAGGCCGAACTACGGCTGCTCTGATTCTTTACTTTCTCAAGTAAAGATACGTAGGCACAAGGGCCACAATCCTTGCCGAGCACTTTCCCCCCATATCTGTAGTTCCCCGAACTACGTCGACTCTGACTTTCTCACATCTATTGAGAATACGTAGGCATAGGACTGTGAAGTCCTACCGAGTCTGTTCTTTCTCTTTTCTTCCCCGTTCTCTCTTTCCTCCTAAATTTCTTGTTTCTAACCCTTCTTTTACCCCATGGAACACCTCTTATAGCATAGTGTTTAAGCAGATAAATTCACACATCGACAAACAAAAGGTTCCCATCGAGTACGATGGATGCGAGGGGTGCTAATACCTTCCCCTTGCATAACCGGCTTCCGAACCCGTTCTTGGTCGCGAGACCATCTTATCCATTTCTTTCTTAAGGTTTTCTCGATATTTTCCTTTCCCCTCATGGGATAAATAAAGTTCGGTGGCGACTCTTCTGTCTATCTTTTTCGCCTCCCCGTCGTTGCACGAACCATTTTTCGAGTAGCGACAGCTGGCGACTTCACTGGGGACAGCTTTAGCGAGCCAAGCCTAATTTGTTTGTCGCGATTGTGATTTTGGTTTTATCTGTTTTTTTTGTTATGTTCACTAACCTGTTGGGTTTATTGGATTGGTTTGTGAGGATAAAGCTTTCTACCCGAGCTTTCGAGTATACACTAAGTTAGGAGGTGGTTTCTTTCTGATTTGCGAGACTTAGGGCTCGTTGAGTTGGGTTGAATTTCACCGCTCAGATGAGACCCCGTTGGAGTAATTATGTCTTACGTGTAGTCGTAATGGCGTTCTTATTTCCGGCTTGGGAGTCTGTGATTTTGAGGACCTTTTGTAGAACCTTATTCCGAAGGTTGCTAAAATATAACTCTGTGTTCATCCTTTAAAGGGAATACCGTCTTACGAGTAGTCGTTCTGATGGAAAACTTTTAAGGGTTAGTGCATGGGACTTTGTTTTAAAGCCTACGGGATACCCTCTTATAAACCAATAGATTGCCCACCCGGTGGGAGAGATACCTTTTGTTGTTGTCTTGCAGGATCTGTGACCTTGATCCTTGATGTGGATTTGTTCTCGTGTGCACTCATTACATTGCATTGCATTTGCATAAGCATCTCTGCATCATTTTGGATTTTCTTCCCTAACTGATGCCAAAAGCTTACCTATCCTCTGTTTATAACCCGCAGTTGATTTCCCGACACTCCTACTGAACTCGTGAGAGCTGTGAAACATTTAAAGCAATAGGAGCATAGACGCCTTGAAAGGCCAATCAGACAATGCAAACTGAGGTAGCTATGCCAGAGAACAACCGCCAGGATGTTGAGTCTCCACCAGGATTTACTGTGACAACTAATCCACTGTATGATCTTCCGCTGGATGGCCATCCTCCGCAAGTAAACGTTCTTACTCGACCCCAGAGGATGCCAACGACCGATCCCATGAAAGAAAAGCTTCGCGCCCTTGAGGAGACAATTCAAGCTATGAGAGTGTCTGACATGCCCGGCCTCGATGCTGCTGATATGTGTCTAGTGCTAGACTTGGTAATTCCTCCGAGATTCAAGATACCCAACTTCGAGAAGTACACCGACTTTAGTTGCCCGAGGCGTCATTTGGTGATGTACTGTCGAAAAATGACCCCTTACACTCATGACGATAAGTTGATGATCCACTGTTTTCAAGAAAGTCTGAGTGGGGCATCATTAAGTTGGTACACAAATTTAGTAAGGAGTCATATCCAATCATGGAGGGACCTAGCCAATGCTTTTCTAAAGTTTTACCAGTTTAATCTAGACACTCCTCCCACCCGCATGCAGTTGCAAAGCCTATCTCAGAATGAAAACGAACCTTTTAAGGGATATGCACAGCGATGGAGAGAATTCGCAGCAAGAGTGCAACCACCACTCTCGGACAAGGAGCTGATTGACATGTTCATCAACAGTTTACAGGGCTCTTATTTTGAAAGAATGGCTGGTTGTACGCCATCAAGCTTCTCTGACCTTGTGATTGTAGGAGAGCGCCTCGAAAGCTATCTCAAAAGTGGACAAATCCAAGACGCATCAGGCAGCCAGGCCAGTGAGATTGAATCTTTCGACGATTTCCATGAGGAAGATAAGGATGAAACCAGGGCACTCATAGCAAATGTTGAGTATTCTCACGATGTACCAACAAAACTCTATGATCCCTCGTCTGCTCAACAGGCATTATTACCAGTGCCATGTTATCCTCATGGACAATCGGCCATGCCTAAAGCTTCATCCCACAAGCCATGGGTCACTCCTCATGAAAATCAGCAAGTCCATGGCCGAGGTCATCCGAATCAGCGCCAAAATCAGAATAGGCCCAACAACAACTTGGAAAGAAGGACTGCTCCTCTTCATCCAGTCCCTATGTCGCACAGTCAGCTTCTCCCACATCTGATTCAAAACTCATTGGTGGAGCCTAAAACTCTTAAGCCTGTGCCAGAACCTTACCCTCCTGGGTACAATCCCAATGTTCAGTGTGGATATCATGGTGGATCCATGGGGCACTCGACTGAAGAATGCAAAGCCTTCCAAGCCAAAGTGCAACAATTGATTGACAAAGAGTACATATCTTTTCCAGAAGGAGGTTTGGTTGTCCATGTCAACCTCTCAGCTGTCTAAGCTCGAAGATTCCAAGGGTCATCTCCTAAAGCCAGTGGTCTAGACAGGCAGACATCCTCAACATCGGCAGTCCTTGAACGCTTTTATCATTTGCATCTTGTAGTTTATTTCCTGTTAATTGCTACTTGTGTTTAAACATTGTTGTTTTGAATGGTAATATTAATGGAGTTATTATGCATTTTCCGAATCAGTCACGTCGTATTCACTCATTATTTCCACTTATCACAGACACATACACTTTTATCCACTCCACTTTATCACTGTTGTTTTAGCAAAGATTGGAGGGAGGATGACGAAAACGAAATACCCATAATTGCAAATTGTATGCTTTCAGATAGAATCTCGTCGATGATGTACAGGCATTGTTTCAATTCCCCTAAACACCGGAGATATAAGGAGTTAATCCCTAGTCAACCACTTCGAGCCTAGAAGTAGGAGTTTCCTTCGGATATTCAAACCCTTACACTCAACCTGGGGCAGGGTAGTTGTTCAGTTAGTCCACTATGCATAAAGCAAAATCCAGAAGACGGTTGTTCATCAATGACCCACGACATGGCAGTCACAATTCGCCAACAAAATCAGAAAAAATATCAAAAGCCTGCTAAGTCAAGCACCTCAAACGGGACTTAGGCAAAATCAGGGCTATCCCGATGGATCTGACAAGCAAAATCAGTCCATGCAAAAGTTAGGGATCAATAAACAAAAGCAAAAGAGGTCCTCAAACCCTCAACAAAAACAAAATAAGATTCAGTGGTCACCCAAATCAAGGGGCTACTGACATTCATCAAAATAAGGTGACTGCCACATCGAGCAAACCTTGAACTATCAAGCTTACACCGTTAAGCAGGTGCAGAATTAACTGAACGTAGGTATGGAGATCATCAAGAAGAAGGGGTGGGTACAAATTAAGTTTGAGCCTAATATCCTTTGTTCTATAACCGCGAACCAGGCTATGTTACAACCCTTGAAAGACCTAATTGAGGCGAGGTTTATTCTGAAAGCATACTATTGCGAGGTTGCGTAACCTGACTCCTCACATATTTGTTAATCATCAGTATTGGTGTCAACATCCTTGTTATATCTTTCACACCAATCAAATTAGCACAACGTTTGGACTAACGGTCCATTCGTCTCACAATCACGGCACTTAATAAATGACATTTCTTTCAAACTTGCATGAATGCCGCATTAAAATTACCATTCGTGAACAAAACAATTTTAATTGCAAGTCAGTAGTTGGCATCAAGGAAGTTCCAACACGAAGCAATTAAACAGGACTGGATCATTCAATAGTCTGTATCAGAATCGAGCATGCCTTGTAGCCTTGTGATCTGGGGCATTGACATCCGAGAGCATGGAATCAGTCATTTTGAGGCAAATCCCCATGCATCAGTTGATTATGGGGCAGATCATCAAGAAGAGGTTGATCAAAAGTGAACTACACCAATCAGGGGCAGGCCACCCAGGGTTTCTTTGACTTGAGGATAGATCCCTCCAATGTTCAATCAGGATAAGTCAAGTCGCTTCAACGCTCTTTCAAGGGCAAGCTACTCCAAAAGTATGTTGAAGCCAACCAAAAGAATCAGTTAAACAATGATGAATCTATTCATGGTACAAACTCTGGGGCAAGCCATCTTGAGGTCATCTCATGGCAAGCTACTCAAGCAAGTTCATCCTCATCAGCAACTGTTGAGTTTAAAACGAGTGTCGGGGAATTGTACCGTCATCCCACCCAATAACCTTAACCGTCCGAAAAGGCTTTGTTGTCATTGGATCCTTCATCCCACAGCCTAAACCTGTCACCTATCAAAACAAACCAAACCTCCAAAGTCCATGTCCTTACCTGTCAAAACCTTGTAACTTTCAAACCAGTCCCATCTGGTTAACCCTTTGCTGAATACCTAGCCCCGTCTGGTATATGTCAGCTTTTGAACCAGCTCCCATCTGGTCACCTTTTCTTTAGCCTTCCGTTTAACCAGTCCTCGTCTGGCAAACACAATTTCAAAGTCCAGTCCTCGTCTGGCAAACCACAAAGTCAGTTCCCGTCTGACATCAAACCTAGAAGTCAGTTCTCGTCTGACAACTTAACCTTTTGTCACCAGTTCTTGTCTGGTAAACCTCATCCCAAAGTCCAACTCCCATCTGGAAAACCACAAAATCAGCCTTCCTTCAGCTTAACTTTTCGCCAACCAGTCCTTGTCTGGTGGTCTACCCTCCGAATATCAGCCCTCATCTGGTACTTCAAACCCAAAGTCCAATCTACATTGGCAACCACCAAAGTCCAATTCGCCTTTGCAACTACCCAAAACCTGCCATATCGGCACTTGCATTTCCATCACCCATTTGCAATCATATGCATCATACGCATCATACACATACCCATAATCATATCATATTTCCTCAGCTCTTGCATCTCCGTGCATTAGCATTTGCATTTGCATTTCCATTTGATATGGAACATCTTTATCATTCAGCATTAGCATGTGCAAGATCAGATCCAAGATCAATCTTGAAGATTCCCAAGATCATCATCAGCCCGGTCAGGGGCATCCCTTGCAAGACCGTGGGTTTCTCCCACGAGAGTCAGAGGATATCAAGATCATAATCAGCCCAGTCAGGGGCATCTTCCGCAAGACCGTGGGCGTTCCCCACGAATTTGTTCAACATTTATTGGGCAAATTCAAGAGCTTCAATGCAATCATCAGCCCATCCAGGGGCATTATCTGCAAAATCGTGGGTCCTCCCACAAAGTTCAAGATTATCAAAGCAAAATTCCTCCCAGACAGGGGCACCTTTTCAAAACCATGTGTGTATCGCATGATGTATTTCAACCCCATGGTTAATCAAATCTTCAACGACAAATTTAGCCCAGTCAGGGGCATATCATTTAAAGTCAGCGATAAGTGGCAATCTCTTCGGAGAAGCTTATCTCCCTACATCCTTTTGGGTGTCAGGTTTGTCTGTATTTCATTCCTCAAATTTTTATTTTCCTTTTTTGGACAAATTCAGGGTCTTCTTTGTATCTAATCGACTTATACCTTGAAAGATGAATGCTGCAGTAATTCATCTTACTCGGTCTAAGCCGATTAGATAGGGGCATCTGTCATACCCTAAATTTGTCCGCCGGCTTTTGTAAATATTTTTGCTTTTTTTTTTCACTTAATTTCATGCCGTCTAGACACGTGTCCACTTTGAGCGTTTTTCAAATCTTGATTTATTTTGCCTAATGGGAGCGCGACACGTGGCCTAAGGGCATTTTCGTAAATATTTCAATCCTTTTTAATTTCTCTTTTTCCTTGCAAATATTACTATTTTGTTCTTTTTTTTATTTTTATCACCTATTTAATTTAATTAGATGTAGAATTTTGTTTTATTATATTTTTAGAATTAGAATAGTTATTTATTTATTTCTTTAGAATAGATTTTATTTTAATAGTTTTTAAATAGATTTTTTAATTTAGTTAGAATTTTTATTAGAAATAGTTTTTATTTATTTAGAATAGAAATAGATTATTTTTATAGCATAGATTTAATTTGTTTTTAGAATTATTTTAATATTAGAATTAATTAGATTTGATTTAATGTTAGAGATATTTTAGGATTTTAGAATTAAGTTAGTAATGTTAGAGATATTTTAGGATTTTAGAATTAAGTTAGTAATGTTAGAGATATTTTAGGATTTAAATAGTTTTTAGATTTTGATTTTTTTATGAGTTTTAACGGTTTTTGATTTTATTAAAAATAGTTTTTTTTTTTTAATTATATAGTTTAGAAATAGCTTCTAGGTTAAATATAATTTTTAGTGTATTTTTATTATCAGGAGCTAAATAAAGTTTTATTTTATTTTTATATAGAATTTTGTTTTGTGTGAATTTTATTAAGTTTTTTTTTTTAGAATTAGTTAGAGTTATTTAGAGTTTTTAGCTTATTTATTTATTTGTTATTTTATTAGAATATTTAAAATAGATTATTTAATTAGGGTTAATTGTTATTTATTATTTAGATTTTTATTTTATTTTTAATTATTTATTTAGATTATTTATTAATTAGGATTTATGGTATTTATTAGTATTATTAAATTAGGATTAATTTGTTTTATTATTAATAGTCAGATTTTATTTAGTTAAATTTTAATAATTTATATTTTATTTTATTTGTTTATTTAGTTTAGTTTTTTTAGGTTTTTGTTTTGATAGTAGTTAGAATTATTTAGGTTTATATAAGTAAATATTAATTAGTTTAAAATAGTTGTTAATTTATTATTAGGATTGTTTATTATTAGCTTTTTTATTATTATATTAGAATAGTTTAGATTTTTCTTTAGATTTATTTTAATGAATAGTTTAGTTTTAGTTATCTAGCTAGATGTTTAGTTGAGGTTAATTAGAAATTAATTGTAGAATTATTTAGTAATTAGATCATTGATTAGTTAGAAGTTTAATAGGATTATTTCATATTATTATTAGTATTAATATTATTTTTTTTAGAGTCAGCATATTCATTTAGTCATCCACATTTTTATTTAAGTTCTTATCAGCAATTACCGTTACCTTGTTAATTAATCAGCACATTATATCATTAACCAGTATCATTAAGTTAATCAAATTCAGCCTTTAATCATAATCAACTGCCACGTGTCGCTCATCCCCATATAAAAGTTACTATTCATCTCCTCCTTCACTCCATCAACCCTAATCTCAGTGACCAAACCCTAGCCGCTAACATTCAGCAGCCACAACCCTAAATCCCAAACCGGCCGCCGCTACAGTGCACGACCCATCTTCATCATCCTAGCCTCCATCTTCATCTTTCCTAACTCACCTCCTTTAAAACAGATTCACCCTCAAATCATTGAAACATCCAACAGCAAACCCGGATACAACCATCAACCACTCTTCACCAACAACTATTCTTTCTCCTTCCGTTTTTGAACAACAACAACACAAACCGCCATCAGACAAAATCTTCACCTTCATTTCTTACCCGTGAAAAAACCCAGGAAATCCAACAACCGTCGAAACCGCTCGCGATTCACAGCACACCGAAAACTAAAACTCAGAAGTCCACTTTATTCCTACAAACGAAAACTTAAACCATCCAATACCCCTTCTAATCTCCGAATCCACCATTAAACATCAACCAAACCATTTTCTTCAAATCCTTCAATCTCAACCGCAAAAACCTCTTAAACTTCCGTCATCTCAGGATCCCAACCCGAAGATACCCAAAACACTCCTCCAACTCACCGTGAAATCAAAATCGCAACACACTTGAACAAATCTCTTGCAAATCTCCAACCAAAACCCACAACAAGCTTCATCAAAGCTCCAACCAGGAAACCCAACTTCCACATTCCAAATCGACCAGAGACGTGAAAACCAGAGAAAGAGATGAACAAAGAGATTTGTGAACGAAACCGAGAGAGAAAGGCAAGAGAGATGAAAGAAAATGAGTTGAGGCAAAAAGCAGAGAGATGAACAGTGAGAGAGTTGAAACGCACGAAGAAGATGTTTTTTTTTTCTTTCTCTTTTATTATTATTTTTTTTCTATTTATTTTTTTTATTTATTTGAATTTTTTTTCTGATCTTGGGCCTAACCGTGTCCAACCCCCATTTTTAGTAGATTTTTTTCTTTTATTGAAAATATGTAATATATGTTCTTTATATAATATGTTTTTTAAAGAGATTTTTAAATATTATAAATAAATTTTCAGATTTCCATATTATAACTAACTTTTAGTTAAGGTTTACAATATACTTTTTAATAAGTTCCTTTTTTAAGGAAAATGTGTTAATATTTTATATTTTAGTTTTTTTATATAATTTTCTTTTAAAAGCTTTAGTATTTTTTTTATTTAGAATTTTATTTTTTTTATTTTTTTTTATTTATAGAAATTAGATCTCTCATTTGTTATTGGGCATTTTGTCCCATTTTCTTTGTCGTTTAGGTCGATGACGAGACCACCTTCGATTCTCTGCCAAATTATTGATGAGAAATGAAGGATCTGAGACCGATTTTCTCTTCTTTCTCACTTTTCGACTTCATTTCATTTTTCACCGTTTTGGTCGATGACGACGTTTCCTTCGACCCTCTGTCAAATTATTGACGTGAAGCAAAGGATCTGAGACCACCTCTTTTCTTTCTTATTTTTTATTCCGATTCGATTTTATTTTTGACTTATGGATCGATGAAGTCTTTTATCCGCAAGCGTCAGATTTTCGAAGTTGATAACCTTCCCGATTTCAAATCTATGGGGGATGACCATTGGGGTCTTCTTCCTTACTTTGGGATCGCGATAGGCTGCCTTCGATTAATCGACATTATGTTTGCGGTTAAGACGAGATCTCATTATTTTGTGTCCCAATTCAATCGACCAACTAACCACTAACCTTTACTTTCTGTCAAATATACAATTGCTTTAATTTTCTGTCAAATATTAACTGTTTTAATTTCAGTCATCTATATTCTTGTACATATTATATATTCTGTATATTATTATCTTGTATATATCAAATACTTGTACATTCTCTCAAAATACTTAATAAAATATCGAAATCTTAAAATCCTAATTGGTGGACTGTTGATTATATATCTTGTATATTATCCATATCCTGTGTATATTTTCCATCTCTTTGGCAGGTTCTCGAATCATCATCAATAAGGAATCAACTTTCCTTTGTATTGGATTAAAAAGAGAGGGTTAAGTGTAGACTTCTCCCTCTCCGAGTGTCGAGATGCTCACTGTAGTGTGGGTGGTTTCAATACTCGTCTTTCAATACGAAGACGACATTCTCTCTCCTCCTAAAAACCTCGGTCCCGCACCGAGTGACTTTTCAAATCTTCCCTCCTAAAACCTCGGTCCCGTACCGAGCGCATTTTCAAACCCCTTCAATAAGGAATCATTTCTCTTTGTATTGAATTAAAGAGAGAGGATTGGGTGTAGACGTCTTCCTCTCCGAATGTTGGGATGCCCACTGTAGTGAGGGTGGTCTCGATATTCGTCTTTCAATACGAAGACACGCCTCCATCCACCACCTCTCCCTCTTTAACTTCATTTCGTAACCTTTCTCACCTAAAACCTCGGTCCCGTACCGAGTGCATTTTCAAATCTTTTCATAACAAAAACTTGAATGGTCGTGGAGTGGTTAGGCGTAGGCCTTCTCCTATCCCGAGTGCTGACGTTTACCGTATGGTTCTTTGTCGCAAAGCACTTACCATTCAAAACCAAAAACATCTTTAATAAGAGAACTTCGTTCTCTTTGCATTGAATTAAAGAGAGAGGATTGGGTGTAGACCTCTTCTTCTCCGAGCGTAGGGATGCCCACTGTAGTGAGGGTGGTTTCGACGCTCGACTTTCAATACGAAGACGCCTCGTTCGCCACACCCTTTTATAACAAAAACTTTGAGATAAAGAATTGGGTACTACCCGTAGGGGTTACTATCCGAGGACCTATCTCGCCCCTAAAAAACAATTCAACCAATCAAACGTGACACCTTGCCTCGCATGGCGAAAACCAGTATCCCAAAGGATATGTTACGTCCGTTCGACCGCAAACAGGTACGCATAAGTCTCCAAACGAGCGAGCAGCAAAACACCTAAACTGCTAGAACGCACACGATAACATCATCCCCAAACACACCGGTTATCCGCACCGTAGGCACGAACTACGTTGCTCTGATTTCTCATGCATATTGAGAATACGTAGGCATAGGATTGCGATATCCTAGCGAGCACCCTTTTTATTTTTCACCCTTTCCCAGAAAGGCATGCTACGTCCGTTCTACCGCAAATAGGTAACGCCTAAGTCTCCAACGAGCGAGCAGCAATACACCTAACTGCTAGAATGCGCACGATAGCATCGTCTACCAGAACTCCCCCCGCACACCGTAGGCCGAACTACGGCTGCTCTGATTCTTTACTTTCTCAAGTAAAGATACGTAGGCACAAGGGCCACAATCCTTGCCGAGCACTTTCCCCCCATATCTGTAGTTCCCCGAACTACGTCGACTCTGACTTTCTCACATCTATTGAGAATACGTAGGCATAGGACTGTGAAGTCCTACCGAGTCTGTTCTTTCTCTTTTCTTCCCCGTTCTCTCTTTCCTCCTAAATTTCTTGTTTCTAACCCTTCTTTTATCCCATGGAACACCTCTTATAGCATAGTGTTTAAGCAGATAAATTCACACATCGACAAACAAAAGGTTCCCATCGAGTACGATGGATGCGAGGGGTGCTAATACCTTCCCCTTGCATAACCGGCTTCCGAACCCGTTCTTGGTCGCGAGACCATCTTATCCATTTCTTTCTTAAGGTTTTCTCGATATTTTCCTTTCCCCTCATGGGATAAATAAAGTTCGGTGGCGACTCTTCTGTCTATCTTTTTCGCCTCCCCGTCGTTGCACGAACCATTTTTCGAGTAGCGACACTCGTCATGCCTCCTGAGCCAACAACATTGTCCACAATCTCCACTGGCTGCTTGTTAACGTCAATCTTTATCCCGTCACAATACACCTCTAGCCCATATGACCATGGGACTGCTTTCGTGTTCTCATACGGGATTGGCCCGGCCTTAGTTATGGTAATCGGTGGGCGCTGAGCTGGTGCTGCAATAGTGATCGTCTTCCGCGGAATCGTCACCGTGGCCACATCACTCTGATTATCCACTACTGCCCCTGCGGGCTCATCAGTTGCCGTTCGATCAAACTGCAATATACCTTCATCAATTAAGGCCTGAATGCCTTTCTTAAAATCCTCACACCCCCCAGCTAGGGTCCAACAATCTAAGCAATACTCGTTACATCCTGGGTAAACACCTTCTTGTAACAGTCGGCTCTTTATTTCGCTCAGCGGCGTCTTTAAATCTTCAACATTCATAATAAGATTCAGACCTTCCTCAATCAGAACGGCGTTCGCCCCGTGATTAGGCATGGGTTTCTGGACTATATTCGGACCTGCCGTTCCGAAATTGATAGTCTTGTTGTCTAAGAGATCCTGCACAACGTGCTTAAAAGCATGGCAACCTTCTATATCGTGGCCCGGGGCCCCAGAATGAAACTCACAGTGCCTGCTTGCATCATAGCCGAACGGGGGAGCTCCCGTTATCGGTGCCAGAGTTCTTTTCTCTACTAGATTCAATCCCAACAATGTCTGCAATAAATCGGCATAGGTTGAGGGAGGCTTCTCAAACACTCTTCTCGGTTTATTACCCTGAAATCTTCGCTGAGCCTGCTGTGCCCCCTGCTGAGGCTGCTGCTGCTGTTGCATTGGTTGCTGCTGAACCGGTTGTTGTTGCTGGATTGGTTGTTGTTGATATGGGATAGTAACACTCGACACCTGCTGCTGCTGACGATATTGACCTCTTCCCCTGCCTCGGCCTCGGCCTCGGCCTCCAAATACCGCGCTAGCCTCGCCCTGACGGCGCCCACCGTAAGCTTTCCTATTACTGCCAGATGCAGCGGATTCCTCGACTTGGAACTTTCCTTGCTTAATGTTACGTTCAATCTTTTCCCCCATCAGAATTAGGTCTGAAAAACTGGCCAGAGACGTATGAAACAGCATATCATGAAACAGCCCGGTGAATGTGCCGACAAACATGTCATTCATTTCCTTATCTTCCACTGGAGGACGGACCCTGGCAGCCATATCGCGCCACCTTTGCGCGTACTCTTTAAAACTCTCCCCCTTCATCTGCGAAAGCCCGGCCAACTGAACCCGATTGGGTGCCAGGTCGCTGTTATACTTGTAATGGGCTACGAACGCCTCCGCCAATTGCTTCCAAGTCTTGATATCAGTTGGCTCCAACCCCATGTACCACTCTAAGGAAGGGCCCGATAGACTATCCTGAAAGAAATGCATTAGCATTCTTTCATCAGTTGAGTATGCAGACATCTTTCTGTAATAAGCTCGTACATGCACTTTCGGACATGTGTCTCCTTTGTACTTGTCGAACGCAGGAGCCTTGAATTTAATTGGCACCCTCAAGCCAGGTACCAAGCCCATTGTTGCCATGTCCAAACCCACAGCACTCTGGTTTAGGACTCCCTTCATCTGCTCTTCCAGCATTCTAATCTTTTGGGAATCATCCATCGGCCCTTCAAAACCTCCTCCGGAGAAGGCGTCTTCCTGCTGATCTTCTTGCCACATACCGTTTCCAGCCCCGTACCCATCGTACACATTATTACGTCCAGCTCTGATCTGATTCATCCTTGGACCTCGGCCTCTGTTACCGTACCCTTGAGCTCCTCCAACAGGACCAAAACCCATAAATCCAGCACCGTTTCCGTTTCCAAAGCCTCCGTAACCCTGATTGACCATACCATAACCATCTTGCCCAAAGCCTTGAGCATTAAAGCCATACTTGCCAGTGTTATCGAATCCCTGATCATTGAATCCGAACCCAGTATTGACAAAGCCATTGCCTCCTAGATTATCTGCCAAATTGACATCACCCAGCCCAGCATTATGAACAGCAGTCTCATTCCCCCCTCCGACGTTGCCATTCACAGCAGCGGTAGCGTTGTTGACATTAGCGGCAGGTATATTGACCATGGGCGGAGCCACTGGCGTGGGAGTGTCGTCCCCATGAACAGTATCAACCCGGACAGACTGATGATCTTCGTTACCATGACCAGCGTTGCGAGCCAACAGAGGCTGGACCATGGCCTGCAAATTCTCTTGCCCTTTTGCTATAGCCTCCATGGTCTGCATGAAGAGGGCGAGCTTCTCGCGCACATCCTGCATCTCGTTCTGGATTTGGTCCATGATTTTCCGACAGTTGGAGCGTGTAGAATAGCGGTGCGGATGCTGATCTGGAATCCTGTTAAGTACCTGGTACAGAACCAGAAATAAGACACCATTCAAAGATTACCTGTAATGCAATACGAATATGAATGCAATGCAATGTGCCTGTGCATTAGGGAAGTTCATTCCCCCAGTTCTAGTGCGAAGGTGCCGGTGCAGTGACAGTGCTGACAATAGGAATATCGGAGCTGAATCATAGAAAGCCTCATATATTGCAGGGAGAATCAATAAGCCAAGAGTACAGTATGGCTGAGAGTACAAAGAAGGCATGACCTCAACCAACAATCCTGGTGATGGTCAGCACTATGCAAATAAAGCATACGAATAACTACATGAAATGATCAAATCCTCCCAAAAGTCTGGTACTCCTCTATCAACTTCTTGGTCTCCGGATGGCTTGGTCGATCAAGCAGCCCTTCAACAAGCTGGTTTCTCCTCTTAAGGACACGGCGTACGTCTTCAGCAGTTTCTTCCCATGTTGCTTCTCCGAAGCAATCTTCTAGCTTTCGCTTCTGAGACACTGCTTCATCTCTGGATTTGATTGCCTTGTTCAATGCATGCTGGACACTATACCGGGTCATCACTTCTTCCTCACACTTCTTGATGCTAGACTTCAACTTCTCTTCGAGGTCGGAAATTTGCTGCTTCAGCTTATCTTCCCTCTTCTTGTTGTTAGTGAGTGTAGCATTCCAAGTCTTATTGCAAGAGGATATCTCTCGGTGTGCTGCGTCGAGCGCTTTCTTTTTGGCTTCCAGCATGTCATGGGAACTTCTGAACTCTTGCCCCAGACGTTCACGCTTTTTCTTTTCCTCGGTCAACTCAGCTCCTAACCTGTTTACCAGCTCGATCTGTTGTTGGAAAGCATATACGGCCTTGTTTTTCTCGCTGCGTACTTGAGCTAGCTCTTGCTCTAACCCTTCATTAATCTTCATCAAGGCTTCTTTCTCCTTCACAACCTGTTCATATGCCTCCCTAGAAACAGTAGTCGGCTCTGCTACCGGAACGGGAACAAGAATTGGTGCATCTGGAAACGGCATCCTCAACTGACTAGCCCTCTCCTGAATCCAAACCCTATAAGGTGCATAGGTCTGACAGTCATTCTTTCCTAACAACGGCTTCCCTTTGCGGTTAATACGCGTCCAGGCATGCTGCAGCTTGGCCAATAATTCCCCTTTCACGTCTCCGGTGAAGTACAGAGATTCCTGTACTTCCTCCTCCTGAGGTGGATTCTTCAGCGCATATCCGAACTGGCGAATGAATAGAGAAGGGTTGTAGTTAATACACCCTTTTCTTCCTATCAGCGGCACATTAGGGTACCCAGAACAACTAAAGATGAGCTCAGATCCCAACAAGTCTCGATCAAACCACACAATGTCTTCGGAATATAGCCTCATCAGGCGCTCCGGCCAACCAACTGGGACTGTAGTCTCTGCAGCAGATCCTCTCTTAGGAAGGTGATTCTCAAACCACATACTCAATAAGGGCACACACAGGTGAACGTTCTTCCCTCTTCCCTTCTCATTCTTGTAATGCAGTGAGTGGTAGAGATCTCCGAGTAAGGTAGGTACAGGATTACCAGCGGCAAACAAGTAGAAAGCGTCAAAGTCCACAAAATCCGGTATATTGGGGAACAGTACTATGCCATAAATGCACAAGGCCAACATAGCATTGAAAGCAACCCAGCACCCGCTCTTGGCGTACTCTTGGGCTTTACCAACTAAGAACTGAAATGAGAAGCCTGGAACTCCACGGGAAACAGTAGTCACAAGTTCAGAAGCATCAATATGCAAGGCTTTTGCCAAATCCTCCGGCTTGGGCTTGGCGCCATAATGAATGAATGGAACCTGGTTCTGCACGGGCAGCTCAACATACTCAGCGTATTCCTCCAGGGTTGGTCCCATAATAAAGTCAGAGAACGTAAAGCACCTCAAAGCAGGGTCGTAGAATTGCATCAAAGCATACAGCCCATCCAACTCTACCTCTGTAGGTTTGCACACCAATCTCAATAATCTACCATAGCTCATCCGGAAGCTCCTACGAACACCCTCATCAGCAAGAGAGATCAACCCCAGCAAAGGAACAATATCAGGCGTAGGCAATTTGTAAGCAACCGTTCTCCTTAAGCTAGTCATGATCAAACACTCAGAAGTCTGGGCACTAGAACTAGGGAAATGCAAATGCACCTGCAGCACAGACACACGTTAGTGAAATGCAAATGGTAATGGATATGCAGGCAATGCAATGCAAGTAACATGCAACAGGGACCGAAGCTGTAGCTGAATAGCCTGAACCCAATCAAGAAAGGTCTCAGATAGACCATCCAGAAGTCATCAAACCCTGGTCTCAGATAGACCTAAAATAAAACTCCAATACTGGTCTCTGACAGACCTCAAACCATAACTCCAACTGGTCTCTGGTAGACCTCAAATCACATCTCTAGTTGGTCTC
Source organism: Lathyrus sativus (assembly GCA_963859935.3). NCBI lineage: Eukaryota > Viridiplantae > Streptophyta > Magnoliopsida > Fabales > Fabaceae > Lathyrus > Lathyrus sativus. Next base: position 678,849,470 of record OZ012738.1, on the reverse strand, counting down.
TGACAGACCTCAAACCATAACTCCAACTGGTCTCTGGTAGACCTCAAATCACATCTCTAGTTGGTCTCTGACAGACCTCAAACCATAACTCCAACTGGTCTCTGGTAGACCTCAAATCACATCTCTAGTTGGTCTCTGACAGACCTCATAACACATCTCCAAATGGTCTCTGACAGACCTCGGAACACATCTCCAAATGGTCTCTGACAGACCTCAGAACACATCTCCAAATGGTCTCTGACAGACCTCAGAACACATCTCCAAATGGTCTCTGACAGACCTCATAACTCTCCATAAATAATCAGGATCTCTGATCGAGAACAAACCGGTAGTCTGAAGGTCTAGTTACCTGCATAACCCTGAATCCCCTCACAGGTGGGTGGCCCTATAACTGGCACAAGGTACGGCATCCTATGCGGTCGTCGGCGTCACAGACTTTCAGGGTTGATGATACGATTCCCAGAAGGAGTGGCATCATCAATTCCTGAAGAGGCCTCACTTAGCCAACTTCCAAATGATCGGTCCCCAGAGTCGACAATCCAACTAACCAGCAACCCACGCCAACCAAAGGAAGGGGCAGGAGGCCAACCAGAGGAACCTCGTCTGAGTGTAGATTTCATGGGACACCAAAGCAAGCAAAGCAAGCGGGCGCCCACTAATTTCTACTCTAATTCTAGGTGCACTCAAGCCCAGGTCCGGCTTATCTCTCAATATCAGAACACCCGTCACACCCCAAATACAGCAATAATAATCAATATACAAAGCTGAAAATACAAGGTTAGAAATATAAAATAACTCCATACAAAATCCTCGACGGGAAAACAAGCGTTAGGATTGACTCTCTCAAGGGACGTTGGATCCCAAATGCATAAGAACCATCGCAGTTCTTAGCAGCCAGGGGACGTTGGATCCCCAGCAGAGTCGCCAGCTGTCGCTACTGCGAAAATCGGCGCCGGCTGAACAGAAGAGTCGCCACCGTGCGTTATTTATCCCACGGGAGGGAAAGGAAACGCTCGAAGTAAACCTCGCAAAAAACGGGAAAGGTGTGGTCATCGCAACCAAAACCTGGATTCGGGAGTCGGTTACGCAAGGGGAAGGTATTAGCACCCCTCACGTCCGTCGTACTCGACGGGATCCACGCTTGTTTTCGGGTATGGATTGTTATTCTATCTACGCTAAAGGTCTGGGGTTAAAAGAAAAGAAAATGAAAATAAAAAAAATGACTCGGCAAAGTATCGCACTTTATGCCTACGTATTCCCGTCTGGAACGAGAAATCAGAGTCAACGTAGTTCGCCTACCTACGGGAAAGGAGGGGAAGGTTGCTCGCTAGGATATCGCATCCTATGCCTACGTACTTTCATACAGCATGAAAGATCAGAGCAAACGTAGTTCGGGCCACAGAAGACACAAGCTTGTCTTGGTTGATTTTATTCCTTCTGAAAAAGGTTTTTCTGATTAACAGTCCCAGCGGACAAAAATGACGTTTTGATGAGTTCGCATTCTTTTACGAAAGAAGTGTCTTTTATTGTGTTTGAAATCTTTATATGGTGTTTTTCTGTTTGTTTTGAGAAAGAAGAGACAGAACTCTAACCTACGGTTGCGAAGGGAAACAAACTAACCTAATGTTATCATGCATGGGTTAAGACCTAGTGTCTATCATGCTCCTCTCTTGCACAGAGAGAAACAGAGATCCTACGGGATAGGCAGAAACAGAAACAATACCAGATATATACAGTAAAGCAGTAAAATGCATGGATGCAACAGTACAAGCGAGGCAAGGGAGTCCCACTCAACCTCGAACCTAGAAAACAATAGGCAAAAGTGAACAGACTTCACTTTCAACCCAGCAGGGTAGACAGCAAACAATACAGTCCAGGAAAACCAATCAATACATCAACAATGAAATACAACAGCAAAAGAAACAGCATCAGCAGCTCTGAATCAACATCTGGCTTCCAGTAATCTCCAATCAGCTACAAGCTTCAACAAGCATCAATCTCCAGCTTCCTGGCCTTCAGATAAGGGCTTTGATCATCAATCTTCCATCTGCAATGGCTTTTCTTCAAGCTCAAACCTCCAGGATGAGGGATTAATCACAAAAGTGAATTGGGTGTTAAGCAATCAGTTGACTACCAAAGGTGGTGAACAGACTGCTTCTAACACAAGAGACATTTTCTCTCAAGAGTTCTATCTCATAGACACCATCACCAAGCCTTCCAAAGGAAGGGGGTGAGTGTCTCAGAGAGACTCTGAATCACAGAGAAGAATGGATGCAGACAAGGCAATCCATGTTTGGGAAACAAACTTTCTAACCTAGAGCTCTGCCTAGCTCCTAAACCCTAGTCTCCTCAGCAGCTGCTAGCAAGAATCTTCTCTTCAACTCTGGAAGTTGAACTTCAATCTCTGGATCTCCAATGGCTTCACCTTCTCAAGTCTTCAACTCTCCCAAGGCCCCAGACAATCCCAATACCCAAACAAGCAAGCAATAATTCCCAGAGGGCACACCACACCAGTCAACCAGATATACAGACAGTATTAATAGCAGTAGGGGAATCCTGACTTTTCTAAGGGGATCTAATAACTACCCATAGCCCCTATAGTCCCATAGCTAAACTATTCAAACCCTAAGTCCTAAGGGAAATGAATTGATTCTCCTAAGTCATCACCTAAAACCCTAGTTTGTTCATGTTGTTCACACCTACACTAAGCACCTAAATTTAATTTCTAAAAATGGGAACTAAATTGAATCTACAAGTTTAATGTCTAATCTAAACACCCTAAAAAGAATGAACAAAAAATATTAAATCATCTAGGAGAACAAAAATTACTAAATTCATGCATGAAATGAATCTATTTAAAATGACATTTATTTAGAAAATATGGAAAAAATATGAAATAAAAATAAAAATGCAATTTTATTTTCCTATAATTTTCTACACATCCTAAAGAAAATGATGTAAAAAGAATGGATTAAAAATGATTTTTTATGAATTTATTATGAATTAATGAAAATGCATAAAAAATTAAGAGAAATAAAAAACAAAATGCAAGGAATGAATGGGAGAGGGGTGTATTTAGTAGGCGCGCTTAGTTCAATTCAGGATGGGCCACACAGACAGGGGTGTGAATAGAAAATCACTAAGCCCAGAACTAAGTCAGCATTGAAGAAAATAAAAAAACAAGCTGGGGGTGAAAATAGAAAAGGAAACACGTTCAAACTGGTTTGGGCTTGGTATCTGGGGGTGGGAATATCACTCGCTCGCTCAGGCCCGCCCGTTTCAATTAATGAAACGGTGCGTTTGGCACCAACGCTTCCCTCCAAATCTGAAGTTAAATGCTAGCCCTAGGATTTCCCTCTTAGTCAAAGGTCCAACACGCATTGAACGCTCCAGATTTTATCTTCCTCCTTGGTTCAAATGAGTTAGGGTTTCCCTCTCCCATGGCAGCCATGCACGAGCAACATTCAAGCTCTCAGTTCTCCATCTCCAGTCCATGAAACGCCACGCCATAAACATGAAAAACATTCTACATCTCTCCCTCTACAATCCTGTGGCATCAGTTTGCTTTGAAACTCATCTCATCAACAAACCCGTGCGCAACAAACTCTGGTTACCATGAAATTACTCTGAGATGCATCACAACAATTCTCAATCAAACTTACACTAACCTAATCTATGCATAATGGTCATCATTCTGATCTATCAAGCTAAGCTTAGGATGCATTCTACTACAAGTTTCAAACCCTAACAGTTTCTACAACCTGCTAATCATCATCACCAAACCACTCCAAATTCATCCTAACTATTCTACTAACATCCTACATCATGTCTAAACTAACAACAACATGCTAAACTAACTGAATTAAGCAATTTGAATGAAAACGCACCTGGTGTGAAATCTTGAAAACAGCTATGGAACTCGTGGATCTGAGGCTTCCAAGGCTTGGATCTTGATCAATTAACTCAGTGATTGATTCTGTATGCAATACCTTGATGATTCTTGACTTGAATTGTGCTATCCAATGGAAATTGCAGTTTTGATGTTCTTGAAGAAAGTGCACGAAAATGGATTCTAACCACCTTGTTCTTGATTGAATTCTACTCTATGATGATGAATCAATAGAATGAAGTTGATTTTGATGATAATTGGTGAAGATTTTGAGAGATTGAAGTGAAATTGCCAAGAGAAAGAATGAGAAAGTTTGTGAAATTCTTGGTGAAAATGAAGCCAACCCTTGATCAATCCTCATTTCATGCTTATATATGGCTCACATGAACATTCTAGATCCATCTTACACATTCCCTTGCCTTCCAACTTTGATCCATTTTTGAAATGTTTCTTAAAAGGCAAGTAACCATGGATAACTTTCTTTTTTCCTTCTAAACTCAAAAAAGTGTTTGAACCATTGTTCTTAGAATTGCTTTTCCATTCAAAATCATATATTGGAAGTCTCCATTTGGACTTAGAAATCTCCCAAACCATTTTTCATCTTGACTTTATTCAAATTATAAGCCATTTTAGTTCATATTTGGACCAATCATGCAACTTCATGCTATGAACTTTTCCAACAATTTGTGACCTTCTTTCTAGACTTAAAATCCCATTTGGAGCAAGTTTGATGTTGTAAGTTTTTCCATTTGAGGCCTCCTTGCATGAGTTTTGGACATAGGTTAAAATGACCTGTAATTCACAAATGCCCAAAATACCCTTTGCTTGCCAAGACCATAAGTTGAGTTCCACACATCATATGAAGGCATACTATACCATTCTAGAAAGCTAAGACAATGAGGAACAATTCTTATGTTGACCAAGAATTCATTTGAAATCTCCTTGAGGGGTAAAAATTGCTTGGAAGTCAAGTCACTTTCACAGACAAAAATTCAGACACCTCAGATGACCTGTAACTTGCAAGGACCATAACTTGAGTTCTATAAATCTCCTTGATGTCTTCCACCACTCAAATTAAAGGTCTTGAGATCCTCTACAAGTTTCATGTTGGCCAAGAAGCCATTTGAAGCTAGCATTTTGACTTATCTTGCTTGGAAATTTGACCTAAACTAGGGGATTTTACACAGAAACCCTAATTTAGAAACTCCTCTTCTTCTTGATTTCTCTTGATTTCTCCTTGGCACAACACCACATCCATATCTATATGTCAAATGATGAACCCCACATCTTTCAAATAGACTTGAATGCCCTTTAAATCAGTCAATTGACCTAGGATTGACCTAGGGTTGACCCAGATGAAACCCTAGTTGACTGTCTTCAACTGTAGCTCTTATGATCACATAAACAACTTGTTTTCTTCTCCAAATGACTTTCTAAGTCTCTCAAGATGTCTAGATACTCTCCATGCCTTCAATTCACAGCTCATAACCCTCTTGTTGATCCTCAGATACCCTCAGCTAGGAGATGGACTCAAGGCTTGATCTGCTGAACTCTTGACTTTCAAATTCTTTCCTGATGACTTGAATGAGATTGAATTGGGATAATAACCTCTTGATAGGCCTCTAGAGATGAGAATAATGATTGGTCCCCTGTTGAATGACTTGCTATGCTCATGCTATGCAGATGATTAGTCTATGTACATGACTCTATATGCAAATGCTAATGACATTGAAACATAAACTAAGGAATAAGGTTGGGCAAATTTTAGGGTGCAACACTACGCCAATGTTACTCGACAAGTGGTGGCCCGTTTTATCAAAAAAGAGATTATCTGTCGATACGGAATCCCAAGCCGAATCATAACAGATAACGGTACTAATCTGAATAACAAAACCATGAAAGAGTTGTGTGGTGACTTCAAGATTGAACATCATAATTCATCTCCTTACCGTCCCAAGATGAATGGAGCTGTCGAAGCTGCGAATAAGAACATCAAGAAGATTTTGCAAAAGATGGTGAAAACATATAAGAATTGGCATGAGATGTTGCCATTTGCCTTGCATGGGTATAGAACGTCTGTTCGCACTTCAACAGGGGCAACCCCTTTTTCCTTGGTATATGAGATGGATGCAGTACTTCCTATTGAGGTTGAGATACCTTCCTTAAGAGTCATAATGGAAATCGAACTTGAAGAAATTGAATGGGTGAGGGAAAGATTTGATCAGTTGAACCTTATTGATGAAAAATGCATGACTGCGGTATGTCATAGGCAGTTATATTAGAAAAGGATCAAGAGAGCTTTTGACAAGAAGGTTCGTATCCGAGAATTCCGAGAAGGGGAGCTTGTACTAAAAAAGATTTTGCCAGTTCACAAAGATGCACAAGGAAAATGGATGCCCAACTACGATGGTCCGTTTGTTGTAAAAAAAATCTTCTTAGGGGGCTCGTTAATTCTCACAACAATGGATGGGGAACAACTTACACACCCGGTGAATTCTGATGCAGTACAGAAATATTACGCCTAAAAGAACCCGATAAGTCGAAAACCCGCAAGGGCGGCTTATGCAATAATGGGTATCCCGCTGGATCATAACCTATGAAGGAGGTCTAGGCAAAATTTAGGGATGAAATAATATAAAAATGATGAGCTCGCTAAGTTGAAAACCCGAAAGGGCGGCTTAGGCAAAAAAGAGCGTCCCGGTGGATTGAAAACCTGAAAGGGCAGTCCAGGCAAAAGTTAGGGACATAGGCGTTTCACTGCCTCAGATGGTTTTTCACCTCTGTAGAAGATTTTACCAGAAGTCCATTTCAACCGTTCTTGTCAGAAGCAAGGTTTTGGAAATTTTTAGTCATTAGGGGTAGAATTGTCAGTGGATTCAATGTAACTTTTTTTTTCATATTGCCATTTTCAATTGTAAAAGTTCCATGGAGTTCTGTCATTGACAAACTTCCATCCTTGAATAAAATCAGTTTTTGGGCCATTCTTTTGCAATTTACCATTCTCCTTATTTCCTTTGTTATGCAAAACATCGTTTATTGATCAATGATAATTTTGAAAGCACCAGGTTCGAATTTAAAATAACTTTTGAAGATTAACAAAACATAAAATACTTTGGCTCATGGAAAGGTTCAGTGGAAATCATACCTCCCGAAAGTCTTAACGTGGTAGAAGCTTTGATGTGCAATCTCAATGCATCTCCCATTCAACATCAGTTGATTTGATTTGTTAGGTTGCTCATTCGGTCGTGTGTAGTTACCAAGATTAAAGACCCTCTCCCCAGGTTTCTTTATGAGATACGTTCTTTTGATGGTGGACTCATCCTCGGTGGAAACATCCAGAGCCTTTATTTTAAGTTACGTTGTCAATCCTGGCGAGCTTCCCTGAAGCTTTATTTCCCAAGCGAAGTGGGTTTATTTCTCAAAAGGATCTACATATACCTTTGTTTTGTGAATTCAGTGTGATTCATTGCGTCCCCAGTGAGATAGATGTGCTTACCTATCTTTCCCCTCCAGTCTCCAGATTCTTCAGTCTCTCGTCAAAGTCAGCTCCCACATATCATTAATCATTGGCATCATGGCATTTCATGTGCATTTATTTTGCTTCTGTGGCCTTGGGTTGTTACCTTTTGTCTTGATTGTTTCTTGGTTGTTACCAACGGTTTTGTTTGTTATTCTCTGGGTATCCTCCGTCTTTTTTAGGGTGTTGGTCATCACCAATTTCTCTGTTTCAGTTGTTACTGATTTTGGTTTACGGTTATAGGTCGTCACCTATACCCTACTTGTTTCTAGTCGTTACTAGTACCTTTGGGTGTCCCCATGTTGTTACTGATATCGTTTGCCTGGTCGTCACCAGTTTCTCTCCTTGAAGTCTAGTCGTTACTAGCGATCCCCATTTTTTAAAGTCCAATGGTAATTGGCAGTTCTTTCGAAAGTCCAGTGGTAACTGGCACTATTTAAAATCCAATAGTTATTGGTATTGTAGCTTTGGTCGTCACCATATCTCTTGAAATTCCAGTGGTAACTGGCACTGTTTAAAATCCAATCGTTATTGGTACTGTAGCTTTGGTCGTCACCATATCTCTTGAAAGTCCAGTGGTAACTGGCACTGTTTAAAATCCAATCACTATTGGTATCATTGGTTTGGTCGTCACCATATCTTTTAGAAGTCTAGTGGTTACTGGTTCTGCTTGAAAGCTAATCATTATTAGTACCGAGAGTTGGTTGTTACCAATTTCCCCAGACAGAATCCTGTATTGTACCAATGCAATCAGGAGTTCCCAAGTATTGATTTGGTCATCACCCCCGTAAGTCTAGTAGAAACTAGCACCCTTTGATTGTTTGTTGTTCTGGTCGTCACCAGTGGTCCCAGCAAGGTGTTGCTTTCCCATTCGAGTCTCGGAGATCTAGTGGATACTAGAATTCCCGTGCGTCCGGTCTTGTTTCTGTTCTTTTCCTGAAGATCCCGTTCGAACTCTTAGTTATAGGAAGTTCCTCATCTGATTATCTCCAGTGAGGTTTGTGTCTCTTTTCTTTCGTTTCCCCGGTGGAGAATTGCCCTTTTCCCCATCGTAGTGTTGTCTCCTTTTCCCCAATGAAGATTTGTCTTCCCTGTTGGAGTGTTTGCGTCCCCTGTGTGAAAGATCCCCTGAGCAGCATCTTTAGTCACGTTTGAACTACTTTGTTTGTTTTGGCCTTGGATCCTTCCCCAGTGTGTGGGTCCCCCATGAGTAGTTGCTCGTTGTTTTGCCGTTCTTTTATCTTTGCTCGCGTGTCTGCATCTGCCCTGCATTCAAGCACCATAAAGTATCATTTAGATTCATGGCATATTCACATTTTTCCTTTTGCATACCATCAGATCTAAGGGACAAAATTTTTGGTTTGCTATATTTAAATACCTTTCACTACGATTCTGCGAGGATTGCCATCTCTCACTGCCATCTAGTGAAATATAGTTAAATAAGGGCAACTGTCATACCCCAAAATTTTACCCCTTAGATCTTCATCATCATTTTAGGAGCATGTTCATATGATTATCTAACCTTAACCTGTTTCAAGCTTGTCTTTGTTAAGATACAGGAATCAGGGTTCCAAACAGCCGAAATCGAGGTTTCGAGGGTTAATCAGTCAACGTCTTGGATTGGTTCTCTTTGAGATAGGTCTCCACATCATCAAAAATATTCCATTGAATTAAGTATGAATCCAATTTGAGGTTGTCACCCAGGAATTAAGAGCAGTGCAGTTCAGGATGCCTGATTAGGGTTTTCGAGTAGGAAAAGTCAACTGTGGTTTGACTTTTGATTTAAAAGGTGTTACAATGGTGGGATCATGGTCCATAAGGTTCATATGACTTGGTAAAGTCTATTCAAGAAGTTTCAAGGCCTCAAAAGGTCCAGAGCACCAACAGTCGACTCGGTAGTCACCGATCGATCGTTCGGTTGACCAAAAAGTCAACTCTTCACTCATAAGGAATTTGACCTCAAGATGTGAATAAAAAATTTTCCAAATGCCATATTGCACCTACCCATAAAATTTCATGACCATTGGATCAAGGGTTGAGAAGTAATCACAAAAGTCGAGAATTAGGGTTTTGAAAGGTGCAAGACCATAACTCCTTAACCACACATCCAATTGAGTTGGTTCAAATCTCATTGGAAAGCTCTTGACAAGTCCTACAAAAGTCCCAATGTGGTCCATGGTCAGAAAATGCATAGATTTGGAGTTATGACAAAATTCATTACAAGAGGGAAAAATAACTTAGAGAAATTTCACTTTTAGGCTTGTTTTTCAACAACTTTGAGAGGTTTTTTGGGCAAGTTCCTTTGGGAATCTAAAACTCATGAAAACATGAAAGTTGTAGAGATACATGAGGGCTTTTCAAAATGTGGTAGAACTCCTCCATAGCCCTTATGAGCTGAGAGTTATGAATTTAACAAGATGGTGTTTTAACACTTGAGTCCCACATTGTCAACTTTTCACAAACTCATCCTTTGATCACTTGGGCTATTATCAGCCTTTGGATCATGTTGGTATCTTATATTTAGAGAGTATGGTGAAGGAAAATGCAGAAGAAGTGAAGGATTTGAGGTAATGGCAAGTTGCAAGCAAGTGGGAATATTTTAATCACAAAAGGAAGGAAAGAGAAACTTTTGCCACTTGCAGAAAACAACCCCCTATTTGCGTAGCCGCTCTAATCACCATTATGTCATTAATTCCCACTTGAGCAATGCATCAGTGAGCTAAGGATTTGATTTTGCAGTTGTACCAAACCTCAAGCCAAGGGTTACCTTTTCAAAATCCCTCCAAAAATGCCAAGATTACAAATCTATCGTCATCCTTCATTTTCCTATAAATAGAGGCTCCCCCTATGTCATTTACACACCAGAGCACTCTTAGAACCAAGAGAAAACCACAGCTCTCCTCCCTTTCTCACTTACCTCATTTACAAAATTCCAAGTTTCTTCAAAAATCTGTCTTGGGCAGTTGGCCTCCCAAACTCATTTCCACACATTCCAAACCACCAAAAACCATCTGCACACTCCATAAATGTTATGTAGAAGGTGTTCATACTCCTAAACCACTCAAAAACACCATTCTCCCAAAAGTCAACTCTCAAATCAAGCAAGTTTGACCTTATGCTCAAAATCTGCCAAACCTCTAACCAGAGTTGTTTTCCTCATTCTAACCATCCCCACACCTTTGATATATAATGCCTCAGCTGTCTATAACATAAAGCAACTTCATCCTCATTTATTTTGAGGCCTGTCACAAGTTCTTCATAAGTTTCTTCAAGTACAAGAAAGTTATTTTCATCAAAACAAAGCTTGGACAGTAGCTGAAGTGTTTTTAAGGTTTTTTTATTGCAACAAGCTTGTGTGGAGGACTATAAAAGGTTAGTAGTCATTATCACTTCCATTTCTGTCATAAGCATGATTGGTGTGATTGGTGTTCAAATGAAAAATGAAGTTCATATGAAAATCTGCCAGTTTGTTTTTGCCAACTGTTTTGAGCATGTAAATTACCTTGGATTGCCATTGCCTTGATGATTATGTTTTGTGACTGTTGAGTTTCATTTTTGTCATGAGTTGTTGTTGGTTGTTGTCACAAGTTCATTTGTTTCATGATGGTTCTGCTGCAAACAGCTTGGGAGGTCAGTACAGCCTCACTTAACTTTGGTCCTTTGTTGACAATTTTGGATTAGATTCCCATATGTGTTATTCATGTTGTGTTTGAGTTCTTGAAACCAAATCTGATTTGGAACTGCAACTTCCTGTTTATGCCTTCAATGGTATGCCATTCTCAAATATAATGCCTTGTTGTTGCATCCCTATGTGAAAAATATGCATATGCCATGATTGTAGTATGTGCCTATCTGCTTCACCCTTGACTGCCAAATTTTCCATGCTATAATGAATCTCACCTGTCTTAAAATGCCATGACTGCCCTTAGGGTATTGTGCTAGTTTGTTTGGTTAATAAGGTTGAAATGACTCATGAAAGGTGTGTTGAAATATACCTAAACCTTTGAGGACCAACATTGCTTTTAATGTTTGTGTGTGTGGTTGATTTTGGAGGAGATCATTTGTGAAGCTATGATTAGAATCCATCAAAAATACTGATTGGAATACCAAGAGCTGATTGCCCTGTTGCTATTGACTCCTTAGTATTTGTTCTTGCTGTGGTTTTAAGTTGCAATTCTCATTAGGTGTATGTTTTGGTTTTTGGCAAATCTGTTAAAGTGTTAATTTGGTCATGCTCATAAGTTTATTTTGATCCTCAAGAGGAATTATTTCTGTTTTAAGTTTTGCTAAAGTCTAACTGTCAAGGAGGTCCTAGGCCACTTGTGGTTTTCTGCTGGTGGCTGCTCAGCTATGGATGTTTGTGCTAGGCAAGTTTGCCTTATGTTTGGCTAGGCATATTGATTCATCAAGTATCTGTTTGAACTCTATCAGCATATTCATTTCATGTCTTTGCATCAAATGTGTAGATGTGTAACTGTTAGAATTCTGCCAACATGCTCATTTTGTGTTCCTTGCATCATTGTGCAAATATGTTGCATTTTGCATTTCTCATGTTCATTTTATGATAAGTGTTCTTTGTATCATAGTATAGATATGTAGCATATAGCATTTATGTTGACCATCTTTTGTTAGTATCATTGTGTAGATGTGCATGTGTGTTGGTTTTAGATTAACTTGGTTATGGGTGGCATGTCTTTCATTTCTGCATCAACCTTGTTAAATTGTTGTGGCTCTGAGAGAACCCTATTGAATTCATCATCTCATTCACTGTCAACATGTTTATCTTATTTGTTTCTGTTAACATGATTAAGAGGTGTTGAACCTTTTGTTTTCTGATGATATGTGTTTTGTTCATGATTTTGTTTGGCTGCCAAGTCATTTTGAGGTTTGTCAACCTCTGGTGTCAGGTTTCATTTTAAAACTTACAAGCTTTCACCCTTTGTATGTATTCATTGACTGTCAAATTGTGGTTTAAGAAGCATTGATGTATTGAGCTGTTGTTTAGTATTTGGTTAAATGCAAGTTTGTTCTAATTTCTTCCATAAAGTTGCAATTAAGTGGTCATTTCATGTTTCAGTTTGGATTAGAGATTATTTCTTTGAGCATGATCATGAGTAGTATATTTGGAATATGTGTGTGGTTCTATTTGAGTCCATTCATGACCGTTTTGATTCATAACTTTCAAAGTGCATTTTTAAGGCATTTCTTGCAACTTACATGCCACTTTTGGTTTGAAATTATTTCTGTTTGATTTGTGCACTTAGAATCATTAGATAACAGGTGTATAAGATGTTCACACTTTCATTTGAGCATGTTTCCTCTTATGTTGAACTATGGCCATCATCATGCATTTTAAGGCATTCTTTGCAATTGACATGTCATTTTTTGATTGGACTTGATTTGGTTTGAGTTTTGCATCAAAAGTCATTGGATTATATATTTATGAGTTGTGCATACCCTCACATGTTCATATTTCTTGTTGTTCTGAGTTGTGTCTATCATAATGCATTTCAAAGGCTAAAAATTGCATGTTCATTCGAATTTCCAAAAATATGCATATTCTTGAAAAACTGAGATCACCACTGAATTCCTCATGAAATTTCACTCAAGATAGGCTAAAATTTTGTTGCATTTGGTTGAGTATTGATGAAGTTGTGATGTTGTCGTATCCATATGTTTTTGGTTGCTTTTCATGCTTGTTGCCTTGCCCAGGTTTTTATGCTTAGTTAGGTATTTAAATTTTAGGGGTGGCAAAATACATGAATGTATCGCCACCCCAGTGGTTGTCTCATGCTCCTTAAGTTTCCTATCATGCCATATGCCTGGGTTCGATCCTTAGTGATGACCCTTTTTGGCATTTTTATGATTTTCTTTGTTTTATCATTTTCTTCTCCTTTGCCAATTGTTTAACACGCGCGTTTAGTGGATGAGTGGTAAGGCTTTGTGTTGGTGGGCATGAGGGTGTGAGTTCAACTCCTCCCATGGCCATTTCTTTCTCTTTATTTGCTCATTTATTTCTATTGCCTTCACAAAATCAAAAAAATTCATAACTTGCTCATATTTTACTATTTTCAATCCATTCTTTTTGCAAAATACTCAAAATATTGTCTAGTTTCATGTGATGAAAAAAGATTTCAAGTTGTTTATGTTAACAATGCCTTTTTCCTACTTGGAAATTGCTTATATTTTGAGGGTTGTCACCTTGCTCCTTGTTGAAAATTCTCTTAAACCATGCTTGATTTATCTTGTAAGATTTGTTTGTGATTGATTCCTTTGTGTTTGTTAACATGTTAAGGCTTTGTCCTCTCTTGGTTGTCACCATGAATTTATCTATTTTCCTCCTAAAACTTTGAGCTTAAACTGTTGTGACATTCTTTATATGCTTGTTTGAATTTGATCATCGTCAAAACATAATGTTGTTACACTTGATGTACCTTGAACTTATAGCATGATTATCCTAAGTTGTGACTTACTTGCACGATTGTTACTTCCATATTTGTTAATATGTATCCCCTGAGTTGTTACCATCATCTTTGTGAAGATATGTCATTCTTGGTTGTAACCATTTATCTTAATCTAATACTTGCTTATTGTAATATGCTTGCTTGGTTGGTTGTAACCATGTTTCTTGTATTCATCCTGTTTGATGTTTATGCTTTGTTAAGTTTAGTTTTCCCCAAGTGATGGAACTCTTTAGTTCTCATCCAAGTTGTCTCCCCCTTCTATCCTTCCAAAGGAAAGTCTTTCTGTTGACTGTTGGGTCATAGATAGCTCATCTCTCTCCCCCGACTTCGTTAAGTCATTCATACACTTAGTTAAGTTAGAACTTGTCCATCAGACTTTGCTTAAGTCTAAAAAGCCTACCCTTGTTAGGAGTGCTCTTTCAACTAGAACTTAGGATAGAGATTGTTAACTCTATGTAAGAATCATCGTCATGATTACTTACTTCCCTTTCTTGAGTGCTCAACTTAGATCTAGAGAGTTTCCTTAAACTCTACACAAGAATTGTCATATTTGTTCCCCTTTGAACCTTGATCATAATCAAGTGTTCTTCAAACGTAGTGAGGTGAACTACGATTGCTCTGATTCTATCCTAGTTAGGATACGTAGGAAGAGGACGTGATGTCTTTGCGAGCAAACTTAATGTATATATATTTAGGTTTTAACCTACACCTTTTGCCCAATCCATAGTAAACATTTAACAAACTTAGCATACAACAAACAAAAGGTTCCTGTAGAGTACTACAGATGTTTAGGATGTGAAATACCTACCCTATGCATAACCAAACCCCGATCCCCGAATCTCTTAGCTTTGTTGTTACATCGCGCAAAAGGTTCTTTCTCTCTTTAGACCTTTCCTTTGGATAAATTAAAGTCCGGTTGTGAATTCAAAGAATTAAAAGATTCAAGTTAATCAATAGCTTGATATCACGATTCTCACCGCAACAGCTACAGTTAGGTTTGTGTGTTTTAACGAAGAAGTGTTTAGATCGTATTCTAACGGTTAAACATTGACTTGTCTGCTCACGATGGAGACTTAAGCACTAGTTTTGTTTTACATTATAATGGACTAAACAATGCTCTTTTACAAAAAGGTGGTTTGATTGCATGAGGGCGAATAATTAGTTTTGATTTGTTTCGAGTGTGTTTTAAGCTTGAAAGATGAATATTCATGATTTGCAAGCAATTACTACTTGGGTCTAATGTTCGGGATTATAAATGGACCCTTCACCCAGGTAGTCTTTTTCTTTCAGTTTGTTTGCAAAAATGTTTGGATAGTTATAAGTATTTTAAATGAAAGACAAATACTTGAGCTTGCAAGTAATTACTACTCAGACTTAGTGTTCGGGACTGTTACTAGACCTTCACCCATGTAGCCTTTTTCTTTCGATTTATTATGAAATTGTGATGTGTTTGGTTTGTTAGAGAAATACGAAGTATTTATGGCCTGCAAGCAATTACTACATAATCCTAATACATTGGAGCTCTGACTAGACCTTTCACCCAGTAGCCTTTTTCTTTCGATTATTGAATAGTGTCAAAGTATGCATTAGTAATTTTGAATTTGATTAAGAAAATAGCTTGACGTTGGATCAAGCATTTGATTTGTGTTTGAATGGATTATGAAAAATGGTTTGAAGTGTATTGAAGTCAATTAATAATGGAAATGGTTAGGCTTGGTTTGAAAATGGTTGTGAAATTGGGATAGTGGAATAAGTCGTACAATTTTTAATTAATTATCAAAGTTATTTAATTAAATCAAATAATCAAGTAAGTTAAAATTAATTAATCAAAGTTAACTAATTAAACACAAAATTATTTATTAATTAATCAAATCAAAACAAAGAAAATGATCGTATCGAGTAAACCGTAATATGCTTAAAGTCGGTTTATGCATAATGACAATACGAGTAATGTCATACGCAAGATCATAACACGGATGATTATTCCATCACTTTATCAAAATTTCAATAGCATAATGACATAAATTGTCGAATCTACGAATAAAAAATTGATTCAAAATGCAATGAAATAACCGAATAACAATAACGCATACTATCTACATCGTCATAATTCAAAATAGAATTTTACACCACCTGAATCAAAAATAACTCAAAAGTGCAGCAACTATGTTAAATTAATGTATCGAAAATAAAATTTGCGGCATAACGACATATTATTGATGTCAAAACCACATATCAATTCCGACTACGAATGCAAAACAAACAAACAAAGCAACAACAATAACAATATTTACAAATGATATCAGTCCAAAATCATCACAACTTTCAAAATTGAAATGTAGTAAAAGCGAACCGAAACTCAAACATACCAATTATACATAACCAATAAAATATTTGTTTGAGTGTTACCAAAATGATAATGTAGTCGGAGATAACTCAATCCTGTCGGTCCCTTTCACAACATTCTAACCTTCAACGATTTAACTGAAAACAGAGTAACTCTTACCGACACATCTCATCTTGCTCACCCAACGGATAAAGAGAAGTGTAACACAATTAACTTTAGGAGTGAAAATATTTGTGGCAATTTTCTCTCTATAATTATTGAAACCTTCAATCACAACTTTCTTAATGAACATGATGAAACTATATCATAATTAACCCCTACAAGAGCAAACAAATAAACTTCTATAAGAATAATCACATAAGCAGCACACTCCAAAAATTTACACGAGCATTTTTTGAACAATAGCAGCAATATATATGCAAAAACAAAACAAATATAACATAAAAATTCACAATCTAATTCCAAAATCAAGATCCTTCATGATTTTAAGTTCTGTGATTTTTGGATTGACTACATTTTAGTAAAATAACATGTTGTTAGCAAGATGTTACACCAAATGTTCTGCCATGACAGTCAGACATCATGATGTTGTGACATGTGTCGGGACATGTTATAACAGAAAGTTAGGGCATGACTATTTTGGTATTTTTAGTATGATTTTTTAGTGTGTTCTGATTCACACATGTGTGCTATTCATGGGAGTATATTGTGGGAATTTCTGTTTTGACAAATTCTGTTAGTTTTCATAAAAATGATTCTTGAGCCTTTTTAGGAAAGTTTGTATCTTGTTCCTATTATTGTGCAGAATCTTTTGCAGTGAGGTAAAATGGATTGTTGTTGTTTTACGCTTCAAGAAGCCCAAGTCGATTAGGTCTGAAGGCTATTTAAAGAGAAGACTAACCATATTGTAAGGAGAATAACACATGAAGAATTTGGAGAATAAGGATTAATCATGTTTTGGTTGGTCTTTAGGGTTTATTGTACGTTAGTTGTATGTCACTCATGTATATTATGATGCATTGAGGTTGACTGATTGTTCATTGTTAATTATCCACTCTAAAGCTTTTAATCAAGAGTGTATTATTCTTGGTTGAAGCTTTTAAGCAAAACCGAGTATTGTTTTGGAAGTGTGCTACTTCTATTGTTGGTTGTTGTTGAGTTGTCACTGGACTATGACTGATTAGGAAGTTAGAGGGGGATTTCATATCTAGAAGGTTTTTAGGTAGAAGTTGCACAAGGTATGGATTAGGCGAGAAGTTGTAAACGAGAGAGTTTAACTTTGAACTAATACTATCATAGTGAATTTCCTTCCTGGCTTGGTAGCCCCTAGATGTAGGTGAGTTGTACCAAACTGGGCTAACAATTACTGGTGTTAATTTTTCTTTTTTGTCATTTAAATATCTGAATTTGTATTTGTGTGATCAAGTTGTTTTGATCCCAATGTTGTGACATTTGTCTCGACATCTGGTATCTATGTGCCAGAATCTCAATGATGTAAGCATATAACATATTCACATAACCAGTAAAGCAACAGTGAGCTCATAAACGACACAAAGGTAATTTTAACTCTAAAATTAGAAAAAAGCATCACGAATACGAAAATTCATGCTCGAAACAATGGAAGAGCGAAGTGATGTTTTTTGTGGGTTTTTTCGGTGAATGGTGGTTGATGAGAGTAGCCGGTGTAGCACCCTAAAATTTGCCTTTCCATTTTTAACCGTAACTGGCTTATGTTTTGTTCATTTGCATTATCATTGTGCATATCATATAATTGGCTTTTGAGACATAGGATCAATTTGTTTCTATGGCTCAAGGTTTTTTTAGGCAAAATACCCTTTTTGGTCCCTTAACTATATTCGTAGATTCAAATTGGTCCCTTAATTATTTTTCGTGTTAGATTGGTCCCTTAACTCTTTAAAATGTGTCATGTTAGTCCTTTTTTTCAAATTAGCGACAAAAAAAAATTAAAAATTGGTTGCTAAATCCGTCGCTAGTTAGACAAAAAAGACCGACATGACATGTTTTAGAGTTAAGGGACCAATATGACACGAAAAATAATTAAGGGACCAATTTGAACCTACGGGTATAGTTAAGGGACCAAAAAGGGTATTTTGCCTTTTTTTTATTACGAGTTTTTAAACAGCAAGCATTAGAGGCTTCAGCAGTTATTTTATGCAGCAATCAGATACCAGATTATATTTTTCAGCAGGTTATTTTGAGTGCAGGAGACAATTCATAGTTTATTTCAGGCGTTATACATGTGCAATATCAAAAGACAAGTATCAGAGGCCAAACTATGCTCAAAACATGCGACAACAGGCAATTCTCCATGTTTCCCTCATTATGGAGACAAAATTGAATTTTTAAAGGCGTTAACTGGTTAGCCATTTGCTAGGCAAAATTGGTTAAGCGGTTAACCAAGGAAAATTTTGTCCAGATTCTTCATTTTTGCAGTGATGCACCATGTGGTCTCAATTTCAATCACCAAATCAATTTTTCACACCAGTAGAAGGATCTAGAAGTGATTTCCAATTTGATTTATTTTCCAATTAATTTAAATTTCCTCCAAATTTCAACATTTTCCACTAATTTCCATTCCTCACACAAACCCACACTCCAAACCACATTTTAATTCCTAACCTAGGGATTATTTAAATAAATTCACTCCAAACCTCTCATAACTCTCACTTATTTTCTTAATTTTCTACACATCTCACTTCAATTCTCCCAACTTTTCGCTCATCCCAAAACCCTCACAAAAGATCCATAGCCAAAAGTTTCACAAATTGTACATTGCAATTTGTAAATTCTTGAGCTAAACCTCCATTGCATCATCATTCTTGGTTCAATTCTGGTTTTACAACTCATTTGGATCTTGAATTAAGTTATTGGAATCACTTTTGGAAGAGCTTTTGCTTATTTGTGGATTATTGCTTGGATCTTCCAGTTTTCTTTCTAGAGCTTCATAGATTCTTGGGTTTCTTTCTTGGATATGTTAATTGTAGCTTAACAACACTCACCAAGCAAATCTCAGCTTTGTAGGTTGGTAAATTCTAGATATAGCTTTAGTTTTGCTTAATCTTGCATTTCACAATGTAGATCCTTGGTGTTTTGATAATATTTGATCCATTACTCGTTTTGATTTTTGATTTTGGTGTTTGTTGAATCCAATGGATGATTGAATACAGTGATTTGACATAAATTTTATGCACAATTGTTTGCTTATTCATTTGGATGGTTGGACTGCTGAAAAGTGCTTTTGGATGCTGAATTTTTCTATCCTAATACAGTGATTAACATAACTTTGTTGCGTGTTATTTGGCTTATTTTCATAGTGTTAACCGGTTAACACCAGGAGGTTAACTGATTAACACTATTGTAGAGTGACATTTTCTTGCATTTTAAAGCTTGTTTGGATCTCCTTCCATCCTTAAACCTTATGGATTGATATGATACATATTTGTGGACTATTTTTGAGCTGTTTCATCATTCTTGATAGCATGCTTGAGTTTCTTTGACACACGACTTTCGGTTTTCGTTGATGAATATCTATGATTGTCGTGTTGCATTTTTGGTGTGACGATCATGTTGCATAATCATTTGTACCATGTCAATTGTTGGTTATTGATGCTTTTCTTGCTGGATGTATGTCATTTGCTCATGCTTGTTTCCGATTCTGCAAACATATGATTGTTTGATTTATTAATTGGTGTTGGATATGCATGATATTCTTGATGAATGATTCGTTGTGTACCATACTTGTTTTGTGCTTGACTGTTAATGCATGTTCTTGGTTGATCCTTATAGTGTCATTTGTTTTTGTTGCAATGTTGATGCATGCAAGCCGCCTGAGCTTTTACACCTGTTGTTCTGGATTTTAGCATGTTGTTAATTATGCGTCTATTTTACCTGCTGCTTTTTACAACTATTATATGCTGAAACATAAGCTGTTAAATGTTGTTGTGCTTACTTGCTGGATTTTTATAGCTGTTTTAAGCTGGAGCACTGTCGTAGGTGTTGTTTTTGTTTTGTTTTCCTTGTTTCATTTTGTTCTTGCATGCTCACTTAAGCCTCCTAGTCCAACTTAATTTTTGATTAAGCTTGGAGTAGGATAGACATTAGAAGTTAATCCATGCTTAATAACATTAGGTTAGTCCCTTTTAACCTCAACCTTAGATCCACTTTTGCATGCTAAAATTAGGATAGAAATTCCTTTCGCATCCCGACCTTAGGGTCATTTTGCATGACAATATTAGGATCGAGTTTCCCCTTAGACCTTTTATGCGTCTTTCTCGCCTTCTCTCTTAAAACAACTCCAAAACATGTAATAAATATAAACGTTGTGTGCCACGAGCCTTAAGTATATGGGAAATGATGAGTGAGGGGCCTCTCCTTGCTTCGCCTAGAGTGTTTAGCATACGTCCCGTCTAGGGGCAATCATGTGACACATTCGCTCTTATATCATAGATTTTAACGCAATTTGAATCTCAAATAAAGTCAATTCACTTCTCTAAAACTCATAAAACAAATTCAAATCATTTTCATCCTTTGAGATCGTTGGTCAAACCATTTTTAGAAAGAGTATGTTATTTTTCTGTTCTACCGCAAATAGGCATCGACCTTAACTGTTGGAATGGGAACTTAACATTGCTCATAAAAAAACGTATCAATTCGTAAGCCAAACTACGAATGCTCTGATTTTTCATACCAGATGAGGATACATAGGCACAAGACCGTGATGTCTTAGTGAGCAACCTTCCCCCCTTTCACCCGTAGTTTTCTGAATTATGTTGACTCTAACTTTCCCATTGCACGAGGGAATACGTAGGCATAGGACGACAAAGTCCTATCGAGTATCCTTTTTTCTTCCCTTCTCGTTCTCGTTTAGCAGTAGGCTTTAGATAATGCACTCTTTGATTAGAACAACAAGCGTGGATCCCGTTGAGTACAATAGATGCGAGGGGTTGTTAATACCTTCCTCTCACGTAATCGACTATCGAACCCATGATTTGGTTTCGATGACCATGTCTTCTCCCTTCTTTGAGGTTTTCTTAGATCTTTTTCTTTCCTTTTGTCAAGATAAATAACGTTCGATGACAACTCTTATGTTTTTTTTGCCGGGTGCTTTTCACAGTTGCAGCAGCTGGCGACTCTGCTGGGGAATCTGGTTCCCTATGCGAGTCAATCCTAATGCTTGTCTGTTTTTGTTCTTTGGGGTGTTTACTTTTTATGACTTTATGTATATTATTTGTTGTATATTATTGCATTTGCATTGTTACATTTGATTACTATTATCATATTGCTCTGTTGTCGCTGCGCTGTTGGGTGAGATTGTTCCATGAGATATAAGCCCACTACCTAGGTTTGAGTATACACTTAATATTAGAGTGGAGAGTAGTGTGGCTTGCGTGGCGTCTGGCCATGTTTAGTTGACACGAAATCGACATTCAGACGAGGTTTTCTTTGGAGATATTCTATCCTGCGCATCTGGTGCAGATGATAGGGTGTTGATAGGGTGAAGATGTAAGGTTTCTGAATTGGAGCGATGAAGATGAGGTAAGGGGTTGGAAGGGATGGTTCTGCTGGAGGAGTATGGTGAAGGTAAGGTTATGTACAACGACGGAGAAAGTGAAGTGTGGGTGGTTCCAATCGTGGTTTTATGGGTGGTGGTGAACGATTGAGAGGCCAATTTAAAAGAAGGAAGAGCTGCTTCCTTTTAGCCTTTGCCTGCTTCTTTTAAAACTGATGATAAGAGAGGATTGACACATAATATTTTGTAACAACTCTTTTTTTATTAATTAATTCTAATTCAAATAATTTCTGATTTTTTATTGGTAGATACAAACACACATGGATAATCATTATGAACCTTTGATTAGTCTTGATTTGAAGGTCAAGATTAAAAGGTTTAATTATTATGCACTGACAGTGTAAAAATGTTTTACACTGTCATTCAATAAGAATATATCATTCTGCCATGTCATATAGT
The DNA here is from genome assembly GCA_963859935.3 of Lathyrus sativus. NCBI lineage: Eukaryota > Viridiplantae > Streptophyta > Magnoliopsida > Fabales > Fabaceae > Lathyrus > Lathyrus sativus. The sequence continues at coordinate 678,827,264 of OZ012738.1, read as the reverse complement.
TAGCTTAAAATTTTCAGTATGACTTGGCAGGATGCATGGTTGTCTTCGGTTGACAGTGTAAAAAAAAATTTACACTGTCAGCGCATCTCCCTTTTTACCTAGATTAAATAAAAGAAACACAAATATTAGTCAACTTAAAAATGTCTAGAATGCCTCTTCTAGATGATTTAATTGATTTAAATCAAATAAAATTCACATCTTTCTAAAGAGACACAAAAAAATAAAATGAAGACATGAAAAATTCTATTTAAAATTTCTGAATATTTTGAAAAAAGAATAAAAATAAAATGACTGAGTATGAATAAAATTTGGGCACAAAAGTGCTAAAAAATTAAAATGAATGCACTAAAATGATCAGCACGGAATAAAATCCTCAAAACGTACACGTTTTGATCAAATTTTGAAATAAAAAATGTCTGGTTAACATGTTAAGGCAGATCAAAAAGTGGCCCAAAAAGTAGTCAAAAAATAAAACGAGCACGCGAAGTTAAACTACACGGACTGTATATTAATAATACTAACATTTGCAATCTCGATTACGCATAATTGAGAAATGATTCACCCTATCTGTTTGTAGATCCAAAAATTTATTTTTCTTGATATTTTAGACATTATGCATGATGAAAAATATGTTATGTTATGTGATTGATGCAAAGTAAAGCAAAGTTGGATTTATGAAAGTTTTAAAAATACCTGGACAAAATTGAGGTATGACAGATTGCAAGACAGAAAAAATCCTCAATATTTTTCTATCTTGAACAAAACATTTTTCTTGCCCTTTGAATCTATCTCACATAATGGTGTTGATGTTGTCGTTGTTGTATTTTTGGAATAACCCTCAATTAAATAAGAGAGCTCAACCTTTGAAGAGTACTCAATTGATAGTTTGCAAGTGCAAAAAATTACTATTGTTTCAAAAAAAGTTGTTTGAAAGGGCATGCAACAAAATTTGGACATCACTGAAGATTTGTTATAAACAATGTAATTTTAAAAAAAAGAATTATTCACTTCAATTTTCGTCAACACCGAGGTGATAGTTAAAAGGAGAAGATAAAAAAACCTCGGTTTTATTAAAACCGAGGTGTTTAATAATCATATTTTACTATAAACCTTGTGGAACCAAATATATTAACATCAGACTTCATTTCATTAAGAATCTTGTGGGAGACAAAGTTATAACATTGGAGCATGTTGCCACAGAGAATTAGCTAGCTAACATCTTTACTAAAGCTTTGGATGCTAATCAATTTGAGGTGTTGAGGGGAAAACTTGGGATTTGAATGTCTGAAGATTTATAGAAGCTAATTTGGTGTGGGAATACTATTCGAGTGAGTGTATGTGTGTTCCCACCAAATAAAGAGAGGTTTTTAAAGCCAACTCTCATTTGTAGCATAATTCTTCAACAAAATCCTGGTATTTTTCTGAATGATGATAAAGTCATAAAAAGGGAGTCTCCTTTGACTTTGCATCACAAATTGTTTGCTGGTGATCATGTCCAAGACATTGACACATCAAATGTTATTGTTGATGATGTTGCTGATGAAGATGTTGAGTCAGATGGCGAGGACCTTGAAGAGGAAGAGGAAGAGGATGATGAGACTATTGAAGACGATGTCTGTTAGTAGTATTCATTTTTTTGTGGTTATGTTTTTCTTTTAAGGGTTAAATGCCCAGGATATTTTTGGCACTTCATGTGCTTGATCTATACTTTAAACTCTTGTTCTGCTTGTGTTAATGTTTGGTTGTTTAGTTAGCTAACTACCTTTGTCATATTATGGCTAAAAAGGGGGAGTAATACTAACTTAACTAACCACTGTTAAACACTCGCTGCTGTTGAGGGGGAGAGTGCTAACCTCTTATTGCAGAAGAAGGAACTGATTGAGGGGGAAGCTATATTATTTTCGTTGCTATTTTGATTTTTGCCTCTAAATTTTTGTGTATTTGTATGCAAGGGTTATTTAGTTAGTTTTAAGCCAAATCTGCCAAAGGGGGAGATTGATAAGTCCAAGCTTTTGAGATTGACATTAATTTTGGTAAAACTAACTTGACAACAAGATGTTGGATAAGATGTCCTAACATGAAGAACAAACTGAAGAACAAAATGTTGGACAAGATGTCCTATCATGATAATTCAACATCTTTGTTTGTTGCTTTGTAGTTTTATCAGGCAGGACAGACGCCTCTTTATCAACATTCAATGAGAAAGAGGTGTTTGTCCTTCCTGATAGGAATGAAGAAGATAATTTGTAACAACTCTTTTTTTTATTAATTAATTCTAATTCAAACAATTCTGATATTTTATTGTGGATACAAACACACAAGGATAATCATTATAAACCTTTGATTAATCTTGATTTGAAGGTCAAGATTAAAGGATTTAATTGTTATGCGCTGACAGTGTAAAAATGTTTTACACTTTCATTCAATAAGAATATATCATTCTGCCATGCTATATAATTAACTTAAAATTTTCAGTATGACTTGGCGGGATGCATGGTCGTCATTGGTTGACAGTGTAAAAAAACTTACATTGTCAGTGCATCTCCATTTTTACCAAGATTAAATAAAAGAAACACAAATATTAGTCAACTTAAAAATGTCTAGAATGCCTCTTCTAGATGATTTAATTGATTTAAATCAATTAAATCAAATAAAATTCACATCTTTCTAAAGAGACACAAAAAATGAAGACATGAAAAATTCTATTTAAATTTTTTGAATATTTTGAAAAAAGAATAAAAATAAAATGACTAAGTATGAATTAAATTCAGGCACAAAAGTGCTCAAAAAATTAAAATGAATGCACTAAAATGATCAGCACAGAATAAACTCCTCAAAACAAAGAGGTTTTGATCAAATTTCGAAATTAAAAATATCTAGTTAAAATGTTAAGGCTAATCGAAATGCGGCCGAAAAAGTAGTCAAAAAATAAAACGAGCACGCCAGGTTAAACTACACGAACCGTATATTAAGAATACTGACATCTGCAATCTCGATTTCGAAACTTTTATCCGATAATTTTACACATAGTTGAGAAACTATTCACCCGATCTGTTTGTAGATCTAAAAGTTTATTTTGCTTGATATTTTAGGCATTATGCGTGATGAAAAATATGTTATGTCTACTTATGAAAAGAACTAATTTAACGGGAATTGTCGCTTTCGCGTATTCAGAATCGAGTTTATCCCCTAATCGATCCCTCTTATTGTCACTTATAAAAAGGTGCACATTGCGTTAAAGTAATAAACCTATTTTTAATAAATATAGTTTCTTAACTTAGTTGAAAAGTATTTTAACCTAGAACTTTTAACAAAGAGAGGTTCATGCGAACTGGACTTTAAACCCACAAGCGCGTCCGAAAATAGTTTTAAAATCGTTTTTCTAAATTAGTAAAATCTCCTACTTAGTTGGACAAAGCGCTTTCTCTTTCTTTGAACAGTTAAGACTAACCTAGTTTAACCAAAGGTTGGACGACTTTCGATCTTACCTAACAGAAATGAAGTACAGAAAACTAGTGTTAAAAATCAGAATAACTCTTAAGTGTTTCTATTGACATTTTGTATGGAGTACTACTTTCACTATGATCCTTACATTATAACCTTTAAAATTTATCCGGACATGGAAATGTAAATAGATATGTTAAATAGTGCAGGAAATTAAATCAGGGCAGGAAAGTAAATAATGCGGGAAAATAAATAATGCAGGAAATAAATAGAAACCTGCTCCAAACAGGAGGTTTTAAATCTAGTACAACTGGAAATAAAAGGCTGGAAAGAAAAATGGCGGCAGGATTAACTTCTACCAGAGTACTCCAAACTCGATTACAGACTCGATCGAAAAATGTGATAAGTCCCTGATGTGAGAAGTTTATCACTTTACAACACTGAAATTATATGGCTTGAGTTCTGTAACTAAGCTTGGATGATTAGAAATGAACAAGAACTCTTCTATTTATAGCCTAAGAAAAATACATGGAAAGTCTAAAGTTCCCCCCAACTTCTTTTGGGAGGGAAAGCATAATACAAGGGTGGCGCCTGCCATACCCTCATGACGCCCACCATGTGAACCAGAAGAGAAAGAAGTGGGGATCATGGCAGTTGACAACAATTGAATCTTATCCAAGTCATGGCTTACCCTATGGCACCCGCCATGGTGGATGCCATGTGTACAATTTCCTTAAAAACTGGTCTTTCTTTGCCCGTTTTCTTCATTTCTTCTCGAGGAGCTCTGGGAGTACAAAATCCTGAAAACAAAACAAAACAAAAGCATAACACAAGAAAACAACAATAAAATCCTAAGAAACATGTGCGATTCGAGTCAAATACATAGTATGATTTAGTGTTATCAAATTTTCCCACACTTAAGCCTTTGCTTGTCCTCAAGAAAAACACTATGACAGAAAAAGTGACATCCACAAATGGTTTGAGCTAAAAGGGCTTCTAAGTTCAAACTAGGATGAAGTGACAGGTACTAACTAAGTGAGCCAAGGATATCGTAATGACACTTTTCTGCAGACCCGGACATAAACTTCACTCCTATACAAACCAATCTATACTATCCCACTGTACCTAAGCTTAATTTTTGCATTTCTTTTTGGGTCCTTTTCATTCCGGCGCAGTCACATTAAACCCGTTATCCGTACATACTCATAGTAAAGTAATCGGTTAGTGATTCTGATCTCATGCATGAGGCTCTGGTACACAAACTGGTGTAACCCCTTTTATTGACCCAAAGATCACTTAATTTTAATTCCCCTACCTCATCATAATTAATTCCCACCTTACACCTTCACTAATCACCACTTGATCATTAATTTCCCTCCAAATTCAAATTCCAAGCCTAATTTTGTTTCCAAACCAAACTCCAATCCACCAAATTTTCCAAGTCTAACTCCTATAAATAGAGGCCTCATTTCCCTCATTTCACAAACTTTTAATAGCCAAATTCACCTTGTCAAATTCTTTCTTGACTCTCTCTTTTTTCTCCAATTACCAAATTCACCAAAGCTCTTTCTTCCTTTGAAAGTTAGTAAGTTCATCACTAGAACTTACTAATCTTTGAGCTAAACCTTCATCCATTCACTTTTTCATCATCAATTTCAGTAGATCAAGGCTTTGGAGTGTGGTTTTTGGAGTTGATTTGAAGGATTTTAATATTTGAAGTGGTAATTTCTTGATCCACCATTATTGCTCTTGATACATCCTTCACAATATGATTTATTGTTGATTCTTGTTGCTTGTTCTTTGGATCTTGCAAACTGTGTTCTATTGGTGTTGATTGTTGTTATTTTACTTGAATTTTTATACTCAATTGCATACTTGATCATGAGGTGTTTGAAAAAGTGATTGATCAAGTTTTGCACATTTTAAAAGCTAGCTTTCTGTTTTTTAACAGGTGTAATCGATTACACAGTGAGCATTTTTCCATTTTTGCTTTGTTTTGGGACTGTTTTGGTTCTTTCTTCTTCTTCTTCCTTTTATTTTTGATTTTTGCATTGGAATACACTTTTAAAGGTCCTTTTCCTCTTTAAATTTATGGGACTTAGGGTGTAGATAAAGTTGGATAAACATTCACTAATTCAAATCTATCTTTAAAATGAATTATTCAATTCATTTTAGGTGCTTTGAGTTAATGATATGTTTAGTGCTATAATTCACAAAGATGAGTGGATGAACTTAAAGATGGAATGATCTTGAACTTGTAATTCAATTTGACATTCCCTCTCCTCTTCTCTTTTTTCTTTTGATAAATGAAAATCTTCGATATCGTTTGAACTTATTTCAAGTTCTTGATGAAGATGAGACTGTTACCTTTTTTTCCGTGCGGTATTGCTTTCGGAGAGTGATTTACATATCACTTCTCTAGCATGCATTAGCACTAAAATTTTTATTAACTGGCCTCAGATAGTCATGGCTTCTACATAAACCCGATTACGGTTGCTTAACATAGTGCTAAATTGTCCCATAATCGGAAAGTGATCATTCGTGGCTCAAGCTTATGTTTGAAAGTCCAAGTATGGTTGATTATTTGTCTTAGGTCCATCACTTATGAAACTTGTTGTTAGGAGGCTTTGATTTTATTAATCCTCTAATGAGTCTTCATTAACTTTGGCCTAAGTGCATGAGTTAACCATCGTTGATCATTTGCTCTAACAACTAATTACTAACTCACTAACAATATTATTATACTAATTTTGTTTATGTTTCCTTCTCGTTCCCTATCTCTCTTTATTTTTTATGCTCCATTTTTATCATCTCATCTCATATTATTGTTTATGCTTCCGCTCTTTTTATTTTGTCCATTTGGACCATATCTTGTTTAAAACACTAATAAAAGACCAAACCTTTAAAAAACTTGGTGCTCATAGCTTTGTGGTTATCCTCTTGAACTATTCTTGGACCCTTGGACTTAGAATTAAGACTCTTTCCCTACGCTTGGAGTATTATGGATCTTTGCTTTTATTTGGCTTGCTCATTTGCTTATGCTTCAAGATTGATGGAATTCTTATTTGGCTTGCTATGGAGTATGCTATAATTTGGTTAGATCCTTCTTATATCTAGCTTTTATTTTGCTTTCTTGGATAGTCACTTCATCTCCTCCCATTCTTAAATTTTCAAAATCTTCTCCCTTTTTCAAAAGTCTTCTTGCTTTCAAACTTCAAACCGTTTTCATAATAAAACCTTGACTTCCGTCAAGTGATTTTCAAACTTTATTTTCTTTAATAAATGTCAATCAATGTTAATCATACTTTGACTAATTTCAAAAAATATTAAAAAAAACACTTAACCTCATTCAAACTTTTTGTGCCTTTGTGCACTTTTCATTTTAAAACTTTTTCATAAGTTTAGACATGAGTCATTTCCATAGTTGGGATGTAATTATCCTATTCCCCCATAGTATTTAAGATGTTGACATTTTCCACTTAGATATGGAGTGATAGACTTGTTGATTTTAATTCAAGCAAAATCCTCAATCTTTAGGTGATTTTCGAATGTTGTCTTATACTTGTGGGCGACTAGTCGTAGTTTTCTCCTTAAAATGATGACTTGTATTTACATTTAAAATCAATCAAAACAAACCATTTTTGTTATTTGTACCACGAACTACGGATTTTTGATCCTATATTTCACTTTGTGGGTACGTAGGCATGAGGCGTTAAGTCCCTCCAAACACAAAAATCTTAAAAAACAATTCCCTTCTCATCTCCCCAATCTCACTTCAAACAAACATTTTCAAACCAAAAACTGTAAATATTTCAAAGGGCTCCTATAGAGTACTATAGACGTTTTGGGTGCTAACACATTCCCATTGCATAACCAACCCCCTTATCCGTTCTCTGTTTGTTCTTGTTTTAGAACTCTTTAGTTTTTGTTCGCTTTTTTTCCTTTCCTTTTGGATAAAATAAAAGTGTGGTGGCGACTCTTGTATTTTTTAGTTAAGTTAGTCAATGGCTTACACTCACAAATTTACCTACTACAATGCTAATATAGTGAGAAAGTACCAGGATTACCATCCTTGTACCATAACCAACAAACTCTTGGATTGAGACCAAAATCACCATTGATCCCTCTCATCCTGAACCCATCTATACCCTGTACAAATACACCTTGGATTTTGCAGCCATAAATATCCTATTTCCTTGAGAATAAATCCAATTGAACTTGGAATGCTCACATTCCTCAAAGAGACATACAAAATATCTTAGTTTGTTAGCTAGCCCAGATGTCATTAACACCTGAAAGACATCAAATACATACTTCAGGAATCCTCAGGTTACTTGCTTCTCAAGCTCCAAACTGATCCACTTCTTTCTAGAGTTACTTGCAGCAGAAGAAATCACCTCTCCACAAGCATTCTAATCTCAACAAGAGTCAGACTACTAGATAGACACCCCATAAACCAAGACATTCTTCCTCTCATCATTCTCCCGTATGATAAGTTAGAACACTTCTAGTTCAACTGGTGAATATCAGCTTCCACAATCTGAATTCTAAGTTCAGAAAACAAGATGATGTTCTAACATCAGTTAGGACATCCGGATCATATCACAGACACCATACACTATGGTTCTTGATACAATAACAACTGGGCTTACTATTTGCATAGTAATCCAACTAAAGATCTTCAAAGAACACAACACCCTATCAGCTTGATCATCAAGAACTTCAGACAACTATAGAGAGAAATAAACTCTCATACTTCCACCAAAGAAAGCTCCTTAAGTGAAGATCCCTTCAACAATCAGCAAGCCAAGAGTAAAACCAGCTCCTTCTTTGGTCTACAACAACTTCCCTTTCCCACAAGGGTAATTTTTTCCACATCCAAGTGTCACAGCTTCCTCCAGCTTTCCAATAGACAAAAAGAAACTCTTGGTCCAACCACAAATCTGGGTCTTCAACAAACATCTTAGATACACTAAGACTATTAAATGTAGCCTCAACTAGCTTCCGCAATTCCCATACATTGCATAGGATTTTTGGAGCATCCATTCCAATCACATCTGAGAAAATTAGCTTTTCTCAAGATGATGTACCTCCACTGTAACCAGATCCCTCATAGGGAACAATTTGATGATAACCCTGATGTTAGAACATCTGGTTTTGACATCAATGTCATGACTTCTAGCTGATGATCTCAAGTATGTCTGACACAGTCTTGATCAACACCCTCTCAGACATATCATCTTGTGAAACTTCTTCATTTCTTCAGAACAAGAGTTCCATGCTCTCATAGACTTGATTAACATATCAAGTTTGAGTAGACATCTTACATCCTGTGTTAATGGTCCACAACCTATCTTAAGACCAGATACATTGAAGAGCATCAGCTACAAGAACTCATCCTTAGAAGAACCAAACATGCCAAAGCCTTATTCTTTAGGAAAGAGTAGTCAATAGCTACAAGAGATCCAACTTTCTTTAAAGAAAGAAATCTTAAAGATGTCAGAGATACTGTCCTAGACACTTATCCAGAACCTCCATGTTGAAATGGATCACATACACCTTTTATCCACTCCACTTTATCACTGTTGTTTTTAGCAAAGATTGGAGGGAGGATGACGAAAATGAAATACCCATAATTGCAAACCATATGCTTTCAGAAAGAATCTCGTCAATGATGTACATGCATTGTTTCAATTCCCCTAAACACCAGAGATATAAGGAGTTAATCCCTAGTCAACCACTTCGAGCCTAGAAGTAGTAGTTTCCTTCGGACTTTCAAACCCTTACACTCGACCTGGGGCAGGGTAGTTGTTCAGTTAATCCAACTACGCACTCGAATAAAAAAAAGCAAAAATCCAAAAGACGACTGTTCATCAATACCCATGACATGGCAGTCACTACCCTCCAACAAAATCCAAAAAAAATCATAAGCCTGCTAAGTCAAACACCTCAAAAGGGGACTTAGGCAAAAATTAAGGCAATCCCGACAGATCTGACAAAGCAAAATCAGTCCATGCAAAAGTTAGGGATCAAAAACAAAAGCAAAAGAGGTCCTCAAACCCTCAACAAAAACAAAAATAAGATTCAATGGCCATCCAAATCAAAGGGTCACTGACATCCATCAAAATAAGGTGACTGCCATTTCGAGCAATTTTTGAACCATCAAGCTTACACCGTCAAGCAGATGCAGAATTAACTGAACATAGGTAGGGAGATCATCGAGAAGAATGGGTGGGTACAAATCAACTTTGAGCCTAATATCCTTTGTTTTATAACCGTGAGCCAGACCACGTTACAACCCTCGAAAGACCTAATTGAGGCGAGGTTTATTCTGAAAGCATACTATCGCAAGGTTGCATAACCTGACTCCCCACATATTTGCTAATCATCAACATTGGTGTCATTATCCCTGCTATATCTTTCACACCAATCAATTCAACACAATGTTTGGACTAAACGGTCCATTCGTTTTCACTATCACGACACTTAAATGAACGACATTTCTTTCAAAACTTGCATAAACTTTGCATTGAGATTACCATTCGTGGATAAACAATGTCAATTGCAAGTTAGTAGTTGGCGTCAAGGAAATTCTAACACAAAGCAATCAAGCAGGACTTGACCACTTCAGCAGTCTGGATCAGAATCGAATATACCATGGAGCCTTATGGATCTAGGACACTGTCATACCGCAAATTGGGAATAAGTCAGTCTGAGGCAAACCCCCAAAGCATCTATTGATTATGGAGCAAATTATTCAAGAACCGGTTAATCAGAAGTGAATCATCTCGAGAATACTGATCAGGGGCAGGCCACCCGGAGTTTCTTTGAGCTAAGGGCAGATCCCTCCAGTGTTCATTCAAGACAAGTTAAGTCGCTTCCACGCTCTTTCAAGGGCAAGCTACTCCAAGAGTATGTCGAAGTCCACTACCATGAGAATCGGTTAAACAATGATGGATCCTTTCGTGGTACCAACCAGGGGCAGGCCACCCAAAATTTATTTAAAGGCAAATCCCTCTAGTGCTCATTCAGGACAGGTTAAGTCGCTTCAACGCTCTTTCAAGAGCAAGCTAATCCAAAAATGTATTGAAGCCAACCACCAAGAGTCAGTTGATGAAGGATGAATCCTTTCATGATAAAAACTCTGGGGCAAGCCATCTCGAGGTCGTCTCATGGCAAGTTACCATCTTTTCAAGATGTACTTTCCCAAAGATCATACTAGGGCAAGTTACCACCTGCATTTCCAATTACCTGTCTGCAATCATACGCATCATACGCATCGCATTCGACATCATAAGCATGCTGCTTCATAATCACTTTTGTATCATATGCATATCCAGAATCATATCCTCCCTCTCCAGCTCTTGCATCTCCGCGGTCTAGCATTTGCATCTGCATTTCTATTTTATGGAACATTACTATCATCAAGCATTCACATATGCGAGCTCAGGTCCAGGATCAATCTCGAAGATTTTCAAGATTATAACCAGCCTAGTCAAGGGCATTCTCCGCAAGACCGTGGGCGTTTCCCACGAAGTTGTGCAACATTTTGAGCTTCAAAGCAACCTTCAGCCCAGTCAGGGGCATCTCTTGCGAGATCGTGGGTTTCTCTCACGAGATTCAAAGGCTATCAAAGCAAAATTCAGCTCAGTCAGGGGCACGTCATTCAAGAATTGTGGGTGTTCCCCGCAAAGTTGTGCAAATTTGGTTGGACAAATTCAAAAGCTTCAAAGTAACCATCAGCCCGGTCAGGGGCATTATCTGCAAAGTCCGTGGGTCTCCCCCCATGAAATTCAAGAATATCAAAGCAAAAATTCAGCCCAGCCAAGGGCGTCTTTTCAAGACCATGGGTGTATACATGACGTATTTAAACCTCGTGGTTAATCAGATCTTCCAAATCAACATTCAGCCCAGTCAGGGGCATCTTCGATAAAGCCTGGTTGTTCCCCAGTGATTGTCTCCAGCTTTCATCAGCGATAAGTGGCAATCTCTTCAGAGAAGCTTATCCTTCATCAACGATAAGTGGCGATCTCTTGGGAGAAGCTTATCCAACTTCAGTGATAAGTGGCAATCTCTTCAGAGAAGATTATCCATCTTCAGCGATAAGTGGCAATCTCTTTAGAGAAGCTTATCTTTCTTCAGTGATAAGTGGCAATCTCTTGGGAGAAGCTTATCCTACTTTAGTGATAAGTGGCAATCTCTTCAGAGAAGCTTATCCTTCATCAATGATAAGTGGCAATCTCTTGGGAGAAGCTTATCCATCTTCAGCGATAAGTGGAAATCTCTTCAGAGAAGCTTATCCTTCAGTGATAAGTGGCAATCTCTTGGGAGAAGCTTATCCGTCTTCAGCGATAAGTGGCAATCTCTTCAGAGAAGCTTATCTTTCTTCAGTGATAAGTGGCAATCTCTTCAGAGAAGATTATCCTTCATCAACGATAAGTGGAAATCTCTTGGGAGAAGCTTATCCATCTTCAGCGATAAGTGGCAATCTCTTCAGAGAAGCTTATCCTTCATTAGTGATAAGTGGCAATCTCTTGGGAGAAGCTTATCCGTCTTCAGCGATAAGTGGCAATCTCTTCAGAGAAGCTTATATTTCTTCAGTGATAAGTGGCAATCTCTTCAGAGAAGCCTATCCTTCATCAACGATAAGTGGCAATCTCTTGTGAGAAGCTTATCCTACTTCAGTGATAAGTGCCAATCTCTTCAGAGAAGCTTATCTTTCTTCAGTGATAAGTGGCAATCTCTTGGGAGAAGCTTATCCATCTTCAGCGGTAAGTGGCAATCTCTTGGGAGAAGCTTATCCATCTTCAGCGATAAGTGGTAATCTCTTCAGAGAAGCTTATCCTTCATCAACAATAAGTGGCAATCTCTTGGGAGAAGCTTATCCATCTTCAGCGATAAGTGGCAATCTCTTGGGAGAAGCTTATCCATCTTTAGCGATAAGTGGCAATCTCTTCAAAGAAGCTTATCCTTCATCAATGATAAGTGGCAATTTTCGCTTGCGCGAAAATAAGGTGCCGGCATGACAGAAGAGTCGCCACCTTTCGTTATTTATCCCTCAGAACGGGAAAGGAAACGATCGGAAAAACCTGACGAATAAGGGCAAGACAAGGTCGTCGCAACCATTGTCTGGGTTCGGGAGTCGGTTACGCAAGGGGAAGGTATTAGCACCCCTCACGTCCGTCGTACTCGACGGGATCCTCGCTTGTTTGTTTACTTGGACGGGTTGGTTATAATCTATCTACCTATCAAGGCTGGCTGAAAAAGAAAAGAAAAATGACTCGGCAAAGCGTCGCGCTTTATGCCTACGTATTCCCGTCTGGAACGAGAAATCAGAGTCAACGTAGTTCGGCTAACTACGGGGGAAAGGTTGCTCGCTAGGACGTCGCATCCTATGCCTACGTACTTTCATCTGGTATGAAAGATCAGAGCAAACGTAGTTCGGGAAACTACGGGTTACCTCCTAAAAGAAGTGTTTTTTTATTATGTTTGCGATTTCAACCGCACTAGAGACTATGACCTGAGAGTGAATGCGTCGCATGTCACCCAAAGGGTACCATACTAGACATCCAGACTGTGGAAAAGAAACTCTCCCACAATCCTTTCTCAGATAGCTTAAGGCTCGTAACGTACGAAAGAAATCATTCATGATTACTGTATCTTAAACTGTTTCGAGATGAGAAGAGAACAGGCCCAACTAGGAGGGAGACTATCAAGTCCTACTGTTATCATGCCCCGGATTCATCCTATGGTTGAGGTTTGAACAGGGAACTCCTAAATGTTGTCATGCATAGGTTTCAACCTAAAAGTCTATCATCAAATCCTCATCAGAGGAAATGAGAGCCCTAAGGGATCATGTCAATGATACACCAAAACAGACAAAAGCATCAGCTTTAACAGTAAAATGCATGCAATGCAAGTGAGGGAGGAAATGTGTGTGGGGCTTCAGCCTCCACAAGCTCGTCTCAACCTCAAGCCAGTCATGAAATGACAGTAATCATACTGAAATAAACAACATGCTATCAAGCAAAAACAGTAAACTGCAATCATACAGACAGAGAATGACATCATGCTATCAAGCAAAGTAAACACATGGGCAAGGGAGTTGGGCTCTACCGAATACCCGCAAGCAAAGCCAAGCAATAACAATACAATCAGATGCACTCATGCTCTTAGACTGAACTTATTCTAAATGGGCTTAGTCTAATGCAACAGACAAATCAGACAAAACACACAATACATCAAAGAAAACAGAAGAAAGCCTCAGCTCCTCCAGCAGCAGCCCAGTCTTCAGACTTCAGAGATCACTTGCTTTCCAGGTATCAACCCTACCACATGAGTATCAACTCATCTTCTCCCTTGAGCTTCAGCTCCTTTGATCAGCTCCACCTTCAGGCTTCACTATCTCCAGGGATCTTCAGGCATCAACTTGATCTTCATAGAGTCTTCAGACTTCAATAATCTTCAAGGAATCATCCTCTTCAAGGCCTTAGCTTCTATCTTCAATGGCTCCAATGCTCCAGCAAACAAGATTCAGTTACCAAGATGAGGTGGGGATGTTACAGTACTCACTGACTTCCAAAGGATGCCATTGAGGACTTAACATCAAAGGAAAGGCTCTCTCAAAGTTCTACCTTATAGGGCAAGGTCACTAATCCCTCCAAAGGAGAGAGGTGAATACCCTTAAGGGACTCTATGTCACAGAGAAGAAAGGAGGTGAGCAAGACACTCCTTGTTTATTGAACAAAGTATTCTACCTAGGGCTCTGCCTATGCACCTATAAACCTATAAACAAAACAACAAAAGCTATGCTAAACTCCTCTGCAAGGTCTTCAAAGCTTCCATGATGATCCACAAGGTCTTCAACTCAATCTTCAAAACTCACACACTCAAAAGAGAAGGAAAGAAAACACAACAATACAACTTATGCCTTTAAGCAACACACATACTATCCATACATTCAAAAATCAATGAAAAATACTAAAACACCATGCAATATTCTAGTAAAATTCTAGGGGATTCTATACATACTTACCCTTAACCCATATATTCCCCATACACTAATTTGGCCTATAAACCCCAAAACAATTTTGTTCAAGTCTACCTATACAACTTAAAACCCTAATTAGAGCACCTAAATGTCTAACAATCAAACTACATCAAATTTTAATCTAACAATCAAGAGATAAATCCTACATGAAACTAGGGTTCAATATCTAATTACACAAAAAAGAATGAATTAAAAAGACTAAAGGAAGGTCCTAAAACAAATTCCACAAAATCATGCACAAAATTAATCCTATTTTAAAAGCTATTTAAGAGAAAATCAATGAAAAATACTAAAATACCATACAATATTCTAGCAAAATTCTAGGGGATCCTATTTAACTACCCTTAAGTCCCATATATTCCCCATAGGCTAACTTGTCCTAAAAACCCCAAAAATAAAATGTTGAAGTTCAAGTATACTACTTAAAAACCCTAATTAAACTATCCTAAGTTCAATTATCTAAACTAATCAAAATTTATTCTAAAAAATCTAGTAATAAATTCTGGGAATACTACAATTCAATATTAATCACCACAAAAAAGAATGGGCAAAAAATCTATTTCTAAGTGTAAGAACAAAAATCTACAAGATCATGGATGAAATGAATGATTAAAAATGTGCATTTATTTGTAAAATATGGAAAAAATGCGAAAAAAATGTAAAATGCAATTTTTATATTTTTTTAATTTTCTAGACATGTTAAGAAAAATGTTAAAAAAAGAATGAGTTAAAAATATGCATTTTCCATTTAGTTATGAATTTTTGAAGATGAATGAAATCTAGGCCGCTGGATTGAGGGACAAAGTCAAATATTCCAACATGAATCAATGGTAGAGATTATCTCTTCTACCTTTGGTCACTTAGGGTTTCTAAAAACAGTTTCCATGCACTTGTCTTCCAGCATCCATAGCTCCCTCATCTCTCCATGAAAACTCACGATCCAAACATCAAACTTGACCTACTCATTTCCCTCTACACAGCCATGGTCATGGATTTCATTAAGACTCACTCCACAAAGAGTTACAAAGCGCGCAAGGTCTGGTACCACTTGTTTCACATGGATATGCATGGAAATGGAATGGGCTCATATTAACCTAGAATGATCTACATCTTATGAGGATTACACTAAGCTAAAGAACTAAGATTATAGTACACTAAGGCATGAGTTCTTGCTCCCTAAACAGAAACGGCCATACAACAAACTTCCATGGAATGCTCTCATACTCACCAAGATTCATCCCTAATTGGTCTCTATCATGCTTACCCTAACAACAAACCTTAACTATGCATAAATAATGAGATTCAAAAGAAAACGCATACCTTGCAAGTGGTGATGGCTATGGTGTTTCTTCTCCAATCCAAGCCTTGGTACTTGCTACAAGTGATCTTCAATGGACCTATGTGCTTCTGTTTGCAGTGGTTCTTGATCACACTTCTTGAATCAACCTATCCAACCCTTCATGCAAGTTGGAGTGAACCTTGTGATTTCATGAACCAGCCACGAATTCTTCTTGATTTTTCTTGCCAAATGCTCAATGTTGATTATAGATGATGATGATGATCAGAATTGTAGTGATTGATGGTGTTTTAATGGAATTTGGAATGAAAATGCAATTTTGGAGTGAAGGAATCAAAGTGTAGTATGCAAGCTTTTAGAATCACCAACCAATGCATGGAGCCACCCTAGGGCTTATATAGATGAGAATAGAAATGTGTGGAAGTTTGTAGAACCTTCCATGAAGTTTCTAGAATGTATCACGTAATGAGATTTTGAATTTGTCATCTTGAGTGAATCTCATGCCATCTCATGATAAACCATGCAATCTTACTTAAATTCTCCCCATATGGTATTATGACATGAAAATAAAGTCTTACAAACCTTTATGTAGCATTTTCTCATCTTTCCTTTTGATGCCTTAAAGTGCACGTAACAAATTTACAAAGCAACTCCAATTTTTAAGCCTAAACTCAAAAATGTGGCTAAACCATTGTTCTCAAAATGATGTTTCCAATCAAAATCATCTATCATATGCCCTATTTTGGATTTGTAGATCTCTCAAACCAAAATCCAATTTCAACTTTTTTAACTTATAAGCCTTTTTCAAGTCATTTTGACCATTTTAAAATATCCATGCTCCAAGCTTTTTCAACAATTCATGACCTTCTTTCTAGACTTAAAATCACATTTTGAACAACTTTCATGTTTCGAGTTTTTCCATTTGAGGCTTGGAAATAGGAGATATGGCATTTGCTTAAAAATGACCTATAACTGACAAATTACCAAAATACCCCTGTCTTGTTCAAACCATAAGTTGAGTTCCACAAATCCTATCAAGGACTTCTACCACTCAAATTAAAGCTAAGAAGATGCCCTTCAACATTCATGTTGACCAAGAAATCATAGGAATCATCCTACTAGGGAAAAAGTTGTCTGCAAGTTGGGTGACTTTCAAGGACCCAGATTCACACACCTCTGCTGACCTGTAATTTGTCAAAACCATAACTTGAGCTCTGCAACTCCTATCAAGGACTTCCACCACTCAAATTAAAGCTAAGAACAAGCTCTACAACATTCATGTTGTGGGGAAGAGGAGATATCAATCACATCTAGAGCTAAAACTGCCTGGAAAATAGGGATCAAATTAGGGTTTTTGCACTGACAATCCTCAGAAACCCTAACTCAAAACTTCTCAAACTCTTCAATCATGATGAGTTGGTCTAGGAATCATCCTTATAACATCTCTATACATCATTCCATGATCTCATGGCCCTTGGATTAGGTCTCAACCTTCTCCAAATCTTCAGCTGATATAGGGTTGGCCCAGTCAAAACCCTAATTCTATCATTCATGGTTGAATCTTCTGAACCCTTGCATAATGACCTCCCTGGGCTTCATGATGGCTATCAAGACATCTCATAGGCTTTCTCCAAACATCAAGTTCATTCTCAAAGTCTCAGAATCATCTGAGGGGCACCCACAACTCTCAAGCTATGAAGCACACAACCCTGGTTCCAACCAATTCCTCTGAAGATCAACTTTCAAACACTAGATGGATAAATAATTGTTGGTCAAATTTTGGGGTGCAACAGCTGCCCCTATTCAAACGGCTTGAACCTGACTGGGTGAGAAGCGAACGGCTCTCACCCAATCAAGGTGCGAGACGATTGAATACCGGTAAACCCGAAAATTTGCCAACTGCACGAGCACACGGTACTCTGCGGGGAACAAATCTTCGAATATTGCAATGCTAGCTGCACGGCCGCTAGCTGGAGAGATACTGATCTGACATCGCCGCCAGTTATCCTCGTTAACTTCTTCTGATATTGCCTTCAGACAACCACATCACCCAACATCGCCGCTGGAAGACTAAACCACCTGACATTATCGTCAAACAAGATTCTGAGGAACGCCCAACATCGCCGCTGGAACACCAAATCATCTGACATCGCCGTCAAGAATAACCATAACTCGGGGAAACAAGCGCCCAACATCGCCGCCGGAGACCTAAACCTGAATCACCAAAATATCCAACATCGCCGCTGGAGAAAATACAACAATGAACAAAATACCCCGCATCGCCGCTGGAGAGAATACAACACTGAACAAAATACCCCGCATCGCCGCTGGAGAAAATACATCTCTAAACAAAGTACCCCGCATCGCCGCTGGAGAACTACACCTGACAGAATACCCTGCATCGCCGCTGGAGAAACACATCTGACAGAACACCCCGCATCGCCACTGGAGAACTAAATCTGTCAAAATACCCCGCATCGCCGCTGGAGAACTAAAGGATCTGCGTCACCTAACATCGCCGTCGGAAGACTGGATCACCTTGACACGCCCAACATCGCCGCTGGAAAACTGAATCTGACATCGCCGTCGGAAACAAACATCCTCTTAGAGACGCTCAACATCGCCGTCGTACAAACATCATCTTTACTGGGGATTTAAAGAGTCTGACCTCGCCGTCAAACAAACATAATTTGACCTTGCCGTCGAATCCAAACGTTCAACCTCGCCGTCGAACAAACATCCAACCTCGCCGCCGGACAAATGATGATCTGACCTCGCCGTCAAATCCAAACGTTCAACCTCGCCGTCGAACAAACATCCAACCTCGCCGCCGGACAACTGATGCAACCCTGAACAATTCTGACCTGGGGTTCACCCCTGGTGAATGGAACAAAAGGTACACTTGCGTATTTGAAACTACTCCGCTGGGACTGAGAGACTTAACCGAGCACACTCTGATCTGGGGGTCACCCTCAGAACCATAACGAACATCGGAATACTGCTGCACGCTGCCCGCCGTAGAACCTCAACATTAAAGATATATGAAACCCTGGCCCCTGGCCACTCTAGATCCGCTGGAAAAAATATTCAAGTATTTCTGAATATGAATGAAACCCTGGCCCCTGGCCACTCCAGATCCGCTGGAGAATCCTCAAGTTCTTCTGAAGAAAGATGAAACCCTGCCCGTCGGCTATTCCAGCTTCAGCTAGAAAAAGCATCCTTGGCCTTCAAGGATGCATAGATCTGCCTTCAGGCAACTCCACCTCCGCTATAGAGCATCCGTGACTTCAGTCAGGGATATATTTCGGCCTTCAGTCCGAAAAATGAATCCTAGGTCATTCATGACCTTGGGGACAACCTTGCCCTTAGGCACCTTCGCTTTAGCTTAGGAAATCTGTGACTTCAGTCAAAGAAATGGTATCCAGAGCCATTCATGACTCTACGGGGATTCAAACACTTTGCCTTCAGGCAAAAACTTCGCTTCAGCTGGAGAAACATCTTCGACTTCAGTCAGAAGAAATACTATTCACTTGATCGCAATCAATCATCACCTCAGGATAACTGACTTGGTCTTCAGGCCAACACGGATCACTTTGAATACAAAATCTTGGAACCTTGTCTTCAGCCACACGTTGATTCATCAACAAGGACATCTGAGCTCACAGGAACCTTCTGATACCGCCTTCAGGCGTTTACGCAGTCAATCTTCAGATTAGACAACACTGTTGGAGCAGACATATCACGCCGCTAAGGACTTCAAGAATCATCTTGAACAAACAAATCCGTCAGGCACCTTCAAGAATCATCTTGTACTGATAACCATTCTGGAGATTTTATTCTGCTGGGTGTTCCAGGAATCTTCCTGGGCAAACCTTGCTGGGGACGCTATTGGGGAGCTCAAGAATCATCCTAAGCGAACAACTCGGGAAGCTGCGCTGAGGTCTTAAGAATCATCTTAAGCAAACGGCCCTGCTGAGGAATTCAAGAATCATCTTGAACTGAAGACTTCGCTGGGGATCTCAAAAATCATCTTGAGCGAGCGACTGTGGGGATTACACCGGGGTCTTAAGAATCATCCTAAGAAAGTGACCTCGTTGGAGAGAAAGTCAGGAATCATCCTGAGCAACTGGTCTCTTGGCTGAACACCTGTAAAACCAGAATGATAGTAACCTGGATCATGCTTATGATGCGTATGCTTCTGCGCCATGCCCCACACGGTGGGAATGATATGCGTTTATGCTAAATGCTGTGCAATCACGCACAATGCTATGCAATCATGCACAATGCTATGCAGTGTTAAATGCTATGTTAAATGCCATGCAGTCATGCACAGTGATGCGATCCCGTCAGCAAAATAAATGCCGAAGGGGAATTCTCCTGTCAAGGAGAAAGAACTACTCAGGTAGAGGAATCATCCTGCTGAGGAAAATGTGGACACGCCAATATCAATCAGGCTCTGTCTGGGGAATTGATCTTCCGCGGACTGCTGCATGGAAAACAACTTCGGTTGATCAGCTGCGGGGGGACGAAGCTCTACGAGAACTCGGACCTGCGGGTATCCATCGCGAGAATAAACTGCGCGGCCGTCTCGACTACTCTTCTGGGGAGGATAACTCTGTGGGGAAACAACTTCAGCTGCTCAACACTCCACTGGGGAAAAACCAATCATGATCTGATCAACTTCCAAGGACTCGGCTCTCTTGGACATCTGCAAACTCGGCTGAGGAAGGAGAAGTCATTCTGCTTCGCTGGAGAGAGCGCGACCCTGGGGAGATACAGCATCAGCTGCCCCACGCTCTGCTAGGGAACATCCACTCAAGGTCCCAACTGCTTCCAAGGATTCTGCTTTTCTGCGGACTCAGCCGGGGAGAGAAATCATTCTACTTCACTGGAGAGTACGACTCTGGTGCGGAATTTCAATTTCGCCGGGGAAGAAAGAATCATCTGACTTCGGGGGAGAGTGCAACTCTGCAGGGGAATACAACGTCATCTGTTCCAACACTCTACTGGGGAAGAGGGAATCATCCAACTTCGGGAGAGAGCATGACTCTGGTGGGGAATCTCCATTCCGATGGAGACTTCAGTCTGGGGAAACGCGAGCTTCGGCATCCGAACACTTCTATGAAATCTGCACTTGTGACCCGGTGCTGGGGAACGACGACATCATTCTTCGGTGCTTGGCTCAGCTGATGAGGTGACGCTCCTTCAGGATGCGTCTGCTTGGGGAAGAGAATCATCTCTGCGTGGGGAGACATATCAATGCTCCCTATTTGCGTTCAGATTCTGCGGAGGAGAGACTACAGAACTCCGCTGGAGGAGGAGAACTCGCCCTGCTTCGGAGATATCAATCCTGGTCTGCTGAGGGTAATCTTGACCCTGATTGGATAAGGGATAAACGCCATCTCAATCTGCTGCAGTCTCAAACTGTACAGTGGGAACAACCTCAAACCGTACATCTCTGCTGAGAAACAATCCTGGTTCAACAGCGTCAACACAGGGAATACAGGCTACCAATCATGGAGTCAAGTAACAGGTTATGCTGTAGGTTAACGACCCAATGACCGCAAGGCTTCTTCAGAAGGCTCTGGCTTTGGCAGGGTAATGACACGATTCCCCGATACTCAATTCTTGCTAGGGTGAACAAACTCATTTGAACAACTTGCCCCAGCGCAATTCAACCTGCCCCAATCCGACCTTTGGGAATAATTCATTCTGAGCCGAAAACAACTGGCAACAAGACAATCTTCAGAGGGCTTGCCCCAGCATCTGCACAACGGGAGGATTCATCCTCAACTAATAAACTCTCAGCATGGTCGGCTTCAATATCTCTGAAGTAGTTTGCCCCTGAGCGAGCGATGAGCGACTCAACATGCTCTGATCGAACACTGGAGGGATCTGCCCTTAAATTGCAAGAATTCTGGATAACTGCCCCTGATCGGGTCTCGAGAAGATTCACTTCCGATCAACCGCTTCTTGCATAAACTGTCCCATAATCAACTGATACCCCGGGACTTGCCCCCAGACAAACTGATTCCAAACTTGCAGGAAGTCGATGCCCCAGATTCACAGGGTTTCACAGCATACCATTCTGACCCAGACCTCTGACGATTCAGTCCTGATTGACTATTCCCTGCTGAAGTTCCTTCGTATCAGCTACTAACCTGCAACTAAAATTGTTTATTCACGAATAGTAATTTTAATGCAGTGTTCATGCAAATTTCGAAAAAATGTTGTACTGTCACTCATTTACGTGCATATGATTGTGAGTGACGAATGAAACAAAGTTCAAACGTAGTGCTTACGTGGTCAGTGAAAAATGCAATAAGGATATGATTAGCAAATCATGAAGGAGTCAGGTTACTCAACCTTATCGTAATGCGCTCTCAGAATAAACCCTGCCTCAATTAGGTCTTTTAAGGGCTGTATCATGGTCGGGTTCACGGTTAGTGAAACAAAGGATATTTGGCTCGAATTATGATTTGTACCCACCCCGTCTACGTGATGTTCTCCGATCCTAAAGTCCAGTTAACTTGGCTCGAGCGCTCGCCTCTTCGAGAGGTATGTTTGAACATTGGGAACAACTGGTTAAAGAATTCACAAGGCGTTTCGGAGTGACAGTTACTCCTTTTTCGTTTTCGGTGTCTGTGTCTACACGACTTCGTCCTTGTTTGAGGATTTTTCTCTTTTATAATCCTTTCTTTTTCATTCATTTTTTTTATTCCCTAATTTTTGCCTGGACTGACTCCTTTTGAGTTCTTTTTGATTTTTCTTTTTGAAGTCCAGCGGGATGCCCTGATTTTTTGCCTAAGTATTTGCTTTCTAGCTTTTCCTTTTTTACTTAGCGGGCTTTCTTATTCCTTTTTTTTCTTCTTTTGGAACGAGTCATGCGACACCGGTTGTCTTGATTGCTCCGAAAGGATTATAACTGTCTCACTCCTGATTGGTGAGGTTTAACCATTGTGGTTGATGAGGTACGACCTCTGGAGAGGGATATGATGTGATTGGTCCTCGAAGGGCAACACTCCTCTATGAGACTTGAACGCTCGATCAAGCTAACTGACAACTACCCTGCCCCAGGTTAAGATATGAGGGTTTAAAAATCCGAAAGAAACTCCTACTTCTCGGCTCGAAGTGGTTAACAAGGGATTCTCTTCCTTATCTCTCCGGTGTTTAGGGATTTGAAACAATGCCTTATACGTCATCGGCTAGGTTTTATCAGAAAGCAATACGATCATTGGCTATGAGTATCCAGTTTCATCATCCTCCCTCCACTCATCGCTAATCATAGTAATAAAGTGGAGTAAATAAAATGCAAGTGTCAGTGCAATGCAGTAAATGAGTGACAACGACATAATTAGTTCAGAAAAATGCATAGTCACTTTATTAACATCACCATTCGAAACATACAATGTTTAACAGCAGGTAGTAACTAACAGAAAAGAAACTACAAATGCAAATGGTAAAAAGTCCGAGGACTGCCAATGTTGAGGACGTCTGCCTGTCTGGATCACTGGCTTTTGGAAATAACCCTCTGAATCTGCGAGCTCAGACAGCTGAGAAGTTGTCACGTACAACCAAAACTCCACCTGGAAAGGAAATACACCCTTGGTCGATCAATTGCTGCACTTTCGCCTGGAAAGCCTTGCAATCCTCAGTTGAATGCCCTGGAGATCCACCATGGTAACCGCATTGAACATGAGGATTGTACCCTGGAGGGTAAGGCTCTGGCACGGGCTTGAGAGCTTTCGGTTCCACCAAGGAATTCTGAATCAACAGTGGAAGAATCTGGCTATACGGCACAGGCACTGGATGGAAAGAAGCATTCCTTTGTTCCACGTGGTTGCGAGGTCTCTTGTGATCCTGGTGCTGGTATTCCTTCCGCCCAGGAGCAAGAGGTCGTCGTTTCTGAGTGGTAACGATCTCTTGTTTAGACGCTTGCGTCCTTGAGCTTGATCCAGGAAGAAACTGCGAGCGAGGCGATTCAGTCACCAAAGGTCGCGGGACATATTCCAGATCTTTCTCAGCTTCAGGCAAAGGAGTGGAATCATTCACCTCTCCTACAGGGTACGGGATGAACTTTCCCGATGCTCTTATGCCGCCCGACACAAGCCTAATTGCCCTCGAGTCAATAAGGTCTTGAATCTTATTCTTGAGAGCCTTGCACGTTTCAACATGGTGCCCTGGTGCTCCTGAGTGGAAATCACAACGTATGCTGAGATCAACGTCTGGTGACACATCATCTGGCGGATCTGAGGTCCGAAGCTTGAGAACACGGTTCTGAACCAACAGTGGCAACAACTGGGCATAACTCACAGGTATTGGGTCCATAGTTCTATCAAGTAGCTTCTTCTTTTGACTATAACCTCCAGGGTTATTCTGAGATGCTTGGCGCGGCTGCTGATGAGACAGGCCTCGAGCTTCATGCTGTGTAGAGGGTCCATGAGGTCCACTTGGCTTCAGCACAGGTGGCACTGACGGTAACGGGGGAAGCACTTTGGGCTCCACCTTGGGTGCTTGACCACTCTCCTTATTTAGCATACTTCTCACCACTCCCATGAGAAAGCTCAACTGGTTCTGCAGCTGCTGATTCTCCTCTCTGAGTACTTGCTGGTCCAGACGCACTGCCTGTATGTCATTCATGACCTGCCCCAGCTGGCTTTGGATTTTCCCCAGTTCAGCTTGTATCTGCTCCATTAGTCTGAGCTGCTCGATTCTGAGTCAAACCTGCAAACACAAGGGTTAGAAGACAAGCCCCGACTTCTGTCATGCAAGATGAATTATGCTAATGCCATGGGTGTCTGTACGTTTAGGAGATCACCCCTAATTCTGGTGTCGACGTGCCAACATAGTGTCAATGCAATGATAAGACTGGATCCATTCATGGAAGAAAATATCTCATCTTGCTCGGGACACCAAAATCAGGGTACGAAACGCGCCTACAGCACAGACACATGCTAATGGAATGCAAACATGAATATGCGAGCTAATGCAAAATGCAGTCACGCAATGATATATCCAGGTGGCTGCTGCGGAGATTCGGTATCAACAGTCACTGATGAGAAGGAAACCCCGGTGTAAACCACTGATCTGGTCTGCTGAGAATAACCATCTGATAGGATCGAGATCAAAATTCTGCTCTGTCAAGAGTAAGTGCATGATAATAAGGACCCCGGGCGCAAGATCAAGGAACATCTGTTGAAGTCTTCAGACCCCAAATCAAAATCTGCCCTATCAAGAACAAACACACAGCTGCTGATGAGATCTTCAGACCTCACTCAAAATCTGCCCTATCAAGAACAAATAACATCTGCCGATGAGGTCTTCAGACCTCACTCAAAATCTGCTCCATCCAGAACAAACCACCGATGATAACATACTGATCAAAGCCTGCTCTATCAAGAACAGACAAACACCCGGCGACAAGATCCTCTGATCAAAAACCTCTTGCTCTATCAAGAACATGTCTGCAACTGAGAACCCAACATAACTGATTTACTGTCAAGAAAACCAGGTAGTCTGAAGGTCTAAGTTTCCTGCAATAAACCCAGTCCCACTCACAGGTATGAACCTAGACTGACTCAAGGTACGGCATCCTATGCGTTCATCAGCGTCACAGACTTTCAAAACTGATGATACGATTCCCAGAAGGAGTGGCATCATCAAGTCCTGAAGAGGCCTCACTTAGCTGAATCACAAATGATCGGTCCCCAGAGTCGACAATCCACCAAACTAGCAACCGTCTCAACCCAAAGGGTTGAAAGTGAAGCCAACCGGATGAACCTCGTCTGAGCGTGGATTTCATGAGACACTAGTGCCTGCAAAGCAAGCACGCGCCCACTAATTTCCACTCTAAGTCTATGGTGCACTCAAGCCTGGGTCTGGCTTCTCACTCAATCAGAACTCCCATCCCACAACAGCACAAATAATCATATTATACTGGAACATAAAATGCGGGAAATAAAGTGCGAGAAGTAAAAATGCGATAAATAAACGCAACCCAACAGGTAAACACACAAACGGTAGGATTGACTCTCTTAAGGGACGTTGGATCCCTAGGAAACTATCAATATCCCCAGCAGAGTCGTCAGCTGTCGCTTGCGCGAAAATAAGGTGCCGGCATGACAGAAGAGTTGCCACCTTTCGTTATTTATCCCTCAGAACGGGAAAGGAAACGATCGGAAAAACCTGACGAATAAGGGCAAGACAAGGTCGTCGCAACCATTGTCTGGGTTCGGGAGTCGGTTACGCAAGGGGAAGGTATTAGCACCCCTCACGTCCATCGTACTCGACGGGATCCTCGCTTGTTTGTTTACTTGGACGGGTTGGTTATAATCTATCTACCTATCAAGGCTGGCTGAAAAAGAAAAGAAAAATGACTCGGCAAAGCGTCGCGCTTTATGCCTACGTATTCCCGTCTGGAACGAGAAATCAGAGTCAACGTAGTTCGGCTAACTACGGGGGAAAGGTTGCTCGCTAGGACGTCGCATCCTATGCCTACGTACTTTCATCTGGTATGAAAGATCAGAGCAAACGTAGTTCGGGAAACTACGGGTTACCTCCTAAAAGAAGTGTTTTTTATTATGTTTGCGATTTCAACCGCACTAGAGACTATGACCTGAGAGTGAATGCGTCGCATGTCACCCAAAGGGTACCATACTAGACATCCAGACTGTGGAAAAGAAACTTTCCCACAATCCTTTCTCAGATAGCTTAAGGCTCGTAACGTACGAAAGAAATCATTCATGATTACTGTATCTTAAACTGTTTCGAGATGAGAAGAGAACAGGCCCAACTAGGAGGGAGACTATCAAGTCCTACTGTTATCATGCCCCGGATTCATCCTATGGTTGAGGTTTGAACAGGGAACTCCTAAATGTTGTCATGCATAGGTTTCAACCTAAAAGTCTATCATCAAATCCTCATCAGAGGAAATGAGAGCCCTAAGGGATCATGTCAATGATACACCAAAACAGACAAAAGCATCAGCTTTAACAGTAAAATGCATGCAATGCAAGTGAGGGAGGAAATGTGTGTGGGGCTTCAGCCTCCACAAGCTCGTCTCAACCTCAAGCCAGTCATGAAATGACAGTAATCATACTGAAATAAACAACATGCTATCAAGCAAAAACAGTAAACTGCAATCATATAGACAGAGAATGACATCATGCTATCAAGCAAAGTAAACACATGGGCAAGGGAGTTGGGCTCTACCGAATACCCGCAAGCAAAGCCAAGCAATAACAATACAATCAGATGCACTCATGCTCTTAGACTGAACTTATTCTAAATGGGCTTAGTCTAATGCAACAGACAAATCAGACAAAACACACAATACATCAAAGAAAACAGAAGAAAGCCTCAGCTCCTCCAGCAGCAGCCCAGTCTTCAGACTTCAGAGATCACTTGCTTTCCAGGTATCAACCCTACCACATGAGTATCAACTCATCTTCTCCCTTGAGCTTCAGCTCCTTTGATCAGCTCCACCTTCAGGCTTCACTATCTCCAGGGATCTTCAGGCATCAACTTGATCTTCATAGAGTCTTCAGACTTCAATAATCTTCAAGGAATCATCCTCTTCAAGGCCTTAGCTTCTATCTTCAATGGCTCCAATGCTCCAGCAAACAAGATTCAGTTACCAAGATGAGGTGGGGATGTTACAGTACTCACTGACTTCCAAAGGATGCCATTGAGGACTTAACATCAAAGGAAAGGCTCTCTCAAAGTTCTACCTTATAGGGCAAGGTCACTAATCCCTCCAAAGGAGAGAGGTGAATACCCTTAAGGGACTCTATGTCACAGAGAAGAAAGGAGGTGAGCAAGACACTCCTTGTTTATTGAACAAAGTATTCTACCTAGGGCTCTGCCTATGCACCTATAAACCTATAAACAAAACAACAAAAGCTATGCTAAACTCCTCTGCAAGGTCTTCAAAGCTTCCATGATGATCCACAAGGTCTTCAACTCAATCTTCAAAACTCACACACTCAAAAGAGAAGGAAAGAAAACACAACAATACAACTTATGCCTTTAAGCAACACACATACTATCCATACATTCAAAAATCAATGAAAAATACTAAAACACCATGCAATATTCTAGTAAAATTCTAGGGGATTCTATACATACTTACCCTTAACCCATATATTCCCCATACACTAATTTGGCCTATAAACCCCAAAACAATTTTGTTCAAGTCTACCTATACAACTTAAAACCCTAATTAGAGCACCTAAATGTCTAACAATCAAACTACATCAAATTTTAATCTAACAATCAAGAGATAAATCCTACATGAAACTAGGGTTCAATATCTAATTACACAAAAAAGAATGAATTAAAAAGACTAAAGGAAGGTCCTAAAACAAATTCCACAAAATCATGCACAAAATTAATCCTATTTTAAAAGCTATTTAAGAGAAAATCAATGAAAAATACTAAAATACCATACAATATTCTAGCAAAATTCTAGGGGATCCTATTTAACTACCCTTAAGTCCCATATATTCCCCATAGGCTAACTTGTCCTAAAAACCCCAAAAATAAAATGTTGAAGTTCAAGTATACTACTTAAAAACCCTAATTAAACTATCCTAAGTTCAATTATCTAAACTAATCAAAATTTATTCTAAAAAATCTAGTAATAAATTCTGGGAATACTACAATTCAATATTAATCACCACAAAAAAGAATGGGCAAAAAATCTATTTCTAAGTGTAAGAACAAAAATCTACAAGATCATGGATGAAATGAATGATTAAAAATGTGCATTTATTTGTAAAATATGGAAAAAATGCGAAAAAAATGTAAAATGCAATTTTTATATTTTTTTAATTTTCTAGACATGTTAAGAAAAATGTTAAAAAAAGAATGAGTTAAAAATATGCATTTTCCATTTAGTTATGAATTTTTGAAGATGAATGAAATCTAGGCCGCTGGATTGAGGGACAAAGTCAAATATTCCAACATGAATCAATGGTAGAGATTATCTCTTCTACCTTTGGTCACTTAGGGTTTCTAAAAACAGTTTCCATGCACTTGTCTTCCAGCATCCATAGCTCCCTCATCTCTCCATGAAAACTCACGATCCAAACATCAAACTTGACCTACTCATTTCCCTCTACACAGCCATGGTCATGGATTTCATTAAGACTCACTCCACAAAGAGTTACAAAGCGCACAAGGTCTGGTACCACTTGTTTCACATGGATATGCATGGAAATGGAATGGGCTCATATTAACCTAGAATGATTTACATCTTATGAGGATTACACTAAGCTAAAGAACTAAGATTATAGTACACTAAGGCATGAGTTCTTGCTCCCTAAACAGAAACGGCCATACAACAAACTTCCATGGAATGCTCTCATACTCACCAAGATTCATCCCTAATTGGTCTCTATCATGCTTACCCTAACAACAAACCTTAACTTTGCATAAATAATGAGATTCAAAAGAAAACACATACCTTGCAAGTGGTGATGGCTATGGTGTTTCTTCTCCAATCCAAGCCTTGGTACTTGCTACAAGTGATCTTCAATGGACCTATGTGCTTCTGTTTGCAGTGGTTCTTGATCACACTTCTTGAATCAACCTATCCAACCCTTCATGCAAGTTGGAGTGAACCTTGTGATTTCATGAACCAGCCACGAATTCTTCTTGATTTTTCTTGCCAAATGCTCAATGTTGATTATAGATGATGATGATGATCAGAATTGTAGTGATTGATGGTGTTTTAATGGAGTTTGGAATGAAAATGCAATTTTGGAGTGAAGGAATCAAAGTGTAGTATGCAAGCTTTTAGAATCACCAACCAATGCATGGAGCCACCCTAGGACTTATATAGATGAGAATAGAAATGTGTGGAAGTTTGTAGAACCTTCCATGAAGTTTCTAGAATGTATCACGTAATGAGATTTTGAATTTGTCATCTTGAGTGAATCTCATGCCATCTCATGATAAACCATGCAATCTTACTTAAATTCTCCCCATATGGTATTATGACATGAAAATAAAGTCTTACAAACCTTTATGTAGCATTTTCTCATCTTTCCTTTTGATGCCTTAAAGTGCAAGTAACAAATTTACAAAGCAACTCCAATTTTTAAGCCTAAACTCAAAAATGTGGCTAAACCATTGTTCTCAAAATGATGTTTCCAATCAAAATCATCTATCATATGCCCCATTTTGGATTTGTAGATCTCTCAAACCAAAATCCAATTTCAACTTTTTTAACTTATAAGCCTTTTTCAAGTCATTTTGACCATTTTAAAATATCCATGCTCCAAGCTTTTTCAACAATTCATGACCTTCTTTCTAGACTTAAAATCACATTTTGAACAACTTTCATGTTTCGAGTTTTTCCATTTGAGGCTTGGAAATAGGAGATATGGCATTTGCTTAAAAATGACCTATAAATGACAAATTACCAAAATACCCCTGTCTTGTTCAAACCATAAGTTGAGTTCCACAAATCCTATCAAGGACTTCTACCACTCAAATTAAAGCTAAGAAGATGCCCTTCAACATTCATGTTGACCAAGAAATCATAGGAATCATCCTACTAGGGAAAAAGTTGTCTGCAAGTTGGGTGACTTTCAAGGACCCAGATTCACACACCTCTGCTGACCTGTAATTTGTCAAAACCATAACTTGAGCTCTGCAACTCCTATCAAGGACTTACACCACTCAAATTAAATCTAAGAACAAGCTCTACAACATTCATGTTGTGGGGAAGAGGAGATATCAATCACATCTAGAGCTAAAACTGCCTGGAAAATAGGGATCAAATTAGGGTTTTTGCACTGACAATCCTCAGAAACCCTAACTCAAAACTTCTCAAACTCTTCAATCATGATGAGTTGGTCTAGGAATCATCCTTATAACATCTCTATACATCATTCCATGATCTCATGGCCCTTGGATTAGGTCTCAACCTTCTCCAAATCTTCAGCTGATCTAGGGTTGGCCCAGTCAAAACCCTAATTCTATCATTCATGGTTGAATCTTCTGAACCCTTGCATAATGACCTCCCTGGGCTTCATGATGGCTATCAAGACATCTCATAGGCTTTCTACAAACATCAAGTTCATTCTCAAAGTCTCAGAATCATCTGAGGGGCACCCACAACTCTCAAGCTATGAAGCATACAACCCTGGTTCCAACCAATTCCTCTGAAGATCAACTTTCAAACACTAGATGGATAAATAATTGTTGGTCAAATTTTGGGGTGTAACAGCAATCTCTTGGGAGAAGCTTATCCATCTTCAGCGATAAGTGGCAATCTCTTCAGAGAAGCTTATCCTTCACCAACGATAAGTGGTAATCTCTTGGGAGAAGCTTATCCATCTTCAGCGATAAGTGGCAATCTCTTCAGAGAAGCTTATCCTTCATCAACGATAAGTGGCAATCTCTTGAGAGAAGCTTATCCATCTTCAGCGATAAGTGGCAATCTCTTCAGGGAAGCTTATCCTTCATCAACGATAAGTGGCAATCTCTTGGGAGAAGCTTATCCATCTTCAGCGATAAGTGGCAGTCTCTTCAGATAAGCTTATCCCCCTACATCCTTTTGGGTGTTAGGTTTGTTTGTATTTCACTTCTTAAACTTTTATTTTTCTTTTTCAGACAAATTCAGGGTCCTTTTTTATATCTAATCACCTTCTACCTCGAAAGAAAGAACGCTGTAGCAATTCATCTTGCTAGGCTTAAGCCGATTAGATAGGGGCATCTGTCATACCCCAAATTTGTCCCACCTGCATATAAATTTTTCATCTGGCAATTATTCAAAGAGAAAAATATATGTTGTTTGCCTATTGCCTAAAATGACCAATCAAGAATAAATGTACAACACTTGTTGAAGTTCATTTGTGGTTTTGACTTAATTGGTTGTTTAGACAAGAGAGAGTGAATGTACAACACTTGTTGAAGTTCATTTGTGGTTTTGACTTAATTGGTTGTTTAGACAAGAGAGAGTGCTTCATGATCGATTTATGGAGGGGCTTATGGTGAGGGTTTTGGTTCATCAAAGGTGACTTGTAATGCTATGTTTCAAAGACTAAGTTCAACTCATAATTTTTCAAGGGGCTTTCCACTATTCCAATCCATTTGTAAACCCAATTCAAGTTTAATCCATATTCAAATATCAATTTTCTATCCATTTTCATTTATCCATATTCTTTGAATCCATTAGTAGCCATTTAAATTCAAATCCATATGCCATCTTTCAAGTCCACTTCAAATTTTGTTTGAGTGTTCTTTTCCAAAAACTCCAATGTTAAGTTTCATTCAAAATCCAAAGACTTCTCACAGTTAAGGTTTCAATTTTGGTTTAGAAATAAATAGGAGGTGCAAGTGTAATTTGTTAAGCCTATTACAGATAAAAAGAAGATTCAAGAAAAAAAGGTTACATTGGATCATGAGGTTTTAAGAAGTACAAGCCTATTTCCATTGCAAAAGGTCATAAACAATGCCCATTTCAAGAGCCTATCTTTTTTTCCTTCAAACCCACCTTTTTACAATTTTTTCTTTATAATAAATAGTATACATGTTACATATCACGGCCCACACCAAATGAAAAATTCTTGCCAAGATGTGTTCATAACATCACCATTCTCCACTCCAAGCTTGCGGTGGCTTTCATCACAAGCCTACCCCACCATGAGTCTTTCATGTGCTGCAACAAATAATAAACAACAAACAAAAGAAAACTTTGTCCAAAATTCTTATCACACTATACACCATATGTTCCTACAAGAAAAAAGCATCACGAGGAAGTTACAGCCCTTCACACGTAAGTGGTAGCTCCATCATCTGTAAAGTAACTCCAATTTGCCATAGCAGACAAACTTTGCAATAATCAAAAGAATCTGACCATTTCAAAAATGTGACTATTAAATAAGGAAAGGTGTAGAGAGACGAAGGGAAGATAGGCGGGACCTGCATAATTTTTTAGCTAAAGACAAAACACAACAGTCGTACCTGCTCTACCACACCACACAAAACCAACAAAAACCTGCAACTTGTACCGCGCTGAAAACAACACCAGCACAAACCAAACCATTTTGCTACCACCTTTACAAAATTGTACCATGCCTGCTACTACTTCATAACACATCAGACAATACCTGCATTGAAAATGACCCATCACACAAGACAAGTTCAGAATTCTGCACAGCCAGCCACTAGAGGGTGCGAAAAGCAACGGAAAAAAAAGAGAAATGTAATTACCTCCTTCTGCACATAAAGAGGCCTATAACCCTTTAGTGAAAGGGGAAAAAAGAACCAACCTCACATCATCTCCTTGAATCTCTCCTCAGTTTTTCCCCTGCTCCGCCTCAATCACAATAAAAACCCTCTGCAAAAACTTGGTACTCCCAATCAATACCAATCTTCCTTGACTTCCTTCAAACAACAACCATTTCAAATCCAATAAGAACAGAAGGAACACAAACTTAAAAACCCATCCCTCTCCATTAAATCAACAACAAAAACGAACCATCATCTTCCACTTCTAACCGAACACACCAAAATTTTCCTCCCTTTTCATTTCATAAACACACACACAACAAAGCCTTTCATCAACTCCATATACATAAAACCATAAAACAACAAGACCAAAAATCTTCAATCACTAACCTTCAACAAACTGAGCTTCAAGAACTCACCCCTTCGGCACCTTTCTTCGAAACCTTCACCGAATTCCTCCACAAGCAGTGATCACAACAACTCAGTTTCCCACCTTTATAACAAAAACTCAGTTGCAGTGGTTCAAATTTGAAACATAAACAAAGTCATAGCTCACAACAAACTTCAGCAGCAATAATCTTCGGCAAACTCAACAACACAACAACATCACAGAACCTGTTTCATCTTCCCTTTCCGCCATTGTTTACAAACCTTCAAACTTTCACTTTCTTAAAAAAAACTAAACCCTCTCCATTAAACTCCAGACTACTGATCGCACTAAAATTCACCGTATTTCTGACTCCGATTTCGCATGCATTCTTAGCTTTTATTGTTGTTTTGCTTTGTTATTGCTTTGTTTTCTTATGTTTTCAGGTTTTTATAATAATCGGAGCTGGAATCGGGAAAAGGAGCGAAAAAGGAGTGAAAACGGACGAAAACCTAGAAATTCAGCATTTTGCACTTACGGCACCCACTGTGGCGGGCGCCATGGGGTTAGCCATGACGTGGCCACGTCTCAAGACCACTCCTCAACCTCCAAGACCCACGATCCCCACTACATCATCCCCTGTAGGGACCGTGGCGGGCGCCATAGGCCTGTGGCGGGCGCCACAAGGCAAAAATCTATAACCTCCACTTTTTAGTGGAGGGGCGTCCCGGTCATTTCGCACTTCCAGTTTCTCCTATAAATAGGACCTTAGATTTTCGTTTTTCTTCATCCAGAATTAGAATTCTCTAGGCATATATCAGTTATAAAGCAGTTGCCATTCCACATCGGGGTGCCTCTGCAATCGAGTGATCGAGTCTGTAATCTGTCTGTGGTTCGAGTTTTGGAGCACTCTGGAGGAAGTTAATCCTGCCACCATTTTAATTCCAGTCAGTATTTTATCTTTCCGCATTGCTTTACTTTTATTTATTTTCTCGCACTTTACTTTGTTTATTTCCCGCACTCGCACCTTTACGTTGTTTACTTCCCGCACTCGCACCTTTACGTTGTTTACTTCCCGCACTCGCACATTTACTTTGTTTACTTCCCGCACTCACTTTAAATTACTCATATGAAAAACTATAAAAAGAATATTTACTTTATCATGTCTAACTAATCCCATAAAGGTTAGAATGTAAGGATCGTAATTAAACCAGTAATCAGTATAATTGTTCGTGGAAACACCTAAGGGCTATTTTATCTTTCAATTCAAGTAATTGTTTTTAACTATTTCAAAAACAGCCAAAAGCGCTTTGTATAGTTCATTAGGAGTTTTTAGATTAAAAAGAAAAGAGATTTTAAAACGATTTTCGGACGCGTTATGAGATTTAGAGTCTGGTTCATAAGAGCCTCTTTTTGCTAAGAAGTCCAGGTTAAAATACTTTTCAACTTTGTTAAGAAACTATATTTCTTAAAAATAGGTTTACTACTCTAACGCAGTACGCACCTTTTTATCCGTGACAATAGGAGGGGTTGATTAGAGAGTACAACTCGGTTCTGAATACGCGAAAGCGACAGTTCCTGTTAAATTAGTTCTTTTCAAAGGAGAAAACATTGCCCATAAGTAGTTCCATTAACAAGTACTGGATTATCATTGATTACGTGAATTACATTCGAGCCTGTCTTTTATTTATTATTTAAAATTATAATTTTATTTACCATTGCACCCTTACTAAAACCCTTAAAAATAGTTGCCTTAGATAAACACCATAACAACAGGTACGATAGATTGACACTTGGTCTCTGTGGATTCGATAATCTTTTATATTACTTTGACGTGATTCGTACACTTGCGAAAAACACGCATCAAGTTTTTGGCGCCGTTGCCGGGGACCAATATCGTCAAATTTCATTACCCTGTAGTTATACCATTTAGACTAAGGTTGTTACCCACCGGTCAATGCGAAAGACTCGCAGTGCCGGAAGTTTAGTAGACCCTCTAGCTGAACCTGAACGTTACGATCGCGCACGTTTATTTTTCCATAGGAATAGGAGAGCTATGGCCGAAGATCAAAATCGAAGACCTCTTAAGGACTTCGCCCAACCATCAAACGAGGAACCTAGTTCCAGTATAGTAAACCCCGCTATCCCAGCCAATAATTTTGAACTTAAACCATCCCTGCTGCAATTAGTGCAACAGAGACAATTCGCAGGTCTCGCTACTGATAACCCAAACCAACATTTAAAAAACTTTCTTCAGTTAGCAGACACCTTTAAAACCAATGGAGCTTCTCCTGAGGCAATACGCTTAAGATTATTTCCCTTTTCCCTCAGAGATAAAGCTCTATCATGGTTAGATTCCCTTCCACCCAATTCAATAACAACTTGGGATGACCTTAGAAAAGTTTTCCTTGCTAGATATTTTCCCCCAAGTAAGACCGCTCTTCTTCGAAACCTAATAACTAGATTTACCCAACACCAAGGAGAGTCGTTGTTCGAAGCCTGGGAGAGATATAAAGAACTATTAAGAGCATGCCCACACCATGGCCTAGAGAATTGGCTAATCATCCAAACCTTCTATAATGGACTTCTTTATAACACTAAAATGACCATCGATGCTGCCGCTGGTGGCGCACTGATGAACAAACCTTACCCTGAAGCTAGTGCCCTTATCGAGGATATGGCCCAAAACCATCAATCATGGGGAGTAGAACGAGCGACAGTGGAACAGAAGGAAGCCCAAGGAGGAATACATGAGCTAAGCTCTATAGACATGATGCAGGCTAAAATGGACGCGTTGGCCCTTAGAGTCGAACATATGTGTACAACTCCGAATACTGTTGCCGCAGTTTCGCCGAATTGTGAGATATGTGGAACGCAAGGACACCAATCCGCCGAATGCAATCTGTTGAATGAAACCAACACTGAGCAAGTGAACTATACCCAAGGGAACCCATTTTCAAACACATATAACCCTGGATGGAGGAATCACCCAAACTTCTCCTACAAAAATAATAACCCTATCCAAAATACCGCACCTCCGAGACAACAAGGTTACCAAGCCCCTAGAACAAATCAACCTATGCAACCTGTACCACCTAGCCCGAGCTTTGAGGAAGTTGTAAAAGATTTTATCGTTGCTCAAAAACAACAAAACAAAGAGTTCATGAACCATAACGTCCATGTTAACGAACTAATTACCAAGTTAGGAACCAAGGTTGATCAAATTATTACTCATAATAAGATGCTTGAAACCCAGATCTCTCAGGTAGCGTTAAACCAAGCCCCACAGACTACACCTGGAGGACAGTTCCCTGGACAACCTCAACAAAACCCGAAAGGGCAAGCTAATTCCATTACTCTACGAAGTGGAACCGCTTATAAGGAACCTTCAAACCCTAGATTAAGTGAGCCCGAAACTTCTGAGAGGAATGAGGAGAAGGAACCAGAGAAGCCTGAAACCCCGGAAAGTCAAGAAAAAGGAGAAGAACCTAAAAATAAAACCTATGTACCGCCACCGCCATACAAACCACCAATACCTTACCCTCAAAGATTAAAGAAAACCCAAATTGATAATCAATATCAAAAATTCGTTAAGGTTATAGAAAAACTTCACGTAGAAATCCCCTTTACAGAAGCCATCACCCAAATACCTTCTTATGCTAAGTTTCTCAAAGACATACTTACAAATAAACGTAGACTCGAAGATCCGAAACCCGTGGAATGTAATTCTATTTCCGAAAATAGGTTAGCAAAGAAAGATAAAGATCCCGGAAATTTTTCCATTCCTTGTGTTTTGGGGAATCATGTCATCGAAAAAGCTTTTCTAGACTTAGGAGCCAGTGTGAGCTTAATGCCTTTAGCAGTTTGTGAGAGATTAAACTTAGGAGAATTACAACCTACTAAGATGTCACTTCAATTAGCCGATAGATCCGTTAAATACCCTATAGGCATACTTGAAGACGTCCCTGTTAGGATAGGTCAGCTGTTTATACCTACTGATTTTGTTGTCATGGACATTAAAGAAGATGACGACATACCAATCCTCCTAGGTAGACCGTTCTTATCGACTGCTGGAGCCGTAATAGATGTTAAAAAGGGAAAACTAACTTTTGAGGTAGGTGGCCAGAAGATAGAATTTATATTGTCAAAATTTCTTATGGCACCTGTGATAGGAGATTCTTGTTATGCCTTAGATATCATCGAAGAATGTATTAGGGAATTAGAACAAGAAGAAGAAACTGAATCTATAAAATTGCCATCAACCCTTATTTTGGAAGATGACAATTATAAAACACCCTACATTGATGATAACCTTCACGAATGTTTATCTCTTACCCCAGATCCTATGCCTTGCCCTATAAAACCGACCGTAAAACTTAAGGAACTGCCTAAAAACCTGAGATATGAATTTCTTGATGAAGATATGAACCGTCCAGTTATAGTCAGTGCTACCTTAAACCAAGAAGAAACCGATCAATTATTAGAAGTTTTACGTAGGTACCCCTCAGCCTTAGGATATAAGATCTCTGATCTAAAAGGAATAAGCCCATCCGTATGCATGCATCGGATTTTGCTTGAAGAAGATTCAAAACCTTCTAGAGAACACCAACGTAGAATAAATCCTATAATGAGTACTGTAGTTAAGTCTGAAGTTCTTAAGTTACTAGAGGCAGGTATAATATATCAGATCTCGGACAGTAAATGGGTGAGTCCTGTGCATGTAGTACCTAAAAAGGGAGGCATCACAGTCGTGCAAAACGAGAAGGGCGAACCTGTAGCAAAAAGAACTGATGGAGGTTGGCGTATGTGCATAGATTATAGAAAATTAAATAAAGCAACTAGGAAGGACCATTTCCCATTACCATTCATAGACCAAATGTTGGAGCGCCTAGCCAGACACTCTTACTTTTGTTATTTAGATGGATATTCAGGATTCTTCCAAATACCTATTCACCCCGAAGATCAAGAAAAAACTACCTTTACATGCCCAGTTGGAACCTTTGCCTATAGAAGAATGCCTTTTGGACTTTGTAATGCTCCTGCAACTTTCCAACGCTGCATGATGTCTATCTTTGCTGATTATTTGGATGGAATCATGGAAGTATTTATGGACGATTTCTCAGTTTGTGGGTCAGATTTCAAAAATTGTCTTGTCAACCTTGAGAAAATCCTGGAGAGATGTGTGGAGGTAAACCTTGTGCTAAATTGGGAAAAATGTCATTTCATGGTCACCGAAGGGATTGTTTTAGGACATATAGTTTCCGAAAAAGGTATAGAGGTAGATAAAGCAAAAATAGAAGTCATAGAGAATCTAAAACCGCCGAAGACTATCAGGGAGATAAGAAGTTTTCTTGGACATGCCGGATTTTACCGACGTTTTATCAAGGATTTCTCCAAAATAACAAAGCCCTTAACTGGTCTTTTAATGAAAGATGCTGAGCTCATCTTCGATGAAAAATGTACTGAAGCATTTAATCTTCTGAAGCAAGCTCTGATTTCAGCACCTATAATGAAACCCCCTGATTGGTCGGAACCGTTTGAGATAATGTGTGACGCCAGTGATTATGCTGTTGGAGCCGTTCTAGGTCAGAGAAAAGATAAGAAGTTACATGTGATTTATTATGCCAGTAGAACCCTAGACGCTGCACAGCTCAACTACGCAACAACCGAAAAAGAGCTCCTAGCTGTAGTTTTTGCAATAGACAAATTTAGATCTTATCTAGTAGGAGCCAAGATTATAGTTTACACCGACCATGCTGCCATTCGTTACTTACTAAGCAAAAAGGATGCCAAGCCTAGGTTACTTCGATGGATTCTATTATTACAAGAGTTTGATTTGGATATTCGTGACAAGAAAGGCACTGATAATGTGGTAGCTGATCACCTATCTAGGCTAGAATACCTGAAACCTGATCCAGTACCCATAAATGACGATTTTGCCTACGATAGACTGATAGCCCAACTAGAAACCATTGAAGATGATAACCCAGACCCTCATGAGCAATTTCATAAATCCTTAGCTATAAGCAATGTACCTTGGTATGCAGATTTTGTTAATTACCTAGCCGCTGACATCATACCCCCTGATCTAAACTACCACCAGAAGAAGAAGTTCTATAGTGATGTGAGAAACTTCTATTGGGACGATCCATTTCTTTTCAAGAGAGGTAAAGATGGCATTTTCCGCCGTTGTGTTCCAGAAGAAGAGGTAAATAATATAATTGAGCATTGTCACTCTGCACCCTATGGTGGACATGCAAGCACATCTAAGACCTACGCCAAGATTCTTCAAGCTGGCCTATTCTGGCCTACTATGTGGCGTGATGTCCATGCTTTCATTGTCAAGTGTGACAGATGCCAACGCACAGGAAATATTTCAAGACGTAATGAAATGCCGTTAAGAAATATCCAAGAAGTAGAACTCTTCGACGTATGGGGTATAGACTTTATGGGACCGTTCCCACCATCTTTTGGAAATCAGTACATATTAGTAGCTGTTGACTACGTGTCTAAATGGATTGAAGCTATCGCCGCACCCACAAACGACACCAGAGTAGTCATCAAATTATTCAAGAATTATATATTTCCCAGGTTTGGAACACCCCGTTTAGTCATAAGTGATGGAGGATCACACTTCATATCGAGAATATTTGATAAACTTTTAAGCAAGTATGGAGTTAAGCATAGAGTAGCAACACCATACCACCCACAGACCAATGGACAAGTGGAAGTATCTAATAGGGAGATAAAACAAATCCTCGAGAAGACTGCCTCTATATCTAGAAAAGATTGGTCGCAGAAACTTCAAGAAGCATTATGGGCCTATAGAACCGCTTTCAAAACTCCTATAGGAACAACCCCTTATCAACTGGTCTATGGAAAATCATGTCACTTACCATTTGAGTTGGAGCATAAGGCCTATTGGGCCATCAAAACTTTGAATTTGGATTACTTGACAGCTGGTGAGAAACGTATCCTTGATATCCACAAATTAGAAGAGCTCAGACAATCTGCCTACGAAAATGCCATCATATACAAAGAAAGAACAAAAGCTTGGCATGACAAAAGAATCATAAGAAGAGACTTCAAAATAGGCGATCCTGTTCTCCTGTTCGATTCTAGGTTACGACTATTTCCAGGTAAACTCCGTTCGAGATGGACTGGCCCTTTCGAAGTATCTAAGATCCTGAGATCCGGTGCTATTGAAATCAAGAACCAAACATGTAAACCGTTCATAGTCAATGGACAGAGGTTGAAGCCCTACGAAGGAGGTGACATTCCAACAACATACACCTGTCATACTCTGAGTGATCCATCATATCCTTCCAATGATGTTTAAATATCGGTCGTCGAGCTAATGACGTTAAACAAGCGCTGCATGGGAGGCAACCCATGGTTTTTCTTATTTTTGTACTTTTTATTTTTACTTTATTTTAATTTGTTTATTTTCTTATGTCAGGACTCACGGTTGAATGTTTTATGTGCTTTCAGGACTTGTTTGCTAACCTTGTACAGAATGCAGAACCCTGATGACATGCACGTGGCCTTTAGAGATGATGCACAGAGAGAGCGTTACTATGTTCACATGAGACGCCCTATGGCTCCTACCAGGTACCCTGACCATGACTGCATGGATGCCTTGGGGATAGAGCCAAGCGTCAGATTTTTATGCCATCAACTCCAGTGGGACCAGTTTGACGACAGGAACGACACTTATAGGAACCTGACTCTTGAGTTCCTCAGCTCGTTTCATCATGACCCTTGGGCTGGACCCGATGGACTCGCTGTTTTCAGGTTGTTCGGGATTGACTACTCATTCTCTCACAAAGAGTTTGGTGATTTACTAGGTTTCCAGACTACTCCTGATGCTATTCCAGAGACTCCGATGGGGTATTTTATGAGCAGAGAAGTGGAAAAGTTTTGGACTAAAATATCAGGCGGAGGGAGCCAAGATCCTTCTACCCAGTTTTCCCAGGTAATCCACAACCCTGCATTGAGGTACTTCCAGATGATTCTAGCACATTCTTTCCTAGGTTTTCCAGATACAGAGACACTGCTAAGTGAAGAGGAGATTTTCCTACTGTTTTGTGCGACTCAGTCTCGCCCTGTTGCTTGTGGCAACTTTCTACTGAAGGGCCTTGCTAGTGTTGCCAGATCATCAGTAGGAATCATCCATGTCGGTGGGATTGTTACACAGATTGCTACTGCATTGGGTTTGTCTCGC
The DNA here is from genome assembly GCA_963859935.3 of Lathyrus sativus. Taxonomy (NCBI): domain Eukaryota; kingdom Viridiplantae; phylum Streptophyta; class Magnoliopsida; order Fabales; family Fabaceae; genus Lathyrus; species Lathyrus sativus. The sequence goes on along the minus strand of OZ012738.1, from coordinate 678,785,641 downwards.
AAGCTATTGCACCTCAGGACCTTCTGCCACTACACCACCCTGGATATTGATTTTTGTCTTGATAGAGGACTGATGAGGAGGGCTTCTTTTGAGCCCAACATGTTTAGATTGCTGATCGACGGTGAAGCGATACACTACTTTACATTACCAGATCCGCTGATGACCAGTGTCCATGATCCTGCCAATTGGAGTTATGCTCTAGAGGGTTATGGAGAGACTGTCGAAGAGCCGAAATCGCCTCCCGCCGCTGAGTACACTCCTACACCTCTTACTCCCCGAATCACTGTTATGTCTAACAATATGTCTCTGCAGCCACCTGACCTACAAACACAGATTTATGAGCTCCGCAAGGAGACTTCCCTGCTCAAGCAGGAAGTGGCAGACTTAGAGTTACAGATGCAGGTTTCTGATCTCACTCATGCCTCGGAGACCGATGCTCTACATCAGGCGATCGACGAGCTTCGGAGGGAGATAGCTGAGATTCGTGGATCAAGCCAGGATAAGAAACCTACCACATGACTCATTCCACCCTGACAGCACTACCCTAGTATTTAACTTACTTTTATTTATCGCATTTCCAGACATATTTTACTTTATTGCAGCTTTTATATTTTCATGCACTTTGAATTCCTTATATATATACATATTATGCACTAATTTTTATTTTTCTTTTTCTTTTTTGATTTTTAATTATTTTATTTTTGTCGTGCAAAGAAAAAAAATATATAAAACAAAAAATATGCAAGCCTCAAGCCTTGAAAAGAAGAAGAAAACGCTATTCAGACCCCCCGGAAGACAAAGGTGCAAGGAAGGCCCAAAAGGAGGATCCAAAACCACAAGGCCCAGGAATTGGCCTTGTGGCGGGCGCCATAGGCCCCGTGGCGGGCGCCACACCGTGTCCCCACCAAATACGGGATTCAATCCCCATTTCCACCATTTTCATCCCTTTCTTCACCAAAAACCCATTTTTCCAACCTTCCAAATCCTCCTTGAACCCCATTAAAGCTCCCCCATTTCCAAAATACCCTCCATCCATAAAACATATCCAACATCCATTTCCATTTTCATCCATCAAAAACCAAAAAAATCAAAACTTTATCATTCCCCTCATAAACCACTTTTCTACTTTTTCACTACCTAAGGAGCTTTTCAACAATGGAGTTCAACGGATTTCTTCTTCGTGATGGAAGACCGGGAGAAAGGCAACGGAAAATTATTCAGAGGCTTCAAAGTCGAGAAATCCTCTCGACTAGGTACGTCGACGATAACTGTCTGTATGCTTTGGGTATTTATCATAGTGTTTTTAATTTATTAGAATTTCTAGGCTTGCATAAAATTTTCATTAATCAGGAACCTACCTATGAGAGGCTGACAATCGAGTTTTTGAGTTCTTTGATATACACTGTCAGTCCTGACACTGCTAGCACTGTCGGTACTGTTATTTTTAGACTATTTGGAATTGAATATGAATTCAGTACCAATGAGCTAGCAGATTTGTTAGGAATCCCTCATAGGGAAGGTTCGATTTGTGAGGCACCTTTGGATGCTGAATGGTCGGCCGAGGTATTTACCTTCTGGCTAAGGCTTTCAAGTACTTCAATTAATTCTTTTGAAAGGATACTTGCGTCGACCATTCACAACCCGACCATAAGAGTTTTTAGACTTCTTTTGGCATGTACTATTTTTGGCCGGGAAAGTCCAAACAAGGTTAATGCTCGTGAACTCCTATTTTTGCAAGGATGCCTCACTAGAACCCACATCAATCCGGTCCCGTTTATGCTTGCCCACATGACTTTATTTACTAATAAAACAGGACCGATTGTTTTTGGAGGGCTTGTTACGTCTATTGCTCGGGCTCTTGGCCTGAATGATGAGATAGCTACACTTGAACCACTACCTCCTCGCACAATTAATTTAAAATTTCTGAAAGACATGAAATTGTGCCGAACAAGGAGAGAAGGTGGTTATGAGTTGATGGTCCATGGGGTAGCTATCCCATCTGTTGCTTTACCATGCAGTAGACGTACTGATGTACGTGATGAAAGGAACTGGACCTATGATCTTAATGCTCCACGTGTTTTGGGTCCACTTCCTCCTAATATTCCCGATGGGGAGGCACATGACACTGATGATGAGTATGATCGGAGAGAGCAGTCTCCCATCCCTCACATGTCCCCCCATCGTCCTTCACAGTCACACACTGCACCATCTTCCTCTAACCCTGTTGCAGGTACTGCTCCTGGATTCTTTGTCACCGAGGAGATGTGGCGTGATATGACAGCTAGAGAAGAAAGGCGTGATGGCCTTCTCTCTACTATTTCACAACAGCTGACGGACAATATGAGCTTCATGCAACAATCGCGATTGGTTTCGGATCGTTCCTATAGCAACGTTTGCCGTACCTTGAACGCTATTTCATTAGAGCAGAACCGTCAGAGAGAGTTCAACAGCCGACACTACCAGCTTGTAGAGGCTACTCAGGGTTCCATCTTGGGTAACCTTCGAGAGGTCCGGAGTGCTCAGGCTGCTTTATCAGCACGACTCGACCGGAGGGACCAGCATCGTAGTAGATCCCGTCGTTCCAGACCATCACATCAGGACGGCGAAGGCACCAGTGCCCCTCCTCAGTAGTCTTTTTCCAGGTTACCCCCCTTATCTTATTTCGAAACATTGGGGACAATGTTCGATTTAAGTGTGGGAGGGGATTTTATTGCTTTCTGTTATTTCCCTTTTTAGTTAAATTCCTTTCAGTTATTTCCCTTTTCAGTAATTTATTTTTCTTAGATAATGCATGAGTCTGACGAGTCACCAGTATAGTGTCTTTTTAGTTCATCTTCATTTTTTCCCATTTCCTTAGCCTTACCAGAAAATTTTTAAAAAAGAAAACAATGTTGTTTCACATGTTTTTTGGGCTTTGAGACAGGTTTAGATTAGGATGTGGTGACTTAGGTCAACTTTTTGAAACATCAGAACCATTTTAGCACCATAGACCTCTTGAATATAGGAATCACTCCTAAACCCCACCACCATGGCCTTTACTATCATTCAAAAAATTGTCCTAAGTAGTTTATTTTAGCAGTCAGCTCCGGCCTAAGCATACTCTACGTAGGGGGCCGATGAATATAAGTGAATGATCCAGTGCTAATAAAAAAGAAAAAAAAGGCAAACTCTGGTATAGGTGACCCTCACAAAGTCATTTAAACCGAAAAAAGAGAAGAAAAAAATTTTTGCCACAAAAAGAAAAAAAAAATTGCAAGTCACCTATTGTTAGTTGGTTCAGAGGTATCTGGCACTGAACTTGGTAGGGCGGATTACGATCCGATCCCCCGCAGCTACATTTAGGCGAAATAAAAACAGGTTTACACATGCTTATGTGCCAGAAACCTTATGTTATGGATCAGAATCACTAACCGGTCACTCTACTATGAAGCATGTACGGATAACGGGCTTAATGTGATTGCACCTGAACGAAAAGGACACAAAAAGATGAGAAGATAGGCCTAGGTATCGTGGGATGACATGGAGTGGTTAATATAGGATTGAAGTTTGTGTTTGTGTTACTATGGTACCCTTGGTTCACTTAGTTAGTATCTGTCACTGCATCCTGACTTGAACTTAGAATCCCTTTAGCCCAAAGACAAGTGTTGACACCATATTTTCTTAAGCTTTAATGTTTGCTTGAGGACAAGCAAAGGTTTAAGTGTGGGAGAATTTGATCGCACTAAAATTCACCGTATTTCTGACTCCGATTTCACATGCATTCTTAGCTTTTATTGTTGTTTTGCTTTGTTATTGCTTTGTTTTCTTATGTTTTCAGGTTTTTATAATAATCGGAGCTGGAATCGGGAAAAGGAGCGAAAAAGGAGTGAAAACGGACGAAAACCTAGAAATTCAGCATTTTGCACTTACGGCACCCACTGTGGCGGGCGCCATGGGGTTAGCCATGACGTGGCCACGTCTCAAGACCACTCCTCAACCTCCAAGACCCACGATCCCCACTACATCATCCCTTGTAGGGACCGTGGCGGGCGCCATAGGCCTGTGGCGGGCGCCACAAGGCAAAAATCTATAACCTCCACTTTTTAGTGGAGGGGCGTCCCGGTCATTTCGCACTTCCAGTTTCTCCTATAAATAGGACCTTAGATTTTCGTTTTTCTTCATCCAGAATTAGAATTCTCTAGGCATATATCAGTTATAAAGCAGTTGCCATTCCACATCGGGGTGCCTCTGCAATCGAGTGATCGAGTCTGTAATCTGTCTGTGGTTCGAGTTTTGGAGCACTCTGGAGGAAGTTAATCCTGCCACCATTTTAATTCCAGTCAGTATTTTATCTTTCCGCATTGCTTTACTTTTATTTATTTTCTCGCACTTTACTTTGTTTATTTCCCGCACTCGCACCTTTACGTTGTTTACTTCCCGCACTCGCACCTTTACGTTGTTTACTTCCCGCACTCGCACATTTACTTTGTTTACTTCCCGCACTCGCTTTAAATTACTCATATGAAAAACTATAAAAAGAATATTTACTTTATCATGTCTAACTAATCCCATAAAGGTTAGAATGTAAGGATCGTAATTAAACCAGTAATCAGTATAATTGTTCGTGGAAACACCTAAGGGCTATTTTATCTTTCAATTCAAGTAATTGTTTTTAACTATTTCAAAAACAGCCAAAAGCGCTTTGTATAGTTCATTAGGAGTTTTTAGATTAAAAAGAAAAGAGATTTTAAAACGATTTTCGGACGCGTTATGAGATTTAGAGTCTGGTTCATAAGAACCTCTTTTTGCTAAGAAGTCCAGGTTAAAATACTTTTCAACTTTGTTAAGAAACTATATTTCTTAAAAATAGGTTTACTACTCTAACGCAGTACGCACCTTTTTATCCGTGACAATAGGAGGGGTTGATTAGAGAGTACAACTCGGTTCTGAATACGCGAAAGCGACAGTTCCTGTTAAATTAGTTCTTTTCAAAGGAGAAAACATTGCCCATAAGTAGTTCCATTAACAAGTACTGGATTATCATTGATTACGTGAATTACATTCGAGCCTGTCTTTTATTTATTATTTAAAATTATAATTTTATTTACCATTGCACCCTTACTAAAACCCTTAAAAATAGTTGCCTTAGATAAACACCATAACAACAGGTACGATAGATTGACACTTGGTCTCTGTGGATTCGATAATCTTTTATATTACTTTGACGTGATTCGTACACTTGCGAAAAACACGCATCAACTACAAGCTTGAACAGCCACCTAAAACCACTGTTCAGCCTTGAACCATCAAAACACGCCCTCATCCGTCTTCATGTTACTCATAAACTATACACAAACTCAACAAATAAACACCTGCACACAAAACCAAATCACTGTGAAAACCCTGTCTACGAGCCACCCTCAAATAATGTCATCATCTTCTTCACAACATCATAAGCCTTCATGAAGCCATGAACCAGTTTTCAACCCAACCAACCCAAACACCTCCGTTGAATTCATTTTCGCAACCCAGCTTCAAACTTAAATCAACCCCAATACTCACCCCTAGAATTAAACCAGAATGAAATCAGAAGAAGAATTGAAGATAAGAACAAAGTGAAATTGAAAGAACAAAACCCTTACAAACCTCAAATCACGGACGTCGACGGAAGCAAATCGAAGCAGAGAGCCACCGTGAAGTCCCGCTCACCGACACCTCATCTTCATCGCTTCACCACCGTCCTTACTCACCTTCGCCCAGAACCGGCCGTTTTCACCCACCTTCAACAAATTCCCAAACCTTCCACAAATCCAAATCGTGAAACAAAAATCCCAAACATTTAACCTTCAAACGTTCTCGCTCAAATCCATTTCCGAAAACTCACCGTAAATCCAACTTCCAAACTTCAAACCCCCGTTCCTCCAACCGTCACCGTTTTCCTCTTCTCCGCCGCGTACTCCCTTTCCATTTCACTTCTTCCACTGCTCAAACAAAACCTTGAACTGCTTCCGCCTCCTTCGACCTTCAACCAAATCGAACCCCAATCCAAAACCTAATCAAGTCATGAAATTAGAGAGAGATAGAGATGAAGAGATAGGAATTGAATGAAATCGGCGAGTGAACCAAGTACAAACCTGACATTTTGTCGAATCATGCGAAGAAGAGAGATTCATGTTTGTTGATGTTGATATGTCGACATTTCATTTCAAAACCCAGGTGTCGTCATTTTGTTCTTAAGACGTTGTGGGGTTGGACCGTCCTGGTTGCTAATTTCCTCTCCCTGTTTTCTTTTCTTATTTTTATTTTATTTTATAAATATTAATTTTGGTTTTTGTATATTATTATTATTATTATTATTATTATTATTATTATTATTATTATTATTATTAATATTATTATTATTATTATTATTATTATTATTATTATTATTATTATTATTATTATAATATGTATATATATTATTTTCTAAGTTTTATTTTATATTTTTTTTAGAACTTTAAAACTATTTTATATTAGAGTTTTAAAATTATTTTCTTATTTTAGTTAAATCTTATTTCTCATTTGTTATTGGACCTTTTGTCCCATTTTCATCTGTTTCGGTCTATGAAGAGACTTCTGTAATCCATTATCAGTCAAATTATTGATGAATAATGTTGGATCCGAGACCACCTCTTTTCTCTCCTCATTTCTTGTCCCGATTCGATTCACCGATGCTATCAAACCATCTTTAAAACAAATCATCTTTATATTGAACTAAAAGAAGGGATTAAGTGTAGACTTTCTTCCTCTCCGAGTGTCGAGATGCTCACTGTAGTGTGGGTGGTTTAGACACTCGTCTTTCAATACGAAAACATTTTTCTCTTTTCAAACCCTCTCTCTTAAAACCTCGGCCCCGTGCCGAGTGCATTTTCGAAATCCCTTTCAATAAGGAATCAATTCTCTTTATATTGAATTAAAAGAGGGGATTAAGTGTAGACTTTCTTCCTCTCCGAGTGTCGAGATGCTCACTGTAGTGTGGGTGGTTTAAACACTCGTCTTTCAATACGAAGACGTCTTTCTTTCCATTTTCAACCTTCTCTTCTAAAACCTCGGCTTCGCGTCGAGTGCATTTTCAAAAGCCCTATCGATAATAAATCGATTTCTCTTTGTATTGAGCTAAAGAGAGAGGATTGAGTGTAGACTTCTTCCTCTCCGAGTATTGGGATATTCACTGTAGTGTGGGTGGTTTTGATACTCGTCTTTCAATACGAAGACGCGTCCGTATTCACCACCTCTCCTTCCATAACTTCCTTTTCGCAGCCTTTCTCACCTAAAACCTCGGCCCCGCATCGAGTGCATTTTCAAACTCTTTTCTTAACAAAAACTTGAATGGTCGTGGAGTGGTTAGGCGTAAGCCTTCTCCTATCCTGAGTGCTGACGTTTACCGTAGGGTTCTTTGTTACAAAGCACTTACCATTCAAAACCAAAAACATCTTTAATAAGAGAACGAAGTTCTCTTTGCATTGATTAAGTGTAGTCTTCTTCCTCTTCGAGTGTTGGGATGCTCACTGTAGTGGGGGTGGTCTCGATACTCGTCTTTCAATACGAAGACGCTATGTTCACCACACCATTTCCATAACAAAAACCTTGAGATAAAGAATTGGGTGCTACCCGTAGGGGTTACTATCCGAGGACTTATCTCGCCCCCTAAAAACAAATCCACAAATCAAATGTGACATCTTGCCTTGCATGGCGAAAACCTAATCATTTCAAAAAGGATATGTTACGTCCGTTCTACCGCAAACAGGTAACGCATAAGTCTCCTCACGTGCGAGCGGAAAAACACCTAAACTGCTAGATAGCATCATCCATAAAAACATCAACAAACCGTAGGCCGAACAACGGCTGCTCCGATTCTTTACTTTTTTCAAGTAAAGATACGTAGGCACAAGGGCCACAATCCTTGTCGAGCATATCCCCCCCATATCTGTAGTTCCCCGAACTACGTCGACTCTGACTTTCTCATACCTTTTGAGAATACGTAGGCCTAGGACCGCGAAGTCCTACTGAGTCTGTTCTTTCTCTCTTTTCCCCCGTTACTCCTCTCTTTCCCTTGTTTCCAACCTTTCTCTTTACCTCTAGGAACACTTTTTATAGCATAATATTTAAGCAAATAAATTCACACATTCGAAAAACAAATGGTTCCCATCGAGTACGATGGATGCGAGGGGTGCTAATACCCTCCCCTCGCATAACCGGCTTCCGAACCCATTCTTGGTCGCGAGACCATCTTATCCATTTCTTTATTAAGGTTTTCTCGATATTTTCCTTTCCCCTCATGGGATAAATAAAGTTCGGTGGCGACTCTTCTGGCTATCCTTTTCGCCTCCCCGTTGTTGCACGATGCATTTTTCGAGTAGCGACAGCTGGCGACTCTTCTGTCATACCCCAAATTTGTCCCACCTGCATATAAAATTTTCATCTGGCAATTATTCGAAGATAAAAATATATGTTGTTTGCCTATTGCCTAAAATGCTCAATCAAGAATAAATGTATAGCACTTGTTGAAGTTCATTTGTGGTTTTGACTTAATTGGTTGTTTAGACAAGAGAGAGTGAATGTACAACACTTGTTGAAGTTCATTTGTGGTTTTGACTTAATTGGTTGTTTAGACAAGAGAGAGTGATTCATGATCGATTTATGGAGGGGCTTATGGTGAGGGTTTTGGTTCATCAAAGGTGACTTGTAATGCTATGTTTCAAAGACTAAGTTCAACTCATAATTTTTCAAGGGGCTTTCCACTATTCCAATCCATTTGTAAACCCAATTCAAGTTTAATCCATATTCAAATATCAAATTTCTATCCATTTTCATTTATCCATATTCTTTGAATCCATTAGTAGCCATTTAAATTCAAATCCATGTGCCATCTTTCAAGTCCACCTCAAATTTTGTTTGAGTGTTCTTTTCCAAAAACTCCAATTTTAAGTTTCATTCAAAATCCAAAGACTTCTCACAGTTAAGGTTTCAATTTTGGTTTAGAAATAAATAGGAGGTGCAAGTGTAATTTGTTAAGCCTATTACAGATAAAAAGAAGATTCAAGAAAAAAAGGTTACATTGGATCATGAGGTTTTAAGAAGTACAAGCCTATTTCCATTGCAAAAGGTCATAAACAATGCCCATTTCAAGAGCCTGTCTTTTTTTCCTTCAAACCCACCTTTTTACAAATTTTTCTTTATAATAAATAGTATACATGTTACATATCACGGCCCACACCAAATGAAAAATTCTTGCCAAGATGTGTTCATAACATCACCATTCTCCACTCCAAGCTTGCGGTGGCTTTCATCACAAGCCTACCCCACCATGAGTCTTTCATGTGCTGCAACAAATAATAAACAACAAACAAAAGAAAACTTTGTCCAAAATTCTTATCACACTATACACCACATGTTCCTACAAGAAAAAAGCATCACGAGGAAGTTACAGCCCTTCACACGCAAGCGGTAGCTCCATCATCTGTAAAGTAACTCCAATTTGCCATAGCAGACAAACTCTGCAATAATCAAAAGAATCTGACTATTTCAAAAATGTGACTATTAAATAAGGAAAGGTGTAGAGAGACGAAGGGAAGATAAGGGGACCTACATAATTTTTCTGCTAAAGACAAAACACAGCAGCCGTACTTGCTCTACCAGACCACACAAAACCAACAAAAACCTGCAACTTGTATTGCGCTGAAAACAACACCAGCACAAACCAAACCATTTTGCTACCACCTTTACAAAATTGTACCATGCCTGCTACTACTTCATAACACATCAGACAATACCTGCATTGAAAATGACCCATCACACAAGACAAGTTCAGAATTCTGCACAGCCAGCCACTAGAGGGTGCGAAAAGCAACGGAAAAAAAAGAGAAATGTAATTACCTCCTTCTGCACATAAAGAGGCCTATAACCCTTTAGTGAAAGGGGAAAAAAGAACCAACCTCACATCATCTCCTTGAATCTCTCCTCAGTTTTTTCCCTGCTCCGCCTCAATCACAATAAAAACCCTCTGCAAAAACTTGGTACTCCCAATCAATACCAATCTTCCTTGACTTCCTTCAAACAACAACCATTTCAAATCTAATAAGAACAGAAGGAACACAAACTTAAAAACCCATCCCTCTCCATTAAATCAACAGCAAAAACGAACCATCATCTTCCACTTCTAACCGAACACACCAAAATTTTCCTCCCTTTTCATTTCATAAACACACACACAACAAAGCCTTTCATCAACTCCATATACATAAAACCATAAAACAACAAGACCAAAAATCTTCAATCACTAACCTTCAACAAACTGAGCTTCAAGAACTCACCCCTTCGGCACCTTTCTTCGAAACCTTCACCGAATTCCTCCACAAGCAGTGATCACAACAACTCAGTTTCCCACCTTTATAACAAAAACTCAGTTGCAGTGGTTCAAATTTGAAACATAAACAAAGTCATAGCTCACAACAAACTTCAGCAGCAATAATCTTCGGCAAACTCAACAACACAACAACATCACAAAACCTGTTTCATCTTCCCTTTCCGCCATTGTTTACAAACCTTCAAACTTTCACTTTCTTCAAAAAAACTAAACCCTCTCCATTAAACTCCAGACTACAAGCTTGAACAGCCACCTAAAACCACTGTTCGGCCTTGAACCATCAAAAGACGCCCTCATCCGTCTTCATGTTACTCATAAACTATACACAAACTCAACAAATAAACACCTGCACACAAAACCAAATCACTGTGAAAACCCTGTCTACGAGCCACCCTCAAATAATGTCATCATCCTCTTCACAACATCATAAGCCTTCATCAAGCCATGAACCAGTTTTCAACCCAACCAACCCAAACACCTCCGTTGAATTCATTTTCGCAACCCAGCTTCAAACTTAAAGCAACCCCAATACTCACCCTTAGAATTAAACCAGAATGAAATCAGAAGAAGAATTGAAGATAAGAACGAAGTGAAATTGAAAGAACAAAACCCTTACAAACATCAAATCACGGACATCGACGGAAGCAAATCGAAGCAGATAGCCACCGTGAAGTCCCGCTCACCGACACCTCATCTTCATTGCTTCACCACCGTCCTTACTCACCTTCGCCCAAAACCGGCCGTTTTCACCCACCTTCAACAAATTCCCAAATCTTCCACAAATCCAAACCGTGAAACAAAAACCCCAAACATTTAACCTTCAGACGTTCTCGCTCCAATCCATTTCTGGAAACTCACCGTAAATCCAACTTCCAAACTTCAAACCCCTGTTCCTCCAACCGTCACCGTTTTCCTCTTCTCCGCCGCGTACTCCCTTTCCATTTCACTTCTTCCACTGCTCAAACAAAACCTTGAACCGCTTTCGCCTCCTTCGACCTTCAACCAAATCGAACCCCAATCCAAAACCTAATCAAGTCATGAAATTAGAGAGAGATAGAGATGAAGAGATAGGAATTGAATGAAATCGGCGAGTGAACCAAGTACAAACCTGCCATTTTGTCGAATCATGCGAAGAAGAGAGATTCACGTTTGTTGATGTTGATATGTCGACATTTCATTTCAAAACCCAGGTGTCGTCGTTTTGTTCTTAAGACGTTGTGGGGTTGGACCGTCCTGGTTGCTAATTTCCTCTCCCTGTTTTCTTTTCCTATTTTTATTTTATTTTATAAATATTAATTTTGGTTTTTGTATATTATTATTATTATTATTATTGTTATTATTATTATTATTATTATTATTATTATTATTATTATTATTATTATAATATGTATATATATTATTTTCTAAGTTTTATTTTATATATATATATATATATATATATATATATATATATATATATATATATATATATATATATATATATATATTTTAGAACTTTAAAACTATTTTATATTAGAGTTTTGAGATTATTTTCTTATTTTATTTAAATCTTATTTCTCATTTGTTATTGGACCTTTTGTCCCATTTTCATCTGTTTTGGTCTATAAAGAGACTTATGTAATCCATTATCAGTCAAATTATTGATGAATAATGTTGGATCCGAGACCACCTCTTTTCTCTCCTCATTTCTTGTCCCGATTCGATTCACTGATGCTACCAAACCATCTTTAAAACAAATCATCTTTATATTGAACTAAAAGAGGGGATTAAGTGTAGACTTTCTTCCTCTCCGAGTGTCGAGATGCTCACTGTAGTGTGGGTGGTTTAGACACTCGTCTTTCAATATGAAGACATTTTTCTCTTTTCAAACCCTCTCTCTTAAAACCTCGGCCCCGCGCCGAGTGCATTTTCGAAATCCCTTTCAATAAGGAATCAATTCTCTTTATATTGAATTAAAAGAGGGGATTAAGTGTAGACTTTCTTCCTCTCTGAGTGTCGAGATGCTCACTGTAGTGTGGGTGGTTTAGACACTCGTCTTTCAATATGAAGACGTCTTTCTTTCCATTTTCAACCTTCTCTTCTAAAACCTCGGCTTCATGTCGAGTGCATTTTCAAAAGCCCTTTCGATAATAAATCGATTTCTATTTGTATTGAGCTAAAGAGAGAGGATTGAGTGTAGACTTTTTCCTCTCCGAGTATTGGGATATTCACTGTAGTGTGGGTGGTTTTGATACTCGTCTTTTAATACGAAGACGCGCCCGTATTCACCACCTCTCCTTCCGTAACTTCCTTTTCGCAACCTTTCTCACCTAAAACCTCGGCCCCGCACCGAGTGCATTTTCAAACTCTGTTCTTAACAAAAACTTGAATGGTCGTGGAGTGGTTAGGCGTAGGCCTTCTCCTATCCTGAGTGCTGACGTTTACTGTAGGGTTCTCTGTCACAAAGCACTTACCATTCAAAACCAAAAACATCTTTAATAAGAGAACGGAGTTCTCTTTGCATTGAATTAAAGAGAGAGGATTAAGTGTAGTCTTCTTCCTCTTCGAGTGTTGGGATGCTCACTGTAGTGGGGGTGGTCTCGATACTCGTCTTTCAATACGAAGACGCTACGTTCGCCACACCATTTCCATAACAAAAACCTTGAGATAAAGAATTGGGTACTACCCGTAGGGGTTACTATCCGAGGACTTATCTCGCCCCCTAAAAACAAATCCACAAATCAAATGTGACATCTTGCCTCGCATGGCGAAAACCTAATCATTTCAAAAAGGATATTTTACGTCCGTTCTACCGCAAACAGGTAACGCATAAGTCTCCTCACATGCGAGCGGCAAAACACCTATACTGCTAGAATACGCACGGTAGCATCATCCATAAAAACATTAACCAACCGTAGGCCGAACTACGGCTGCTCTGATTCTTTACTTCTTTTAAGTAAAGATACGTAGGCACAAGGGCCACAATCCTTGCTGAGCACATTTCCCTCTATATTTGTAGTTCCCCGAACTACGTCGACTCTGACTTTCTCATATCTGTTGAGAATACGTAGGCCTAGTACCACGAAGTCCTACCGAGTCTGTCCTTTCTCTCTTCTTCCCTTGTTACTTCTCTTTCCCCTGTCTCTAACCCTTCTTCTACCCCGTGGAACACTTTTTATATCATAATATTTAAGCAAATAAATTGACATGTCGACAAACAAATGGTTCCCATCGAGTACGATGGATGCGAGGGGTGCTAATACCTTCCCTTCGCATAACCGTCTTCTGAATCTGTTCTTGGTCGCGAGACTATCTTATCCATTTCTTTCTTAAGGTTTTCTCGAAATTTTCCTTTCCCCTCATGGGATAAATAAAGTTCGGTGGCGACTCTTCTGTCTATCATTTTCGCCTCTCCGTCGTTGCACGATGCATTTTTCGAGTAGCGACAGCTGGCGACTCTGCTGGAGATTCCTAGCGAGCCAAGCCTATTTTGTTTGTCGTGTTTAGGTTTTTATTTGTTTTATTTATTTATGCTTTATTCTCTAACTGTTGGGTTTATTTGGATGGTTTGTAAGGATAAAAGCTTTCTACCCGAGCTTTCGAGTATACACTAAGATTAGGAGGTGGTTTCTTTCTAATTTGCGAGACTTAGGACTCATTGAGTTGGATTGAATTCCACCGCTCAGATGAGACTCCTTTGGGATGATTATGTCTTACGTGTAGTCGTAATGGCGTTCTTATTTCCAACTTGGGAGTCCGCGATTCTGAGGACCTTTTAGATACTTATTCCGAAGGTTGCTAAGACATAACTCTGTGTTCATCCTTTGAAGGGATTACCGTCTTACGAGTAGTCGTTCGGATGGAAAACTTTTGAGGGTTAGTGCATGGGACTTTGTTTAAATTCCTTTGGGATACCCTCTTATAAACCAGTAGATAGCCCACTCGAGGGGAAAGATACCTTTTGTTGTTGTCTTGCAGGATCTGTAACTTTAATCCTTGATGTGGATCTGTTCTCGTGTGCACTTATTGCATTGCATTTGCATAAGCATTCCTGCATCATTTTGCATTTTCTTCCCTGACCAAGTGCCAAGAGCTTACACATTCCTCTGTTCGTAACCCGCAGTTGATTTCCCGACACTCCCGTTGAACTCATGAGAGTTGTGAAGAGTTTGAAGCAAGGGGAACATACACACCTTGAAAGGCCAAGTCAGACAATGCAAGCCGAGGTAGCTATGGAGCAGAAGCAGACTATGGAGCAGGTCCAAGCAGAGTTAAGGGAAGTCCGAAGCCAGATGGGACAATTTATGATGGATATGCAAGCTTTGCATCAGGATCAGAAAATGCTCAAGGAAGAAGTTCATCAACTGAAGACTCAGATGGGTCAAATTATGGAAGTCATGGAAAATGTGCTAAGAAAGGACATAAATCTTAGGCCTGAGGTCGCAGCAGAAATGATCGTTCAACCCGTACCTGTGGAATATCTTCGAGAGCGCGATATGCCTCGTAGATCTTTTGCACAACCTAAGGTTCCAAGATTTCCCTGTCAACAGCTACCTCCTGTTTCCCAAGACAATCCTAAGGTTAGGAGGTATGTGCAGGTGCCGGAGCGGCCCGAGAGAAGCTTCGACCAGATCCCTATGACTTATACTCAGTTGTTGCGGCTTTGCTTCAACTTCGATTGGTGGAACTTCGGACTCTAGCTCCGTTTGTTGGTAAGCCACCACCAGGCTATGATCCAAGTGCCCATTGTGATTTCCATTCTGGGGCACCAGGCCATAATGTTGAAGAATGCAAAACTTTTAAACACAAAGTTCAAGACTTAATCGATTCAAAAGCATCCGAGTTCATGCCAAGCGGTATGAGAGTGCCAGGTGGGCTTATTCCAGTTATTGTAAAAGAAGTGGATATCCCTGCTTTCTCCCCTGAAGTTGCATCAGGTCAGGAGCGTATCTTACAATCTTTGGTTTCAGAATCTCCATGCCCACAACTATTGCCTATTCCTGGGCCAAATCTGAGGATGAAAGGGCCTTCACGTTAGGAATGTCCTAATCAGTGCCAACAACCTTATGTTCCTTAGCAACAAAACTGTCAGCGCCAAAATCAGAGGAGGCCTCGCAACAACTTGGAAAGAAGGACTGCTCCTCTTCATCCAGTCCCTATGTTGCACAGTCAGCTTCTGCCGCATTTAATTCAAAACTCTTTGGTGGAGCCTAAGACTCTTAAGCCTATGCCAGAACCTTACCCTCCAAGATACAATCCCAATGCTCAATGTGGATATCATGGAGGATCCAAGGGGCATTCAACCGAAGACTGCAAAGCCTTTCAAGCCAAAGTACAAGAGTTGATTGACAAAAGATACATATCCTTCCCAAAAGGAAGTTTGGTTGTCCATGTCAATCTCTCGGCTGTCTAAGCTCGAAGATTTCAAGGGTCATCTCCTAAAGCCAATGGTCCAGACAGGCAGACGTCCTCAACATTGGCAGTCTTTGAGCATTTTTATCATTTACATCTTGTAGTTTATTTCCTGTTAATTTCTACTTGTGTTTAAACATTGTTGTTTTGAATGGTAATATTAATGAAATGGTTATGCATTTTCTGAATCAGTCGCGTCGTATTCACTTATTATTTCCGCAAAGCACAGGCACATACACCTTTTATCGACTCCACTTTATCACTGTTGTTTTTAGCAAAGATTGGAGGGAGGATGACGAAAACGAAATACCCATAATTGCAAACCATATGCTTTCAGAAAGAATCTCGTCAATGATGTACAAGCATTGTTTCAATTCCCCTAAACACCAGAGATATAAGGAGTTAATCCCTAGTCAACCACTTCGAGCCTAGAAGTAGTAGTTTCCTTCAGACTTTCAAACCCTTACACTCGACCTGGGGCAGGGTAGTTGTTCAGTTAATCCAACTACGCACTCGAATAAAAAAAAGCAAAAATCCAAAAGACGGTTGTTCATCAATACCCATGACATGGCATTCACTACCCTCCAACAAAATCCAAAAAAAATCATAAGCCTGCTAAGTCAAACACCTCAAAAGGGGACTTAGGCAAAAATTAAGGCAATCCCGACGGATCTGACAAAGCAAAATCAGTCCATGCAAAAGTTAGGGATCAAAAACAAAAGCAAAAGAAGTCCTTAAACCCTCAACAAAAACAAAAATAAGATTCAGTGGCCATCCAAATCAAAGGGTCACTGGCATCCATCAAAATAAGGTGACAGCCATTTCGAGCAATTTTTGAACCATCAAGCTTACACCGTCAAGCAGATGCAGAATTAACTGAACATAGGTAGGGAGATCATCGAGAAGAAGGGGTGGGTACAAATCAACTTTGAGCCTAATATCCTTTGTTTAATAACCGTGAGCTAGACCACGTTACAACCCTCAAAAGACCTAATTGAGGCGAGGTCTATTCTGAAAGCATACTATTGCAAGGTTGCGTAACCTGACTCCCCACATATTTGCTAATCATCAACATTGGTGTCATTATCCCTGCTATATTTTTAACACCAATCAATTCAACATAACGTTTGGACTAAACGGTCCATTCGTTTTTGTCGCGGTGAAATTTGGATACCAAACTATTGATTAGTTTGAATCGTTAATTCATTTTGCAACCGAACTTTGATTTGTCCAAAGGAAGGGATAAAGATCGAAATTCCCATAATGCAATGCAGATGCAAGGTTTAGAGAGTTTTAGGTTCGGGGGTTTGTTAAACTTAGGGAAGGTACTAGCATCCTAAGTTTCTGTAGTACTCTACAGGAACCTCTTGTTTTATGTTTATTGCTATGGTTTATCTGCTTAAGGGTTAAAGACCTAGTGGTTTATTTCTAAGTATACTCTATAAGATGTCGCATCTTATGCCTACATATCCTTATGGGAGTGGAATCAGAGTACTTGTAGTTCCCCTAAAGGGTTAGAGGAGCTCTTTGACTGTGGTCAAAGTTCCTACGGGTTTAGGGTGGTTGATTGATTGAGTTTAGGAGAAGAGATGTGTTATCATTTTAAGAGAGATTTAACCGCCACAGGTTGTAGGAAAATAGTCTTTGCATCGTCTTAAGAAAAGGGCTTAAGTACTCGGACTGTTTGGCGAGTATGCCTTTTATTTCTCTTAAGGCAAAGTCCCTACGACTTGATTGTATTGTTGTGGGGGGTGGAGATTCTATCTCGTTTAAGATGATTTGGCATCTTTTCTCTATGGTGTTTGAATATTGTATTGTGTTGAATTGATGAATGTTTGTTTTCCTATGTTGTGAAGATAAAGAACAGTCCTTCCTATGGGGTAGGATCTATCCTAGGATGATCGACTTGAAAGGGATCAAGGATCATGGGGGAGTATGATGCAAATGATGTGCAACTACACACAATCGTTGACTCATGTGTAGGTTTTTCCTTTGGACGAAATGCAATGCGGAAAGATAAATTGCGATAATTATAAATTGCGGATATTAAAGTCATACACGAACGCATGAAAGCGCTAAGTGAGTGTGTGCGTTGTGGATAAAAGCGGATAGATAAAAGCATATATACGCATGAAAGCGCTAAGTGTACAAGTGTGTAAATGTGTCGTGAAGTGCACAGTTAGGTTATATTTTACGTTGTTGATTGTTTTAGTTGGTTGATTAATTTGATGAGAAAATGTTTTACGAGGGTGAATTGAATTATTTTAGTTGATTGATTTGAAAGATTGATTTTATGAAGAAAATACATTATGACTGAATTAGTTTTATTAGTTTTAATAAAAGTTTTAGACGATTAATTAAATTCTAATGAATGATTTTAACTAAAGTAAATTAGAGATTTTATTATAAAAACCAATTAAGAGTGAAATGGTTTACTTCAATTAAAAGTGGTTGTTTATTGGAAGAAAAAAAAAGTGAATTCAATTAAGAAGAGGTTTTATTATTGAAATTATTTTGGTTATGATTATTAACAAATGAGTACAAATTATTTAAAATATAGGAGATAGGCTTTTGGTAAACAATTTACATTAGGTTGATAAAATAAATAAATTAATAAAAATAAATTAGAAAAAAAAGTCAATTAAAAGGTAATTTATGCTAAGTTTGTTAATAAAAATAGGTTTTAGTTATTTTAATAAAAAGAGCTGATTAACACGATTAAGTTAAACAAATACATTGATATAAGTTAAAGCGAATTGATTAGGTTAATTATTAAGTTAATTAATATTAATATTAAGTGGATTATGATTAGGTGAGTGATTAGCAGATTGAGGGGCGTGTGTGTGTGTGGTAGTTACAGCATAAGCAGAGATTAACAAAACAGAAGAAAAGAAACAAAGAACCCTAATTCCCCTTTTCGACCCCTTTCATTCCCCAAATCGATTTGTTTCGTTCCTCTCTTTCTGCCTCACCTCGTTTCGATTTCCCGTTGCTCGTTCTTTCCTGTACCTGAAACAACATTCAACGCGTTAATCACTCAACAAATTTAATTCGAACTAGAGATTACCGAAAGCTGGTGGACGGCGAAGATGCGTGCGGTGAAACGAGGCTTCGACCGTCTAATCCGTGACGTCAGCACGGTTTCGCAGTGGCCGGAAGCGGTTCGTCGATTAGAGATATGAGTTCTCTTCTTTTACTCGATTCTCTTTTTTTTTTAGGTTATGAATTTTGTGTTTTACGGTAGTACTAGGGTTTTTTTCTCTGAATTATTTCCTCCTCTTCTCACTCATCTTATATAGGCCTTTGAGAAATAATTGATTTGAAAAACTGATTTAAAACACTTTGAAGGTTGATTGGATTTTCTATTTCGGTACAGACCAATTCGGAAACCTTTCCTTTCTCGCCCCCAATCTCTTAAATGTCTGTTAAATGATAATCAAATCTTTGATACTGTATCAATCTGTTTACGTTCAATGTTTGGGATTTGGATTGGGTATTTCGTATCTTCTTGGGAATATTCTTCAATTGATTTTTGCTAATTTTGGATTTGCATTTGTAGGTGTGGAAAGCAGATGAGTTGTTGGGCCAGAGAGAAAATATGCGGTCCATCATGGATTCTGAGAGTTGGTGCAAAGAGACCTGGCGGAATCTTCTGAACATGCGAATTGCTCAAACTATCTTCGCCATGGTTAGTCTTTGGTGTTTCCCGGGCCTGAAGCTTACTACTGTTGAATTGAATTTTGTTGAGTCCCTCCTGCTTTGGATGCACAATCTCTGAACCATCATTTGCTATAAAATTGCCTTCTAAAGTCGGTGTCGTTTTAACGTGCTCCTTGCCACTTGGGGACCGGTGACCAGTCTGGAACTACCACTAATGGATGGTGTTTATTGAGTCTGGCGTGGTGGCTGCTGCTCAAACTCTTGTTGTTGCAAGGCTATTGCTAGTTGCAAATCAGAATTGATATTTAAGCCTGCCTGTGTTGCACTATCCATGCTGGCAAGATAGTCAGCAGTGCTGGTCATAACATTGTTCTCATCCCAGGTGTTATACGTGTATGTGGAAATGGTGTTGAACGCTGTAATCACTGCTTCTGACTTTTCAATTTCTCTCTACAGATGCTGGTATATGAGATGTATTTTCACAGATATCTCTCCATTGCAATGTGTGATATTGTTGTTGTTTCTATGTATTCTTGTATATCTGCTGCGTATTAATATGTGGTTTTGAAGTTATGCCTATTTTCATTATGCAATGCCTTTGAACATGTACCGCGATGCTGCGACTTCTAATGTCTTTCCTTCAACTATGTAATGCCAGTGATATGAATTGAATTTGAGGCTGCTACTTTCTGCCAGTGTTGTGTGAATCATATGTTTTTCTGTTGACGAATGTGCATCATGATGCTATAATTTGTAATGCCTCTTCTTCAATTTTGTAGGCAAGTGATAGGCGTTCTTCTGATTTAATCTCTTCAGCAACAATCGGTGGCTCCTGTAGTTTTCCACAGTTGAATTGTATAAGTCGCCTGTCTGGGAAATATACTTGACGACGAACAATTGCGGGCTTGACTGTATGAACATGAGACAATACTGAGATGGAGTGCGGCTGACCATTGTTTTCCATGGTAGTCTTCGGAAACTTGAAGGTTCTTTTCTGAATCAGAAGAATGCCATAATGTTTTGAAATGATCATTAGTCTGTTGGCACTTTGGGAAGGAGGAACTCAGTCGCCGAACTGTTGCAAATCATATCCCTGTTCACTTCCTTCTTGACAGGCACCTCCATGGGATAGCCCCAAGTAAGATATCTTGGACAACTCCTCATCTATAACCTGTTCATGTCCATAGGATCCTTATTTGGACATGGTTCAATTACATTTTCATGATGGTACTTTCATGAACTAGCCTTAATTGTCCATGGTGACTGAGCTTATTAGTGAACAAGTGATCACATGTACGAGCTTAAATGTTTGGTGACTTCATATTCTGCTCATTTCATTAAACTCTGCTCATTAATATTGATCCTTTTCTTTAACTCGCCTCTGTTTTTATCTTCTTGGCACACTTATGCAGGAGGTTTACGTATCTTCAACAAAATGAGAAATGGATGACAGTTGCTTGTACCATGCTTACGAAGCTTCACCAGTTAACAAAACCATTACGAGGTTGGGGCTTTATATGCTTTATGAACGTATGGCCAAACTTGCCGTTATTACGATGTTCACATGTTATAACTGATATCTGAAAATAGATTGCCAACCTGTAGGGATTTCCTTCGATAATAGTGGGTGAACGAGAAGCTAAACATCCTCCGAGTCTGCTTTGGCGTACCCCAGCTTTAGAGAAATGCTTAATGGTAATATTGGATAGGAGTGCATAATTACCAATGCTTCTGTTTTTCCTGTAGCATTAGAAGTTTTGATGGTAATTAACATAAGGTTGATCATGATTCTGGCAGGTCGACGGGTACGCTTGATGATCACTTGTTGCCGGTAAAACAATTCCAAAACATCTTTTATTCGTTGGTAAGCATGCCATCACTTCCTGCTGGGATAAGTCTAATAATGAATGGTTGTTGGTATCGGTACCGATCTTGTTTTAATTATCATTTGCAGTAGCTGGATACTTGGACAAGACATCCATCCGAAAACCGTGTTTGGAACGACCTCTGAGACGGTATTTTGTTCATCTGTCGGTTGAAAGCTAGAGGTATTATAAGGAAATGAATCGTGCAGACCATGGTTCCTCCTGTATCTGTGGTATCTCAGACAGTGCGCATGACGACCGTTGCAGTTCTGGCATCAAGCCTAATGTTGGCTCATCCAAAAGATGATAAAGGATCCGTAACCAATCCTAGCAACAATAGTGAGTCTCTTCCTCTGTTGGATAACAGGATTGCTTGTCATCAACCATTACTGCACTGTCTGTAGCATCAATACAAGGAGGACTAGGCATGTCAATGGCAAACTACTGATCCTCAGGCTCAGCGGAACATACTGGTCGAGTGGATTGGGGGGATGTCATTCCTTAAGTCTATTGATGAAATATTGGGCAAAGAGTGTATATTAAATTGGCAATCCTTATTTATGGAGTTTCCAGGTTCACGTGGTAATTGTTCCTTGAATTCAGAAGAACTTGCTTCATGATGAGTAGTAATGTGATATGGCTCTGAATAGGATGCTTGACTATGAATACTCTTCCAACAGATTCCCTGAAGTTCTTGCCAACAGAGCTTCTTTAAGTCTGTTTATTTATTCTTTATAATCACACCACCTGCTTGTAATTTTTATGTACTCTTGAAAGATCTCTTTAGAGATATAACTTGGGCACAAATCTTGAATGTGGAATGAAGCTTCTCTTTATATAATAAACCAATTTAAATTCCTCAATTCAAAAACTTATTCGAACATTTAGCACCGAAGATCCGGAATTTCTCGCTTGATTTTAATGGTAATAACCCCTCTTCGTGAATAAGATCAGAATCTTTCTTGAATTAAACTTTGATCCCGTTTTCCTTTTTGCACCTGTTTTCCTTTTTGCACCTGTAGGCCAGGAAACTCCTAAAATTTGAATAAGTTGGACTTTCTAATATTAAGAAGAAACATCTTGATACGAAAAGCTTTCACGCCATTCTTGTTCAAAATTTTAATCTCAATAAATTGTGAAAGAACCAACTAGTTAAATCCTCAACTGAAATAACGAGTATTATCTTCATGCGAGATTAATGTGTCTGCAAAAAACGCACTCATAATAGTAATAAAGACATCAAGTAGGAAAGAAAGAAAATAAATAAATAAATAGAAAATAAATTTTAAAAAAGAAGGCGGGATCTTATGGTCAAAAATTAGGGTGTAACAGATGCCCCTATTTAAGTTACTCCTATTCGGAGATATGGAGATTGAAATCTCCTTCTCGACGAGATAGGAGGGAATTAAATACAAACATTGCACGAATTTTTGGCCTTAAGAAGCCGCCGAATGCACATGATATGCGATGATATGGAAATGCAAGACAAACAGGGGGTCCTGTGGAGAAATGGCGACACAGGGGAGTAGTTAGACACAACACACGGAACTCCACGGGGACAGGAAACAATCACCCATGGGAAATCTCCAGAAGTATAATGGTGACACATACACTAAGGATATGGTGATTTAAACGGCCGGTGAGAAAATTGTAATTGGAGGGTAACTTGTTACCAACATGGGGCAATCCGGACGATGATAATGACGCATGCCGACAGGGTCCGTAATCTAGTTTTGTTTTTGTACTATTTTCTTTTTGCTTTTTTTTCTAACTGGAAATAGTAAAATGTAAAACCTCCCCGAGCATCATGGTATGGGAACCATGAACTGGTCTCAGTTTCTGATGTAGAACTTCCCCGAGCATCATGGTATGGGAACCATAGGCTGGTCTCAGTCTCTGATGTAGGACTTCCCCGAGCGTCATAGTATGGGAACCATGGGCTGGTCTCAGTCTCTGATGTAGGACTTCCCCGAGCGTCATAGTATGGGAACCATGGGCTGGTCTCAGTCTCTTCCCGAAATGATGAAAACTCGTAAGAGCATCTTCACAGGGGGTTATAAATTTTGTAGATTGTGGATGTTGTTGTAGACTGTAAATGTAGTTCATTGTAGAACCTTGCAGATGTAGATTGTAATCTGTAATGTACTCTGTTGTTGTGGATGTAATTTGTAATTGTAAATTGTAGATGTAGTTGTAAAGCTTCACCGAGGATCCTCGAAAAAATGTGAGCTGGTTGAATTGTAAAGTATGTCTTCTCAAATAAAGAGAGACTAATGTGGTAAACCTCCTCGACTTCTTCGGGGAGATGTCACTTGGTGGATTGATGATGTTAAAGGACCCATTGAGGGTAGGTGATCTGTCTTGTGAAAACTGTCATTTTTCCTTTTGAACAGGATCTTGATCAAAACGAGTTGCTCAATAAAGAGATAAATGTTCGAGAAAAATCCTGTAATGCTATTGTTGAAGAAGCGTCTGTCGTTATGAATATTCTTTGTGGGGAATAGGGTGCAAGGTAAATGCACACTTAATCCACTCTAAAAGGTTGGAGATGTCCATGATGTGATTGCCAAAGACCAAAGTTCAATTCGGGAAGTAGCCGAAAAGAAACTGTCAAGCAAGACTCGACCATTGAGATATAAACTCAAATGGAATCGTACTGAAATAACCATCTTCCATGAGGGCTGAACTTCATGGGGAAAATAAAACATTATGCTTTTTCTGCCTAGGGTCGATAAATTTAATTGGAGAGATAAGACGCACCCAAACACCTAGGGATAACTATAGTCGAAACAATGGAACAAGACAAATATGAAGAATGTGAAAAATGCACATGCCATGCTGTCTACTTATATGCTATGCGTATGTCGACGGATTGGGAGAAACGAAATAAACGCCTCAAACGAAAGGGTACTCAAGCAGAATCTCCACAGATCCCTCATCACCTGCGAAGCCAATACTCCGAACAGAGACAAGCTTTGCGTCTGGATAGAATAAATATCCTCTTGCTCTGGAGAAGCATATAATATTGTTGTCTTTCTTCAGACGAGGTAAACTCTCATGGTCATCTTGCTATTCATATATCAAGTAGAGCATAAAGTTTTAAGTCAATTTGGATTTTGCTATCAATAAAACAGATTTGTGATTAATGAAAGACTTTTTATTGAATGGTGGTCAGCAGGAAAGCGTGACCCCGATTTTACAGCGTTGGAAAACAATATCGATTACATAAAGGGAATAATGACTTGCTTCTCTTAGGCAAAATATTTCTTAATAGCATCCGCGTTAACAGGGCGAGTGATCTCTTCTCCGTCCATTGTTGCTAACATCAAAATGCCTCCTGTCAAAACTTTTTTTACTACGTATGGTCCATCATAATTCGGGGCCCATTTTCCTCTAACGTCGGTGAGGAAAGACTAAATCTTCTTAAGCACAAGGTCACCTTCTTTGAATGCACGGGGTCGGACCTTCTTGTCAAATGCCTTCTTCATCTTCTGCTGATATAACTGTCCATGGCATAGCGCGAACATCCTCTTTTCTTCGATTAAGTTCAACTGATCATATCTGTTCTGACACCACTCTGCTTCTGATAATTTTGCCTCTACCAAAATCCTCATAGAAGGAATCTCAACTTCTATTGGGAGTACTGCTTCCTCACCGTAGACAAGTGAAAATGGAGTTGCCCCAGTCGATGTGCGTACCATCGTACGATATCCATGTAAGGCAAATGGGAGCATTTCGTGCCAATCTTTGTAAGTAACGACCATCTTCTGAATGATCTTCTTAATGTTCTTGTTGGCGGCTTCAACAACCCCGTTCATCTTTGGTCTGTAAGGGGAAGAGTTATGATGCTCGATCTTGAATTCTTCGCACAACTCTTTCATCATCTTGTTATTCAAATTGGAACCGTTGTCTGTAATGATTCTGCTTGGCACCCCATATCGGCAAATGAGTTGATTCTTGATAAATTTGACAACCACATGTCGAGTTACATTAGCATAGGAAGCCGCCTCGACCCACTTGGTAAAATAGTCAATGGCTACTAAGATAAATCGGTGTCCATTAGACGCTTTTGGCTCTATCATCCCAATCATATCAATTCCCCATATAGAGAATGGCCACGGTGATGAGATAACATTCAACAGAGTTGGAGGTACGTGAATTTTATCTGCGTAAATCTGACACTTGTGACACTTTCTAGCAAACTTGTAACAATCTGATTCCATTGTGATCCAATAATAACCAGCCCTTAAAAGCTTCTTATCCATAGCATGCCCGTTGTCATGCGTGCCAAAAGATCCTTCGTGAATCTCCATCATCAATATATTCGCTTCTTGTTTGTCAACACATCTCAACAAGACCAAGTCAAAATTCCGCTTGTACAACACATTGTTACTCAGAAGAAAATTTCCAGCCAACCTTCTCAAAGTTTTCTTGTCTTTGTTGGAAACCCCCTGAGGATATTCTCGAGTTCTAATAAACACTTCGATGTCATAGTACCAGGGTTTGCCATCTTTAACTTCTTCGACAACAAAGATGTAGGCAGGTCTATCAAGACGTTTTACTTCAATTTGAGGACACTCGTTCCAAAAGTTTACCACGATCATCGAGGCCAAAGTTGCTAACGCGTCTGCCATTTTGTTCTCATCGCGAGGGATATGATGAAACTCAACTCTATCAAAGAGCGGTAACAGCCTCCTAGCATAATCCCTGTATGGGACCAAATTATCAGTCGAGTTATCCATTCTCCAGTAATTTGGTTGATTATTACTGCAGAATCACCAAACACATCTAAATTCTTAATTCTCAAATTGATTTCTTCTTCGAGACCCATAATACATGCCTCGTACTCAGCTTCATTATTAGTACACTAGAATGTTAATCTGGAGGTAAATGGGAAATGGGTCCCTTGAGGAGTCACAATAACAGCACCTATCCCTTTTCCATGAGCGTTGACAGCTCCATCAAAGATTAAACCCCATTGAGAACCTGACTCTGGCCCTTCACCATGTACGGGTTCTTCACAATCTTTCATCTTTAAAAACATAACATCTTCATCAGGAAAGTCGTCGTTTGAGGGTTGATGATCCAAAATGGGCTGGTGAGCCAGGTGATCAGCCAAAACACTTCCTCTAACAGCTTTCTGAGTATGGTACTCGATATCATATTCGGACAATAACATCTGCCATCTAGCGATTCTTCCAGTCAAAGTGGGCTTCTCAAAAATATACTTGATAGGATCCATCTTTGAAACCAACCAAGTAGTGTGGTTTAACATATATTGGCGCAGACGCTTGGCGGCCCACGCTAGAGCGCAGCAAGTCTTCTCTAACATAGTGTACCTGGTTTCACAGTCAGTAAATTTCTTGCTCAGGTAATAAGTGACATGATCTTGCTTTCCTGTTTCATCTCACTGGCCGAGTACACAACCCATTGAATCCTCTAAAACAGTCAAATACATAATCAAAGGACGCCCTTCAACCGGCGGTATCAGGATAGGCGGTTCAAGCAAATATTCTTTGATACTATCAAAAGTGTTTTGACAGTCTTCAGTCCAAACATATCCTTGTTCTTTCCTCAGGAGCTTGAAAATAGGTTTACATGTAGCAGTCATGTTGGATATAAACCTGGAGATGTAGTTCAAACGTCCTAAGAATCCTCTGACTTGTTTCTCAGTGGCGGGAGCTGGCATTTCCCGGATAACTTTCACTTTGTCAGGGTCCACTTCAATCCCTCTTCGGCTGACAATAAAACCCAATAGTTTCCCTGATCGTACTCCAAATGTGCACTTGTTGGGGTTCAAACGAAGCTTGTATTCCCTCAAATGACCAAACAGCTTAGCCAGGTGTTTAACATGATCATTTTCGGTTTTCGACTTAGCTATCATATCATCCACATACACCTCGATCTCTTTGTGCATCATATCATGGAACAAAGTAGTCATGGCTCTCTGATATGTTGCCCCTGCATTCTTTAATCCAAATGGCATAACTTTGTAACAAAAGGTGCCCTAGGGTGTTATGAATGACGTCTTCTCTCTGTCCTCGGGAGCCATTCTAATCTGGTTGTAACTTGAAAAACCATCCATGAAGGAGAAAACCTCATATCTTGCAGTACTGTCCACCAAGATATCAATGTGAGGTAACGAAAAATCATCTTTCGGACTGGCTTTATTCAAATCCCTGTAGTCTACACACATGCGAACCTTTCCATCCTTCTTCGGAACGGGTACAATGTTAGCCAACCATAGTGGGTACTCGGCAGTAACAAGGAAACCTGCATCAATCTGTTTCTGTACCTCTTCCTTAATCTTTAGAGCCATGTTGGGTCGAGTCCTTCTGAGCTTCTGTTTTATCGGTGGGCATTCTGGCTTTAACGATAAATGATGTTCGACTATAGCTGTATCCAAACCGGGCATGTCTTAATATGACCAAGCAAACACATCAACAAACTCTCCAAGCAGATCGATTAACTGTTTCTTCACATCGGGTTTAACCAGAGCTCCAATTTTCACTTCTCTACGGATTTCTTCTGATCCCAAGTTGATTTCTTCCACCGGCTCTTGATGAGGTTGGATAGCTTTTTCTTCTTTCTCAAGCAGCCTGGAAATTTCTTCTGGGATATCATCTTCTTTGTCCTCGGCTTCGTACACAGGAAACTCGAAATTTGGAGAAGGCAGTGGATCATTATTCCCAGGATGTATTTTATGTAGCAATCTGCGCAAGTGATGTGGTTTTCAATAAGTTTTTGTAAAGTGGAAAGTGTGTGTACGCGAGATGCTATTTATTATTTTCCAACATCGTGAATAAGTATAAAAACACAAATGTAGATGAAAGCAGTTTACTGATGATAGCAAAACCAAAGAGACGCACCCAACAAAGTCACCTTTGCCTTGGGCAGAGCAAAGGGAATTATTGGAAATAAGCCCTAACAAGTGCAGTTTCGCCTTGGGCAGAGCGAAATTTTTTTAAAACAAATGCTTTACTTAGATATATGAATGGCAGTAGGGGCTTCAACCGCACTCCAGTTCTTGACTACAACGCCTGTGGTCACAAAGTCTGGAATGTCCTCATCTGGATCCTCCTCGGTGACAGCATAAACTCCAAAGGTATAGTCAAATTCATCCGAAACATAGCTTGGGTCTTCCATATAGGGCTCGTAATCTTCATAAGGAATGGAGGACCTTGTAGAACCGTCTGATATGTAGCCCTCGAGTTCATCTTCTAACACAACATTAATCTGAGGATGATGGACGATTCCTCCACTACGGAACACTTCATTGATTAGCAGAAACCCTTGATTCTTGGTGCCTGGTTGAGCGGAACCGCTAGTGAAACCGAGACCTTCCTTGTTTTTGTTCTCTGGCAAAGACAACACCTTTTCCCACATTGATTAATGACCACTGTTCACCACTCGCTGCGCGTCTTTAAATGATGACATGGATGTCTGAGATCTTTGGACACCCTCGCCCATAATAGACAAAGCTTGAAATTGCGTGCCGACCTCTTCCTCAGCTTCGACATATGAGAATGATGACAAATGACTTACCACCAAAGCTCTTTCTCCACAAACTGTAACTATTTTCCACTCGAAAACATATTTCAGCTTCTGATGCAGGGTAGAAGTAACTGCTCCAGCTTCATGTATCCATGGCCTCCCTAGGAAACAGCTATAGGCAGCACGAATGTCCATGACCTGAAACGGGATCATAAAAGTCTGTAATCCAATAGTCATGGGCAAATCAACCTCACCAATTACCGTTTTCCTTGACCCATCGAAAGCTTTGACAATAACGCGACTTGGCCTCATCGGTGGTCCCTGATACGATAGCTTAGATAGAGTAGTTCTAGGAATTACATTTAAAGACGATCCAGTATCAACCAGCACACTGGACAGAGAGTCGTTTCCACAGTTCACAGAAATGTGTAGAGCCATGTTATGTTTTCTTCCTTCTTCTGGGAGATCGTCTTCATTGAAACCCAGATTATCACTTGAAGTAATACTGCCAATGATGTTATCAAATTGTTCCATAGTCACATCCTGCTCGACATAGGCTTGTTCCAAAATTTTCTGAAGTGCCTCTCTATGAGCCTCAGAACTCATCAGCAATTGTAGCACAGAAATATTCGACGGGGTTTGCAAAAACTGATCTGCAACCTTATACTCGCTTCTCTTGATTACTTTCAAACATTCATCTGAGTTGGATAAATTAGATCCCCCAGATTGCCCCACAGTTGGGTCCTTTGAGCCTGATGGTTCGAACAAAACCTCTTTTTCTTTCGGTGGCACAGTCGGGTAGACTCGACTGCTTCTTGTCACTCTACTGACATCTGCAATATTAACTACTAAGGGTACAGTGGACAGAGGTACTTCTTTCCCATCCTCCAACATAGTAGCATTGTATCTGCAAGGGATGGCCTTACTAGAGGTATAAGGGACAGGTCCAGGCACATTGATCACTAAAGGAGTAACAGCTAGTTTCTTGCTATTGTAAATAATCTCTATACGTTCCATTTCCTTAAAGTGGGGTACTATGACACAAACTTCTTCAGCCTCTTCATTTGAAACTTCTTGGCCATCACTTTCCAAACAATCTTCAATCATATTGACAGAGGGCGAACCATGTGGTGGTAATGGATTCTTCTGTACATTAGGGTCAGAATCCCTAAAAGACAAGATTCCACTTTTAATGAGCCTCTGGACATCCATCTTCAAATCGAAACAACTCTCAATATCATGTCTTGGAGCACCCCGATGGTAAGGACAAAACTTGTCAGCTCTATAAGAAGGGGGAGGATTCGTGGGAGCCGGAGGTGGAGCTCTCGTCTGAATGTGACCCTTTTTAATCAAAGCGGGGAATAGATCAGCATATGTCATTGGGATCGGATCGAAACTTATTTTTCTATATACACGACCTTGATTGCTGGATGGCCGATTATGCTGAGGGTACTGTGGACTTTGTTGAAGTTGGGGTTATTGAGTAACGGGAGACTGAGGTTGCTGATAGGGTTGTGGAGACTGTAGCTGATAAGCCGGAGCATTAAACACTGGCGATACTGCTGCAACTTGGTGTGGGGGCATGTACCTCTTTCTGAATTGTCCCTTCTGAATGGCATTCACACCTTGCTCCTTTTTCTTCACAAAACTGCTCCCATACCTTTTAGGAGCGCTTTCTTCTTTGGTCAATCTTCCTTCGCGAACACCTTCTTCTAAGCGCATCCCCATGTTGACCATTTCAGTAAAGTCACTGGGCGTGCTGGATACCATCTTCTTGTAAAAGAAAGGACCCAGGGTCTTCAGAAAAATCTTGGTCATCTCTTTTTCTTCTAATGGTGGTGTGACTTGCGCGGCCAACTCGCGCCAACGCTGAGCATATTCTTTGAAATTCTCCTTATCTTTTTGTGCCATTGCTCTTAACTGATCTCGGTCGGGCGCCATGTCCACATTGTACTTATACTGCTTGACAAAGGCTCCTCCCAGATCATTGAAAGTTCGGATCTTCGTACTATCCAACCCCATGTACCACTTGAGTGCGGCGCCTGTCATACTGTCTTGAAAGTAGTGAATGAGTAATTTATCATTATCAGTTTGGGCAGACATCTTCCTGGCGTACATAATGAGATGACTCTGAGGGCAGGTATTCCCCTTGTACTTTTCAAAATCAGGGACTTTGAACTTCGGTGGGACCTTAGCGTTTGGAACTAAGCACAACTCAAAAGCACTCTTACCAAATAAGTCCTTTCCACGAAGGGCTTTCAACTCCTTTTGTATTTCAGAAAACTGGTCTTGAAATCCGTCTATCTTCTCTTCTAAACCCACAGTTTCGGTTGGTGACCCATGTAAAATTGGTTCATCCAGAATATATGGGACAGCGTTCACATGCGGAGATGCGGTAGTCATCACAGCAGAAACTACAGAAGCAGCTTGAACAATGGTCACAACAGGGATTTCAGACGCATGTGGACGATAACCAGTCGGAGTAAAATAAGGAGGCATCCCCCACGGGAAATCTTGAGGCATACTTTAAGATATTTCAGCAACAGAAGACACCACTGGGATCAATGTTGGCGTCACTTCGGATATGACAGTCCTTGGGACTTCTTGATTGTTGATCGAGATTTGACTAGACAAAGCTTCCACTAGACCATTCAACTTCTCCAAACTTTCCTTCATACTTGCAACTTCATCACGGAGCACTCTGTTTTCTTGCTCTAGTTGATCCATCTTCTGGCGTTGGCTAGCTCGAGTGTTGTATCGGTGATTCAGCTTGTTCTGCGGAGACGAAGCAAGAGTGAGACCCTGGAATGCGAACGATGCTATGCTTATGCAAAATGCAAATGAGCATGAAACTTTCAAGAAACTTAAATTATTTTGGTATTGTAATCTTGGAGGAAAACTTATTTTATTTGAGGATCGAAGCATTACAAAACAGAGTACTCTTTTAAGAGTTTATTACATTGAATCAAAAGCGAAAGAGAAACTCGGAGATCTACTCTTTATGCTCCTTCTGTGTACGAAGTTCTCTTTCTAGCTGACTGATGCGTTCCTGCAGCTCGGCATTCTCTCTGATGAGTCGGTCGACACACTCTTTCCAAGCCATAGTATTTGAGGGAAGGTCATCACTGGTGATAGCACTTGAAGAGGTGTGAGAGGAAAATAAATCCTCTCGCGCCTTTCTTTTCCTTGCGAGTTCAACTTCTGGCAGCCTCTGGGACTTCTCTTTCTCTACCTTGAGTATAAAAAACTTGTTCCTCCAAGCGGCTTTCAATTTCCGAGCTTCATCCAAAGCAGTCTTCAACTGATCTACTTCGCTCACGTCAAACCAATCTGGATCATGAAAAGCCAATACCATAGGTTCATGGAAAGGGAACGACATCTTGAGGTCGAGAGCTCTTACTCGTACCCAATGTAGGTATTCTTCAGAGACAGCACAATTGGGGTATCCTAAAGCAGCTTTTCCTTCCTTATTGATATATTCCCATGAGTAAATTATGAAGGTCTTCAGGTCTGGGTCTTCTCCTTCTTTGAGAAAGATTCCTTCTAATAGAGTATGGTCAGGTACTTCAATCATGGGATGCCCAAATTGGAGACGGGCCAGAGCAGGATTGTAACTTATGCATCCTTCCCTCGCAATGAGCGGTATGTTAGTAAATCCTCCGATGCTATGGATCATACATATGCCCCCATAAGTAGGGTCGTACCACACAATGTCAGAATGGGTAAGGGCCATAACTATCTCAGACCAATGAGGTGACTCCTCCTCTTCCCAAATAGACGGGTACCGAGTTAGGCGAGCAATGAACCATGAATACAACAGAGCGGTGCAACAGACGATATGTCCTCCTCCCTCAGCATTCTTTGAATGAATTGAGTAATATGTGTCAGCTAACAAAGTAGGGACTGGATTCTTGAGTATGAATAATTTAATCGCGTCCATATCAACGAAATCATCGATCTTTGGGAACCAGAAAATCTCATAAACCAATAGGGCAAAGGTGGCCTCCACGATAAGGACTTCCTTTCTTTCAGCATGGTAACTGACTTTTTCAATCAAAAAGTCAGCAGGGAATCCAAGGACTCCTTCCTTGGTGGTTAGGTGCGCTTGCACGTCTGCCAAACTGAGATGAGTGGCATTGGCAATTTTTTGATGACCGGGTGTGTCTTCCTGGCCGGTGAATATGGGACGGGCCGTCACAGGCATCCTTAGGAAATCAGAATACTCTTCCAGTGTCGACATCAACTGGTAATCCGGGAAAGTGAAGCAGTGGTACAACGGATCGTAAAATTGAACGAGGGTCTCCAACAACCCTTCCTTCATCTTGAGTTCGAGGAAACAGAAGACTTCTCCGTATTCTGCTGCGAAGGCGTAACGGTTCTCGATTAGGTCAGCTAGCTCTCTCAAGCTTTCAATGTTAGGGCTCTGAAAAGTGTACTCCAAGGCTTCTTTTTTGAATTCCATGGTTACAATACCTGAGAAATAAAATTGAGTTTCTTGAAATGAATAAAGAAAGAATGTAATGCAATATGAGTAGGACTTCATGGGATCCTAACTATTTATAAACATTGTAGTAAAAGAAACGTTTTTATTTAATTTTGCAACGAAATACAAATAATTTCTTTTAAAAGTCCCAAATAAAAGCTAAATAAAAGCTAATAAAGACACTAAAGAAGTTTCGAATTCTGCTGCTTGAGCTGCTCTTCTAGTTGCGTCTTCTCACGGATAAGGTTGTCCACAATCAGTTTCCAAATAGTGCATTGCGGGTCGGAGAAAAATAAATCCTCCATGACCTTCCTCTTCTTGCAGGGGAGTAACTCTTCATCCTTTAACTGTAGCTGCTTCTGGAGTTCCTCTTTTTCTTTTTGGAGTTTGTCGATTTCTGCAACAGACACTTGGTACTTATTCTTCCATGACTCTAACTCTTGTCGTAACCTCTTCATAGCAACCTCTAACTTCTCAGTTTCGGACATAAAGACATAGGTGGGCTCCCTTCTTGGAGGCATAGGGTCTTGACGAGAATAAGGCATCCTTAGCTTGATTGCCCTGTCTCTTACCCACTAGAGATACGGTTCTAGCGACACACAATTGGGCCTTCCTAGGTTTTTCTTCCCCTTCTTGTACACATTACGCCATGCATCCAGAACCTTTCCTCGAAGCTCTACATCATTGTTAAAGAAAATACTCTCTACATGGGCACTCTTAGGAGGTTCCTTCAACGGGTATCCCAACTGTCGACGGGCTAAAACGAGATTGTAACTGATTCATCCATCGAAACTGAGCAATGGTACATTAGCAAAGTTACCACAACTATCAATGATTAATACCCCATCATACACCTGGTTGTACCAATCAATGTCGGAATGGGTCAATGCCATTACCCTCGGAGACCAAAGCTCTTTACCAATGTTTGTAAAAGAGCTAGTCTTTGGCAAGTGCGAAATAAACCACTTGTAAAGTAAGGGTACACAACAAGTAATCATCCCTCCACCTCGAAGATTTCAGAGATGTATAGAGTGATATGTATTACCCAACAAAGTTGGCACTGGGTTTTTCTTCATAAAGATCTTGAATGCTTTGAGATCTATGAAACCTTCAAAACTCGGAAATAAAAACAACCCGTAAACAAGCAAAACAAAAATTGCCTCAAACGGAGTCTTATTGGAATAATCAGCGTAGAATGAAGCCTTCTCGACTAGGAAACCTGTCTTTAAACCAAGAATTCCGTCCTTAGTAACTAGGTTGGCTTTGACGTCAGATACCTTCAAACGGAGGGCTTTAGCAATATCTTTCTCATCAGGGTCCTTTTCCAAGAAGGGAAAAGGAGATTCTTCTAGGACAGGTAGACCAACCAAAAAGGAATACTCTTCCAATGTTGGTAACAACTGAAAATCCAGAAAGGTGAAACAATGGTAAAGAGGATCATAGAACTGTAGTAGAGTGGCAAGAAGTCCTTCATTCACTGAGCGGCCCAACAAAGATATCAGCTTCCCATATTTGTTCTTGAATTCTTCTTGATCCTTGATAAAGCCCCACAACTTCTTTAGGTCGTCCAATTTGGGACTTTTAAAAGTATATTTCACAGTACGTCTTTCATTTGAAGTCATAGTGACCTACAATGTTCATAAATGAAAGTGAATCCCATGAAGTCCAATGCAGAATGATGTTATATGAATGCAGCAAACACAAGTATTCATATAAGGACACAAAGATAAACAGACAAAGGGGCACCCTAGGTTTGCAACGAGCATGGAGCGTAGGATATACCCATCCCCAAAGGACGTGAACTAAAGGTTTGATTTGTACCTGTAGGACAAGGTTCTAAAGGGACTCAAAATCATCAACCCATCTTTCGGATATTATCAATTTCCCAATTACTCGAGGATTAATAATATTCTCAAGAGAACTTCTTTTGAGTGTAGCTTCGCGTAGCACTATTTCGGAAGTACTCCCTCATAGTCTCGCACTACATCCTAATAAAGGCCAAAGTTGGGATTAAGGTAACTACGGTTCTCAATATCATGGGCTCTAAGGTCGAAAATAGCAAGTGTCTTCACGATTACTCGTTCAACAGTACTATCCCGAGAGGGCCTCAATTGAGCGGGATTCTCAATTCAACTTAGTCGGGATTCAACTCCCTATAAGCCTCCTCGACTATACCACCATCCTATCTTAATTTCTCTCAAGTTCGGGTTTAGAACTTTATCTCACCACTCAAAGACAACAATCCCAAAAGAAATACAAGAGAAAGCATACAAACAATTAATCAAGTAGGCAGATATATAAAGCAGTAAACAAATAAAATAAGATAGGGAAACCCACTAGGAAGATCCCCAATGAAGTCGCCATTTCTGTCGCGGTGAAATTTGGATACCAAATTATTGATTAGTTTGAATCGTTAATTCATTTTGCAACCGAACTTTGATTTGTCCAAAGGAAGGGATAAAGATCGAAATTCCCACAATGCAATGCAGATGCAAGGTTTAGAGAGTTTTAGGTTCGGGGGTTTGTTAAACTTAGGGAAGGTACTAGCATCCTAAGTTTTTGTAGTACTCTACAGGAACCTCTTGTTTTATGTTTATTGCTATGGTTTATCTGCTTAAGGGTTAAAGACCTAGTGGTTTATTTCTAAGTATACTCGATAAGATGTCGCATCTTATGCCTACATATCCTTACGGGAGTGGAATCAGAGTACTTGTAGTTCCCCTAAAGGGTTAGAGGAGCTCTTTGACTGTGGTCAAAGTTCCTACGGGTTTAGGGTGGTTGATTGATTGAGTTTAGGAGAAGAGATGTGTTATCATTTTAAGGGAGATTTAACCGTCACAGGTTGTAGGAAAATAGTCTTTGCATCGTCTTAAGAAAAGGGCTTAAGTACTCTGACTGTTTGGCGAGTATGCCTTTTATTTCTCTTAAGGCAAAGTCCCTACGGCTTGATTGTATTGTTGTGGGGGGTGGAGATTCTATCTCGTTTAAGATGATTTGGCATCTTTTCTCTATGGTGTTTGAATATTGTATTGTGTTGAATTGATGAATGTTTGTTTTCCTATGTTGTGAAGATAAAGAACAGTCCTTCCTATGGGGTAGGATCTATCCTAGGATGATCGACTTGAAAGGGATCAAGGATCATGGGGGAGTATGATGCAAATGATGTGCAACTACACACAATCGTTGACTCATGTGTAGGTTTTTCCTTTGGACGAAATGCAATGCGGAAAGATAAATTGCGATAATTATAAATTGCGGATAGTAAAGCCATACACGAACGCATGAAAGCGCTAAGTGAGTGTGTGCGTTGTGGATAAAAGCGGATAGATAAAAGCATATATACGCATGAAAGCGCTAAGTGTACAAGTGTGTAAATGTGTCGTGAAGTGCACGGTTAGGTTATATTTTACGCTGTTGATTGTTTTAGTTGGTCGATTAATTTGATGAGAAAATGTTTTACGAGGGTGAATTGAATTATTTTAGTTGATTGATTTGAAAGATTGATTTTATGAAGAAAATACATTATGACTGAATTAGTTTTATTAGTTTTAATAAAAGTTTTAGACGATTAATTAAATTCTAATGAATGATTTTAACTAAAGTAAATTAGAGATTTTATTATAAAAACCAATTAAGAGTGAAATGGTTTACTTCAATTAAAAGTGGTTGTTTATTGGATGAAAAAAAAAGTTAATTCAATTAAGAAGAGGTTTTATTATTGAAATTATTTTGGTTATGATTATTAACAAATGAGTACAAATTATTTAAAATATAGGAGATATGCTTTTGGTAAACAATTTACATTAGGTTGATAAAATAAATAAATTAATAAAAATAAATTAGAAAAAAAAGTCAATTAAAAGGTAATTTATGATAAGTTTGTTAATAAAAATAGGTTTTAGTTATTTTAATAAAAAGAGCTGATTAACACGATTAAGTTAAACAAATACATTGATATAGGTTAAAGCGAATTGATTAGGTTAATTATTAAGTTAATTAATATTAATATTAAGTGGATTATGATTAGGTGAGTGATTAGCAGATTGAGGGGCGTGTGTGTGTGTGGTAGTTACATCATAAGCAGAGATTAACAAAACAGAAGAAAAGAAACAAAGAACCCTAATTCCCTTTTTCGACCCCTTTCATTCCCCAAATCGATCCCTTTCGTTCCTCTCTTTCTGCCTCACCTCGTTTCGATTTCCCGTTGCTCGTTCTTTCCTGTACCTAAAACAACATTCAACGCGTTAATCACTCAACAAATTTAATTCGAATTAGAGATTACCGAAAGCTGGTGGACGACGAAGATGCGTGCGGTGAAACGAGGCTTTGACCGTCTAATCCGTGACGTCAGCGCGGTTTCGCAGTGGCCGGAAGCGGTTCGTCGATTAGAGATATGAGTTCTCTTATTTTACTCGATTCTCTTTTTTTTAGGTTATGAATTTTGTGTTTTACGGTAGTACTAGGGTTTTTTTCTCTGAACTATTTCCTCCTCTTCTCACTCATCTTATATAGGCCTTTGAGAAATAATTGATTTGAAAAACTGATTTAAAACACTTTGAAGGTTGATTGGATTTTCTATTTCGGTACAGACCAATTCGGAAACCTTTCCTTTCTCGCCCCCAATCTCTTAAATGTCTGTTAAATGATAATCAAATCTTTGATACTGTATCAATCTGTTTACGTTCAATGTTTGGGATTTGGATTGGGTATTTCGTATCTTCTTGGGAATATTCTTCAATTGATTTTTGCTAATTTTGGATTTGCATTTGTAGGTGTGGAAAGCAGATGAGTTGTTGGGCCAGAGAGAAAATATGCGGTCCATCATAGATTCTGAGAGTTGGTGCAAAGAGACCTGGCGGAATCTTCTGAACACGCGAATTGCTCGAACTATCTTCGCCATGGTTAGTCTTTGGTGTTTCCCGGGCCTGAAGCTTACTACTGTTGAATTGAATTTTGCTGAGTCCCTCCTGCTTTGGCTGCATAATCTCTGAACCATCATTTGCTATAAAAATTCCTTCTGAAGTCAGTGTCGTTTTAACGTGCTCCTTGCCACCTGGGGACCGGTGACCAGTCTGGAACTACCACTAATGGATGGTGTTTATTGAGTCTGGCGTGGTGGCTGCTGCTCAAACTCTTATTGTTGCAAGGCTATTGCTAGTTGCAAATCAGAATTGATATCTAAGCCTGCCTGTGTTGCACTATCCATGCTGGCAAGATATTCAGCATTGCTGGTCATAACATTGTTCTCATCCCAGGTGTTATACGTGTATGTGGAAATGGTGTTGAACGTCGTAATCACCGCTTCTGACTTTTCAATTTCTCTCTACAGATGCTGGTATATGAGATGTATTTTCACAGATATCTCTCCACTGCAATGTGTGATATTGTTGTTGTTTCTATGTATTCTTGTATACCTGTTGCGTATTAATATGTGGTTTTGAAGTTATGCCTATTTTCATTATGCAATGCCTTTGAACATGTACCGCGATGCTGCGACTTCTAATGTCTTTCCTTCAACTATGTAATGCCAGTGATATGAATTGAATTTGAGGCTGCTACTTTCTGCCAGTGTTGTGTGAATCATATGTTTTTCTGTTGACGAATGTGCATCGTGATGCTATAATTTGTAATGCCTCTCCTTCAATTTTGTAGGCAAGTGATAGGCGTTCTTCTGATTTAATCTCTTCAGCAACAATTGGTGGCTCCTGTAGTTTTCCACAGTCAAATTGTATAAGTCGCCTGTCTGGGAAATATACTTGACGACGAACAATTGCGGGCCTGACTGTATGAACATGAGACAATACTGAGATGGAGTGCGGCTGACCATTGTTTTCCATGGTAGTCTTCGGAAACTTGAAGGTTCTTTTCTGAATCAGAAGAATGCCATAATGTTTTGAAATGACCATTAGTCTGTTGGCACTTTGGGAAGGAGGAACTCAGTCGCCGAACTGTTGCAAATCATATCCCTGTTCACTTCCTTCTTGACAGGCACCTCCATGGGATAGCCCCAAGTAAGATATCTTGGACAACTCCTCATCTATAACCTGTTCATGTCCATAGGATCCTTATTTGGACATGGTTCAATTACATTGTCATGATGGTACTTTCATGAACTAGCCTTAATTGTCCATGGTGACCGAGCTTATTAGTGAACAAGTGATCACATGTACGAGCTTAAATGTTTGGTGACTTCATATTCTGCTCATTTCATTAAACTCTGCTCATTAATATTGATCCTTTTCTTTAACTCGCCTCCGTTTTTATCTTCTTGGCACACTTATGCAGGAGGTTCACGTATCCTCAACGGAATGAGAAATGGCTGACAGTTGCTTGTACCATGCTTACGAAGCTTCACCAGTTAACAAAACCATTACGAGGTTGGGGCTTTATATGCTTTATGAATGTATGGCCAAACTTGCCATCATTACGATGTTCACATGTTATAACTGATATCTGAAAATGGATTGCCAACCTGCAGGGATTTCCTTCGATAATAGTGGGTGAACGAGAAGCTGAACATCCTCCGAGTCTGCTTTGGCGTACCCCAGCTTCAGAGAAATGCTTAATGGTAATATTGGATAGGAGTGCATAGTTACCAATGCTTCTGTTTTTCCTGTAGCATTAGAAGTTTTGATGGTAATTAACATAAGGTTGATCATGATTCTAGCAGGTCGACGGTGTACGCTTGATGATCACTTGTTGCCGGTAAAACAATTCCAAAACATCTTTTATTCGTTGGTAAGCATGCTGTCACTTCCTGCTGGGATAAGTCTAATAATGAATGGTTGTTGGTATCGGTACCGATCTTGTTTTAATTATCATTTGCAGTAGCTGGATACTTGGACAAGACATCCATCCGGAAACCGTGTTTGGAACGACCTCTGAGACGGTATTTTGTTCATCTGTCAGTTGAAAGCTAGAGGTATTATAAGGAAATGAATCATGCAGACCATGGTTCCTCCTGTATCTGTGGTATCTCAGACAGTGCGCATGACGACTGTTGCAGTTCTGGCATCAAGCCTAATGTTGGCTCATCCAAAAGATGATAAAGGATCCGTAACCAATCCTAGCAACAATAGTGAGTCTCTTCCTCTGTTGGATAATAGAATTGCTTGTCATCAACCATTACTGCACTGTCTGTAGCATCAATACAAGGAGGACTGGGCATGTCAATGGCAAACTGCTGATCCTCAGGCTCAGCGGAACATACTGGTCGAGTGGATTGGGGGGATGTCATTCCTTAAGTCTATTGATGAAATATTGGGCAAAGAGTGTATATTAAATTGGCAATCCTTATTTATGGAGTTTCCAGGTTCACGTGGTAATTGTTCCTTGAATTCAGAAGAACTTGCTTCATGATGAGTAGTAATGTGATATGGCTCTGAATAGGATGCTTGACTCTGAATACTCTTCCAATAGATTCCCTGAAGTTCTTACCAACAGAGCTTCTTTAAGTCTGTTTATTTATTCTTTATAATTACACCACCTGCTTGTAATTTTTATGTACTCTTGAAAGATCTCTTTAGAGATATAACTTGGGCACAAATCTTGAATGTGGAATGAAGCTTCTCTTTATATAATAAACCAATTTAAATTCCTCAATTCAAAACCTTATTCGAACATTTAGCACCGAAGATCCGGAATTTCTCGCTTGATTTTAATGGTAATAACCCCTCTTCGTGAATAAGATCAGAATCTTTCTTGAATTAAACTTCTATCCCGTTTGCCTTTTTGCACCTGTAGGCCAGGAAACTCCTGAAATTTGAATAAGTTGGACTTTCTAATATTAAGAAGAAACATCTTGATACGAAAAGCTTTCACGCCAATCTTGTTCAAAATTTTAATCTCAATAAATCGTGAAAGAACCAACTAGTTAAATCCTCGACTGAAATAACGAGTATTATCTTCATGCGAGATTAATGTGTCTGCAAAAAACGCACTCATAATAGTAATAAAGACATCAAGTAGGAAAGAAAGAAAATAAATAAATAAATAGAAAATAAATTTAAAAAAAGAAGGCGGGATCTTATGGTCAAAAATTAGTGTGCAACAGTTTTCACTATCACGACACTTAAATGAATGACATTTCTTTCAAAACTCGCATAAACTTTGCATTGAGATTACCATTCTTGGATAAACAATGTCAATTGCAAGTTAGTAGTTGGCGTCAAGGAAATTCCAACACGAAGCAATCAAGCAGGACTTGACCACTTCAGCAGTCTGGATCAGAATCGAATATACCATGGAGCCTTATGGATCTAGGACGCTGTCATACCGCAAATTGGGAATAA
This sequence comes from Lathyrus sativus, assembly GCA_963859935.3. Taxonomy (NCBI): domain Eukaryota; kingdom Viridiplantae; phylum Streptophyta; class Magnoliopsida; order Fabales; family Fabaceae; genus Lathyrus; species Lathyrus sativus. Next base: position 678,744,073 of record OZ012738.1, on the reverse strand, counting down.
GTCAGTCTGAGGCAAACCCCCAAAGCATCGGTTGATTATGGAGCAAATTATTCGAGAACCGGTTAATCAGAAGTGAATCATCTCGAGAATACCGATCAGGGTCAGGCCTCCCGGAGTTTCTTTGAGCTAAGGGAAGATCCCTCCAGTGTTCATTCAAGACAAGTTAAGTCGCTTCCACGCTCTTTCAAGGGCAAGCTACTCCAAGAGTATGTCGAAGTCCACTACCATGAGAATCGGTTAAACAATGATGGATCCTTTCGTGGTACCAACTAGGGGCAGGCCACCCAAAATTTATTTAAAGGCAAATTCCTCTAGTGCCCATTCAGGACAGGTTAAGTCGCTTCAACGCTCTTTCAAGAGCAAGCTAATCCAAAAATGTATTGAAGCCAACCACCAAGAGTCGGTTGATGAAGGATGAATCCTTTCATGATAAAAACTCTGGGGCAAGCCATCTCGAGGTCGTCTCATGGCAAGTTACCATCTTTTCAAGATGAACTTTCCCAAAGATCATACTAGGGCAAGTTTGAACTACACTGGGGCAAGTTACTCAAGCAAGTTCATTTTCATCAGCAACTGTTGAGTTCAGGATGAGTATCGGGGAGTCGTATCTTCACCCTCTCACCCAAAGTCCAATCCGCATTTGCAACTACTAAAAGTCCGCCACGTCGGCACCTGCATTTCTAATTACCTGTCTGCAATCATACGCATCGCATTCAACATCATAAGCATGCTGCTTCACAATCACTTTTGTATCATATACATATCTAGAATCATATCCTCCCTCTCCAGCTCTTGCATCTCCGCGTTCTAGCATTTGCATCTGCATTTCTATTTTATGGAACGTTACTATCATCAAGCATTCACATATGCGAGCTCAGGTCCAGGATCAATCTCGAAGATTTTCAAGATTATAACCAGCCTAGTCAAGGGCATTCTCCGCAAGACCGTGGGCGTTTCCCACGAAGTTGTGCAAAATTTTGAGCTTCAAAGCAACCTTCAGCCCAGTCAGGGGCATCTCTTACGAGATCGTGGGTTTCTCTCACGAGATTCAAAGGCTATCAAAGCAAAATTTAGCCCAGTCAGGGGCACGCCATTCAAGAATTGTGGGTGTTCACCGCAAAGTTGTGCAAATTTGGTTGGAAAAATTCAAAAGCTTCAAAGTAACCGTCAACCCGGTCATGGGCATTATCTACAAAGTCCGTGGGTCTCCCCCCACGAAATTCAAGAATATCAAAGCAAAAATTCATCCCAGCCAAGGGCGTCTTTTCAAGACCATGGGTGTATACATGACGTATTTAAACCTCGTGGTTAATCAGATCTTCAAAATCAACATTCAGCCCAGTCAGGGGCATCTTCGGTAAAGCCTGGTTGTTCCCCAGTGATTGTCTCCAGCTTTCATCAGCGATAAGTGGCAATCTCTTCAGAGAAGCTTATCCTTCATCAACGATAAGTGGCAATCTCTTGGGAGAAGCTTATCCTACTTCAGTGATAAGTGGCAATCTCTTCAAAGAAGCTTATCCATCTTCAGCAATAAGTGGCAATCTCTTCAGAGAAGATTATCTTTCTTCAGTGATAAGTGGCAATCTCTTGGGAGAAGCTTATCCTACTTCAGTGATAAGTGGCAATCTCTTCAGAGAAGCTTATCCTTCATCAATGATAAGTGGAAATCTCTTGGGAGAAGCTTATCCATCTTCAGTGATAAGTGGCAATCTCTTCAGAGAAGCTTATCCTTCAGTGATAAGTGGCAATCTCTTGGGAGAAGCTTATCCGTCTTCAGCGATAAGTGGAAATCTCTTCAGAGAAGCTTATCTTTATTCAGTGATAAGTGGCAATCTCTTTAGAGAAGCTTATCCTTCATCAACGATAAGTGGCAATCTCTTGGAAGAAGCTTATCCATCTTCAGCGATAAGTGGCAATCTCTTTAGAGAAGCTTATCCTTCATCAGTGATAAGTGGCAATCTCTTGGGAGAAGCTTATCCGTCTTCAGTGATAAGTGGCAATCTCTTCAGAGAAGCTTATCTTTCTTCAGTGATAAGTGGCAATCTCTTCATAAAAGCTTATCCTTCATCAATGATAAGTGGCAATCTCTTGGGAGAAGCTTATCCTACTTCAGTGATAAGTGGAAATCTCTTTAGAGAAGCTTATCTTTCTTCAGTGATAAGTGGAAATCTCTTGGGAGAAGCTTATCCATCTTCAGTGGTAAGTGGCAACCTCTTGGGAGAAGCTTATCCATCTTCAACGATAAGTGGCAATCTCTTCAGAGAAGCTTATCCTTCATCAACGATAAGTGGCAATCTCTTGAGAGAAGCTTATCCATCTTCAGCGATAAGTGGCAATCTCTTGGGAGAAGCTTATCCATATTCAGCAATAACTGGCAATCTCTTCAGAGAAGCTTATCCTTCATCAACGATAAGTGGCAATCTCTTGAGAGAAGCTTATCCATCTTCAGCGATAAGTGGAAATCTCTTCAGAGAAGCTTATCCTTCATCAACGATAAGTGGAAATCTCTTGGGAGAAGCTTATCCATCTTCAGCGATAAGTGGCAGTCTCTTCAGAGAAGCGTATCCCCTACATCCTTTTGCGTGTTAGGTTTGTTTGTATTTCACTTCTTAAACTTTTATTTTTCTTTTTCAGACAAATTCAGGGTCCTTTTTTATATCTAATCACCTTCTACCTCGAAAGAAAGAACTCTGTAGCAGTTCATCTTGCTAGGCTTAAGCCGATTAGATAGGGGCATCTGTCATACCCCAAATTTGTCCCACCTGCATATAAATTTTTCATCTGGCAATTATTCGAAGAGAAAAATATATGTTGTTTGCCTATTGCCTAAAATGCCCAATCAAGAATAAATGTACATCACTTGTTGAAGTTCATTTGTGGTTTTGACTTAATTGGTTGTTTAGACAAGAGAGAGTGAATGTACAACACTTGTTGAAGTTCATTTGTGGTTTTGACTTAATTGGTTGTTTAGACAAGAGAGAGTGCTTCATGATCGATTTATGGAGGGGCTTATGGTGAGGGTTTTGGTTCATCAAAGGTGACTTGTAATGCTATGTTTCAAAGACTAAGTTCAACTCATAATTTTTCAAGGGGCTTTCCACTATTCCAATCCATTTGTAAACCCAATTCAAGTTTAATCCATATTCAAATATCAATTTTCTATCCATTTTCATTTATCCATATTCTTTGAATCCATTAGTAGCCATTTAAATTCAAATCCATGTGCCATCTTTCAAGTCCACTTCAAATTTTGTTTGAGTGTTCTTTTCCAAAAACTCCAATTTTAAGTTTCATTCAAAATCTAAAGACTTCTCACAGTTAAGGTTTCAATTTTGGTTTAGAAATAAATAGGAGGTGCAAGTGTAATTTGTTAAGCCTATTACAGATAAAAAGAAGATTCAAGAAAAAAAGGTTACATTGGATCATGAGGTTTTAAGAAGTACAAGCCTATTTCCATTGCAAAAGGTCATAAACAATGCCCATTTCAAGAGCCTATATTTTTTTTCCTTTAAACCCACCTTTTTACAAAATTTTCTTTATAATAAATAGTATACATGTTACATATCACGACCCACACCAAATGAAAAATTCTTGCAAAGATGTGTTCATAACAACACCATTCTCCACTCCAAGCTTGCGGTGGCTTTCATCACAAGCCTACCCCACCATGAGTCTTTCATGTGCTGCAACAAATAATAAACAACAAACAAAAGAAAACTTTGTCCAAAATTCTTATCACACTATACACCACATGTTCCTACAAGAAAAAAGCATCACGAGGAAGTTACAGCCCTTCACACGCAAGCGGTAGCTCCATCATCTGTAAAGTAACTCCAATTTTCCATAGTAGACAAACTCTGCAATAATCAAAAGAATCTGACCATTTCAAAAATGTGACTATTAAATAAGGAAAGGTGTAGAGAGACAAAGGGAAGATAGGGGGGACCTGCATAATTTTTCTGCTAAAGACAAAACACAGCAGCCGTACCATCTCTACCACACCACACAAAACTAACAAAAACCTGCAACTTGTACCGCGCTGAAAACAACACCAGCACAAACCAAACCATTTTTCTACCACCTTTACAAAATTGTACCATGCCTGCTACTACTTCATAACACATCAGACAATACCTGCATTGAAAAAGACCCATCACACAAGACAAGTTCAGAATTCTGCACAGCCAGCCACTAGACAGCCACTAGAGGGTGCGAAAAGCAACGGAAAAAAAAGAGAAATGTAATTACCTCCTTCTGCACATAAAGAGGCCTATAACCCTTTAGTGAAAGGGGAAAAAAGAACCAACCTCACATCATCTCCTTGAATCTCTCCTCAGTTTTTCCCCTACTCCGCCTCAATCACAATAAAAACCCTCTGCAAAAACTTGGTACTCCCAATCAATACCAATCTTCCTTGACTTCCTTCAAACAACAACCGTTTCAAATCCAATAAGAACAGAAGGAACACAAACTTAAAAACCCATCCCTCTCCATTAAATCAACAGCAAAAACGAACCATCATCTTCCACTTCTAACCAAACACACCAAAATTTTCCTCCCTTTTCATTTCATAAACACACACACAACAAAGCCTTTCATCAACTCCATATACATAAAACCATAAAACAACTAGAACAAAAATCTTCAATCACTAACCTTCAACAAACTGAGCTTCAAGGACTCACCCCTTCGGCACCTTTCTTCGAAACCTTCGCCGAATTCCTCCACAAGCAGTGATCACAATAACTCAGTTTCCCACCTTTATAACAAAAACTCAGTTGCAGTGGTTCAAATTTGAAACATAAACAAAGTCATAACTCACAGCAAACTTCAGCAGCAATAATCTTCGGCAAACTCAACAACACAACAACATCACAGAACCTGTTTCATCTGCCCTTTCCGCCATTGTTTACAAACCTTCAAACTTTCACTTTCTTCAAAAAAACTAAACCCTCTCCATTAAACTCCAGACTACAAGCTTGAACAGCCACCTAAAACCACTGTTCGGCCTTGAACCATCAAAACACGCCCTCATCCGTCTTCATGTTACTCATAAACTATACACAAACTCAACAAATAAACACCTGGACACAAAACCAAATCACTGTGAAAACCCTGTCTATGAGCCACCCTCAAATAATGTCATCATCTTCTTCACAACATCATAAGCCTTCATCAAGCTATGAACCAGTTTTCAACCCAACCAACCCAAACACCTTCGTTGAATTCATTTTTGCAACCCAGCTTCAAACTTAAATCAACCCCAATACTCACCCTTAGAATTAAACCAGAATGAAATCAGAAGAAGAATTGAAGATAAGAACGAAGTGAAATTGAAAGAACAAAACCCTTACAAACCTCAAATCACGGACGCCGACGGAAGCAAATCGAAGCAGAAAGCCACCGTGAAGTCCCGCTCACCGACACCTCATCTTCATCGCTTCACCACTGTCCTTACTCACCTTCGCCCAGAACCAGCCGTTTTCACCCACCTTCAACAAATTCCCAAATCTTCCACAAATCCAAACCGTGAAACAAAAACCCCAAACATTGAACCTTCAAACATTCTCGCTCCAATCCATTTCCGGAAACTCACCGTAAATCCAACTTCCAAACTTCAAACCCCTGTTCCTCCAATCGTCACCGTTTTCCTCTTCTCCTCCGCGTGCTCCCTTTCCATTTCACTTCTTCCACTGCTCAAACAAAACCTTGAACCGCTTCCGCCTCCTTCGACCTTCAACCAAATCGAACCCCAATCCTAAACCTAATCAAGTCATGAAATTAGAGAGAGATAGAGATGAAGAGACAGAAATTGAATGAAATCGACGAGTGAACCAAGTACAAACCTGACATTTTGTCGAATCATGCGAAGAAGAGAGATTTACGTTTGTTGATGTTGATATGTCGACATTTCATTTCAAAACCAGGTGTCGTCGTTTTGTTCTTAAGACGTTGTGGGGTTGGACAATCCTGGTTGCTAATTTCCTCTTCCTGTTTTCTTTTCCTATTTTTATTTTATTTTATAAATATTAATTTTGGTTTTTGTATATTATTATTATTATTATTATTATTATTATTATTATTATAATATGTATATATATTATTTTCTAAGTTTTATTATATATATATATATATATATATATATATATATATATATATATATATATATATATATATATATATATATATATATATATATATATATATATATATATATATATATATATATATATATATATATATATATATATATATATATATATATATATATATATATATATATATATATATATATATATATATATATATATATATATATATATATATATATATATATATATATATATATATATTAGAACTTTAAAACTATTTTATATTAGAGTTTTGAGATTATTTTCTTATTTTAGTTAAAACTTATTTCTCATTTGTTATTGGACCTTTTGTCCCATTTTCATCTGTTTAGGTCTATGAAGAGACTTCTGTAATCCATTATCAGTCAAATTATTGATGAATAATGTTGGATCCGAGACCACCTCTTTTCTCTCCTCATTTCTTGTCCCGATTCAATTCACCGACGCTATCAAACCATCTTTAAAACAAATCATCTTTATATTGAACTAAAAGAGGGGATTAAGTGTAGACTTTCTTCCTCTCCGAGTGTCGAGATGCTCACTGTAGTGTGGGTGGTTTAGACACTCGTCTTTCAATACGAAGACATTTTTCTCTTTTCAAACCCTCTCTCTTAAAACCTCGGCCCCGCGCCGAGTGCATTTTCGAAATCCCATTCAATAAGGAATCAATTCTCTTTATATTGAATTAAAAGAGGGGATTAAGTGTAGACTTTCTTCCTCTCTGAGTGTCGAGATGCTCACTGTAGTGTGGGTGGTTTAGACACTCGTCTTTCAATACGAAGACGTCTTTCTTTCCATTTTCGACTTTCTCTTCTAAAACCTTGGCTTCGCGTCGAGTGCATTTTCAAAAGCCTTTTTGATAATAAATCGATTTCTCTTTGTATTGAGCTAAAGAGAGAGGATTGAGTGTAGACTTCTTCCTCTCCGAGTATTGGGATATTCACTGTAGTGTGGGTGGTTTTGATACTCGTCTTTCAATACGAAGACGCGTCCGTATTCACCACCTCTCCTTCCATAACTTCCTTTTCGCAACCTTTCTCACCTAAAACCTCGGTGAAGGTGAGAAAATACTTAGAACGGGGGGGGGGGGGGGGTTGAATAAGTATGACAAATAATCAAAGATTTAAACACATTTATTTTTATCCTGGTTCGTTGAACTCAACTACCCTAGTCCACCCTCTCAAGAGTGATTTGCCTTTCTCAGTCAAGGACTTAATCCACTATTTAATCAAACAGATTACAATAGTAACACCTAAGAACAACTGTTCTTAGTCTTCTCAAGAGCTACTGATCCCAACTGGATCCTCTTAAGGAAACCTTTTACAATCAATGTAAAACTATTACAAGAGTAAGAATGCTTCTAAAAAGCTATTATCACAACTGTGATATTTCTCTTAAGTTTAAGAACAATGTTACAGCAAATAGAATATAAGAGCTTTTGAGAGATTAGCTTTGATAAGTGATTGTTGCAAGAAATTCGTCTTATGAAGAAGATGGAGTGGACTTCTTTATATAGGCACTTAGATCCATGAAGTCTTCTCAACGTTGGAGGCTGTGCTGAAAAAGCCTGGTGCCTTTTGTCTTTACGTTGGAGGCTGTGCTGAAAAAGCCTGGTGCCTTTTGTCTTCACGTTGCAGAAACTTTCCTTAGAATGGAATGCACAGATAAAACCTTTTTGTCTGTGTTCTTGTGTCTAGCATAAAAGAGGAAAGAGCTGTTGAGATATGCCAACGGACATATTCAAATCTTCTTCACTAAGTAAGTTCAGCTATCAACATCAGAGTCTGGATCTTCAGAATCTCCAGAGTAGAGATCTTCTGGATCTTCAGAGTCTTGGGATGTTCTTCAGATTATGCTGAATCAGAGTATATGCAGCTTGTGTGCTTGAGCGTGTAGTTCTGTCAGAGCAGAGTCTTCTATATCAGATTCGCAATACTATGCAGCGCAGTATCTTCAGAGTCTTCTGATGACTAAGCTTCTGAACTCTCAGAGTCTTCTATTCTTTAGAGGCTTCTGCTTCAGAATCTTCAGTAGACAGCACTCAGATTCTTCTGGAGACAGCGTTCAGATCTTCATTTAAGATGCTCTTGATCCTTTGAAGCCTTTCATAATATCATTGTTCAGATCCATATTTGCTATTTAAGAATATTTTCTTTAGTACCTGTAGCAAACAGTCTAGAACAAATTTAGAGTACATAATTCTTGAATACAAAATTCATAAGTGTTATCATCAAAACATATAGATATTACTAAGCAACAATCTGTGTTCTTACAATCTCCCCCTTTTTGATGATGACAAAATATGAGAAATTTTGTTCAATAAAAAGTATGAATTATAACTCCCCCTGAGATTAACAATCTCCCCCTGAAATGAATACTCTAATAGAAGAAAACACTTCCCTTTTTGATTAAGTATATTTCAGATTCAGAGCCTGATGCAAGAGGTTTGACTTTCAGAATCAAATCTTGATGCCAGATAATTATGACTTCCTTCAGTCAGAGCACTTGGTTATCATCTTGCTTGAATTATCTTTCAGAGTAAAGGTATCAGAGTAAGATATCAGAGTTGATTGAATACTCATATTTGCTTTGGAAGATCAGGTTCTGGTTGGAAAAGTCTCAGGGTAACTTCAATGAATTATGTCAGATATATCAATGTAATCTGAAAGACTTAAATTCAAAGTAAGTTAATAAAATGTCTGAATTTCAGTTTTAGTAATTGCTTATAGGTTGAACAATCAGATTCTCTTTTTCTCCCCCTTTTTGTCATAATCAAAAAGATTTTTAAAGACATAAAGATACAGAAGAAAAGAAGCATATAGAAGCAAAAACATCAACTTTCATTTAAACAGATCAGAGTTCACAATCAAACAGAGTCACAAAAGAATAGATAGATGCCAAAAAGCATAACAAAACAATAAGAAAACAACAGAAGCAATAACATGTGCAAAAACATCAAATAAAACTAAGTCTGGCGTGAGGCAATAAGGGTCAGAAGCTCTGTCATTTTGGCTGTTGACTCTTCTTGCTTAAACATCCAGGTTTTGATCTCATCAGTTGTCTTCTCTTGTTGTACCATCCAATCTTTTATTTCCTTGACATCATTCACAAGCTCTGTGACCATAGATGAAGAAGAAGCAGATGCAGTAGCAGCAGTGTTCTTGTCAGACTAGTTCTCTTTAGAAGCTTGTTCAACCAATTCAGATGCAGGAGCCTCTGGAGGAGCAGCTTCCAGAAGCAACACAGGAGGAGGAGGAGGAATGTTCATCAGAGTTATCTTGATTAACTCTGCAAATTGAGTCTTTGCAAGCTTAGAACATTTAGCTCTAACTTTTAAAGCAACTTTGTTGAACATCCAGATGAAACGTTTCCAAGAAGCATTTGAAACAACCGAATCCAAACTTGACACGCACACTTCCTTAACACGAGCATACTCAGAATCTATCTCCTTCTTGAATATTTCAAACATAGTGTTAACACATGACCCTAGATCTGACTGTTCAGAGGGTTTAGGATTAGGAGTGTTAACATGAGTGGGTTCATATGGTGTAGGTTCAGATGGTTGTGGTTGAGGTGGTGTTGGTTGAGATGTTTGGGTGTCAGACTGAGGGAGTTCAGTTGGTTGAGGAATGGTTTGGGTTTCAGATAGATGGGTTTCAGATGGTTGAGAGATGGTTTGGGTTTCAGATAGATGAGTTTCAGATGGTTGAGGGATGGTTATCTGAGGTGGGGAGTTGGGTGGAGTATGAGTTTCAGATGATGAAGCTTGAAACATATAAATGTTAACGTGTTCCTTCATAGCAATGTCAGAACGAGCTTGTTTGAGAGACTCTGGTTCAAAATCAGATGATTCACAATCAGAAGATTCTTCTGAGTGAACAGATGTTGAAGAAATGTTAATGGATTGATTCAGGGGTTGGATATCCAGAATATCTTGTTGTGGAATTTCTGGTTGTGGAATATCTGGTGAAGTAGGTTGAGGGGGTTCAGATGTAGTATGAGGTTGGGGGTCAGAGGTTGTTGGTACAGAAGATGGTTGTGAATGTACTGGGGGAGATGAAAGGTTTGCAGATGGTTGGGGTTTAGAAGTTCTATGTCTAAGGGTTGGAGAGAGTTGAGGTGATGGAAGGGGTGAATGAACAGCAGGGGTAGGATCAGATGTTAATACCTGATGAATAGTGTCTCTTATCTCTTCCAGAGTAGCATCTCTAGAATTGATTCTAACTTTCTTTACTCCTTTCTTCTTCTTCCTTGGAACTTCAGATTTTTTCCTTTTCTTCTGAACAGAGCCTTCTTCAGCTTTTCTCTTACTACGCCTTTCCTTCATCAGATTGGGCAATTCTTCTCCTTGTTTCTGAACAAGGTTAGCAGGTAGAGGAATTTCATTCTTCAGACAATCTGCAATGTAAGCCCAGACAATACCTTTTGGTTCATCTGCGCTGAACATTGGAAAACCTTCTACTGGTATCCTTCTGCCATTGACCTCCGCAGAGTTTATCTTCCTTAGTTTACCATTCAGCTCTGAAATGATCTTCATTCTTTTCAGGGTAAGTCCGTTTATCTCAGATCCAATGATGTAGGACAGATCCTCTGTCATTTTTGCATCTGTCAGATGCTTCACCAACTGATTCTCTGTAAGGATGTCTGAAATAAGTCTTCCCAGAGGTATCCAAGTTCTAACTTTCCCAGCTTTAGCTCTAACCTCTTCTCTAGTCTCTTTGACATGAGTCAGAAGATGACTGAAAATCAGATAGGGCAGATCCACCTTAGTATTCTTGCTGATGCAGTACATGAAGTAAAGATGTTCTGTACTCACATAGTCTGGTGAGTTGGATGACTTTCTGTGAAAGATTGTACTCATAAATATCTTCGCCCAGATCCTATAGATAGGTTTCAGATCTTTAACCTTGCTTGTTTGTGTTCCAGATACAGTAATCTCTTCATACACCTTAGCCATATCAATACGTGCAGAGGCTAAGTTTGTAACACCATCAGATTCTTTATAACTAAACAGCTGCCTGATCAGTTTCTCAGTGATCACTATCTCCTTCCCAAGGACAGATGAGTGAATGAACTTAGGACCAGCATGAGCGTGAATCCAGAATTCCTTCACAAGAGTTGGGTACATAGGACCCATCAGTCTATCAAAATACTTCTCCCAGCCTTGAGCTTTAATGGCAGTTGTTAGGTCAAACCCATTTTCTTCTATTGATTCAAAATCAATGAAACTTTTGCACAGAACCTCAAGATCCACAACTGGAGTAAATAGAGTGCGTACTGGTTTCTTGTACATTATATTGTTGTTGGAGATTTCAGCAGCATTTAATGAAGAAGCCATTGATGAAGATGAAGATTTTGATTTGGGTTTAGGGTTTTGGTGGAGGTTGAAGAGTAAGCAAAAATGCATAAGTGTAGTGAGTGTGAAAAGTGTGAAAATGGTGTGATAGGTGGTATTTAGAGAAAACCAAAAAATCAAACATTGGGTACATCAATAGACACATACGCACGTTTACACATATCATTTAATGAAAATAATCATTTCAATTTAAAGATATGACAAATGGGGGGAAATCCAAGAAAAATGAGATTTTCAAAGCAGTACCTCAAACGTCAATTCAGTAGAGCACTCCATCTTTTCAGATTCTGAGTGACACGTGTTTGCTTGTATGTGCATCTGATGTCTCTTAAGAAATGAAACGTTTCCAACGTTCAGATCTTCTGAGTTTGTTAGTTCAGAGTTTCACACAAATAAATCAATCAAAGATAAATGAATAAATAATCAGATGAAATACTTCAGATCTTTAAACATTTTGCATCTGATAAGTTGCCTCTGATAAATATTACTCTGGACAAAAATCCATACAAATATTTTTCAGAATGAACTTAAACCTATCTTCAGCAAGGGGTTTTGTGAAAATATCAGCCTATTGATAATCTGTATCAACGAAAGCTAGATTTATTACACCCTTCTGAACATAGTCTCTGATGAAGTGATGTTTAATTTCTATATGTTTAGCCTTAGAGTGTAAGATTGGATTTTTTGACAAACATATAGCAGAAGTATTATCACAGAAGATAGAAAGATTACTCTCATAGATCTGATAGTCTTCTAGCTGACTCTTCATCCAGAGCATCTGCGTACAACATCCAGCAGCAACAATGTATTATGCCTCTGTAGTTGATAGTGCAATAGTGGGTTGCTTCTTGCTGTACCATAAGATCAGATGACTTCCAAGAAACTGACAGCTTCCAGAAGTGCTTTTACGTTCAACTCTATCTCCAGCATAATCAGCATCACAGAATCCAACTAATGAAAATTCATCAGATCTTCTGTAACACAGACCCATGTTAGTAGTACCTTTCAGATACCTTAGAATCCTCTTAACAGCTGTTAAGTGTGATTCTCTAGGATCTGATTGGAATCTTACACATAAGCAGACACTAAACAGAATATCAGGTCTAGAAGCAGTCAAGTATAGAAGAGATCCTATCATACCTCTGTAGAGTTTCTGATCTACCTTCTTACTTACCTCTTCCTTACCAAGAGTGCTTGTAGGGTGCATTGGAGTCTTTGCCATCTTACTATCAACCATGTTGAACTTCTTCAGAAGCTCTTTAACATATTTGGTCTGATGTATGTAGGTGCACTCTGGAGTCTGGTTGACTTGGATTCCCAAAAAGAATCTCAATTCTCCCATCATGCTCATCTCAAACTCTGCCTGCATACATTTAGCAAACTCCTTTCCAAGCATAATATTTGTTGATCCAAAAATAATATCATCTACATATATTTGACAAATCAACAGATCTTTCTTAAGAGTTTTACAGAATAAAGTTGTATCCACTTTTCCTCTGATAAAATTTTTCTCCAGAAGGAAATTGCCCAACCTTTCATACCAAGCTCTGGGAGCTTGTTTTAAACCATAAAGAGATTTCTTTAGTTTAAAAACATAATCTGGAAAGTTTTCAATTTCAAAACCAGGAGGTTGGTGGACATATACTTCCTCTTCTATAATACCATTAAGAAAGGAACTTTTAACATCCATCTGATATAGAGTGATGTTATTCTGTGCAGCAAAAGAAATGAGTAAACGTATAGACTCTAACCTGGCAACAGGAGCATAAGTCTCTGTATAGTCAATTCCTTCTTGCTGACTGTAACCTTGAGCAACCAGCCTTGCCTTATTCCTTTCAACTTCTCCCTTTTCATTCAACTTATTCCTGAAGACCCATTTTGTTCCAATAATGTTGAATCCTTTAGGTCTAGGAACCAGATCCCAAACTTCATTTCTGGTGAATTGATTTAGCTCTTCTTGCATGGCAATAATCCATTTATTATCTTTCAGAGTCTCATCCACAGATGTTGGTTCAATTATTGACACTAAGCCAAACAATGAAGATTCAGATGTTCTGAGATAGGATCTTGTCCTGATTGGATCATCTTTCTTTCCAATAATCACATCTTCTGGGTGAGATGCCTTGATTCTGGAAGAAGATTCTCTGACATTTGATCTTTCAGAAATGTTTAAGTTGTCCAATTGAGAAGATAAGGGAATAGCATCTAGAGTTGCTTCAGATTCCTTCTCTTTAGCCTTTTCTGCCTCTGAGCCTTCAGAGTCTGTGAGAATCACTTCTCTATCTGCAGAACTTTCAAACTGCTTTGGCTTTTCAGAGCCAAGCTTATCATCAAATCTTACATGAATAGATTCTTCCACAATCTGTGTTTCAGTATTGAATACTCTGTAGCCTTTAGAGCGTTCAGAATAACCAAGCGTGAAACACTTCTGTGCTTTGGAATCAAACTTGTTAAGATTCTCTTTAGTGTTAAGCATATAACAAGTACATCCAAAAGGATGAAAATAAGCAATGTTGGGATTTCTGTTCCTCCACAATTCATAGGGAGTCTTTTTCAGAAGAGGTCTTACAGACACTCTGTTCTGAATGTAACAAGCTGTGTTAATTGCTTCTGCCCAAAAGTGTTTTGCCAGATTTGTCTCATTGATCATGGTTCTGGCCATTTCTTGCAGAGTTCTGTTTTTCCTCTCTACAACTCCATTTTGTTGTGGAGTTCTAGGACAGGAAAAATCATGAGCAATGCCATTTTCATTAAAATATTTTTCAAAATATTTATTTTCAAATTCACCATCATGATCACTTCTGACTTTTATAATTTTGAAATCTTTTTCATTTTGAACTTGTTTACAGAAGTCAAAGAACACAGAATGTGACTCATCCTTGTGTTTTAGGAACTTTACCCATGTCCATCTACTATAGTCATCAACAATGAATAATCCATACTTCTTGCCTCTGATGGATGCAGTTTTCACTGGCCCAAACAGATCAATATGAAGTAATTCTAGTGGTCTGGAAGTAGAAACAACATTTTTTGATTTAAAAGATGATTTTGAAAACTTCCCTTTTTGGCATGCTTCACAAAGAGCATCTGAGGTGAACTTCAGATTAGGAAGTCCTCTGACAAGATTAAGTTTATTAATCTGAGATATACGTCTCATATTAATATGCCCCAATCTTCTGTGCCAGACCCATTGCTCTTCATTAACAGACAAGAGGCATTTAACATTCTGAACTTTAAGTTCTGAAAGATTTATTTTATAAATGTTGTTTTTCCTCTTACCACATAGAGGCATCCTTCTGACTAATAGCTTTGCAACATTGTTGATTGAAGGTAATATCATAACCATTGTCACTTAATTGACTTATGGATAATAGATTATGCTTTAAGCCTTCAACAAGTAAAACATTAGTTATAGAGGGAAGTTTACCATTTCCAATATTGGATCTGGCACTATTGGAAATGGTAAACTTCACGTTACCTCCAAACTTCACGTTACCTCCAGATCTAAGTTCCAGGCTTTGAAACATAGACCTTTCTCCTGTCATGTGTCGTGAGCATCCAGAATCCAGGTACCATGACTGGCGTCCTGACCTTGCTGCTAAGAACATCTGCAACAGGGATTATTTTGCTCTTAGGTACCCAGATCTTCTTGGGTCCTTTAGGGTTAGTTGGTTTATAGGTTTGTCTAAACTTCTGTTTTTCAACATAATGTTTATTCTGACTTGCCTTGGGTTTAAACACATAAGTATTCTTCTTAGAGCTTGTGTGTTTAATGTCATTTAAGTGACCAAACTTAAATTGAGAGTACATAGGTGTCTTTTTGATGAAGAGTTTGTCAACAGATTTTGGATTACTTCCAGAGGAAGATTCATATCCAATACCTCTTCTGTTGTTCCCACTAACACCATAGATCATAGAAGCCATCTTGCTTCTGTTTATGCTCTTAGTGAGGAATCTCCAAAAGCTAGTGTCATATTTTTCTAAAATGTTTTCACATGACTTAGTCTCAGATTCAGATTCTTGTTGAGCTATTTCAAAGTCATTTTTGATTTTCAGATTAATTTCTTTTTGCTCAACAAGTTTTGTCTTCAAAAGATCAATCTCAGATTCAAGACTGCTTTTCAGCTTCTTGTATTTGAGTTTGATCTTGCTGTAGCTTTCCAACATTTCAGACAAACTCTCAACAAGTTCAGCTCTGGAGAGTTCAGAAAATACCTCTTCAGATTCAGAGTCTGATTCAGCTTCAGATCCTGATGTTCCCTCTTCCTGATCATCTGTGCTGGCCATCAGTGCAACATTAGCACATTCTTCTTCTGATTCAGAAGATGATTCAGATTCATCTGAGTCATCCCATGTTTCCATCAGAACCTTCTTCTTTTTGTCAAACTTCTTCTTGGGTTTTTCTCTTTGAAGTTTGGGGCAATCATTCTTGTAATGCCCAGGTTCTTTGCACTCATAGCATACAACTTCTTTCTTGCCAGATCTTCTGTGCCCAGAAGATTCCTTTCTATGATCAGATTTTCTGAAGTTGTTGAACTTCCTTCCCTTGTGCTTCCAGAGTTTGTTGATCCTTATGGACAGCATGGATAATTCATCTTCTTCTTCAGAAGAAGATCCTTCAGAGCTTTCTTCAATAACCTGCAAAGCTTTAGCAGATTTATTAGATTTTAAAGCAATAGATTTACCTTTGTCTTTCTTTTGAGATTCATCTTCCTCAAGCTCAATTTCATGGCTCCTCAGTGAGCTGATGAGTTCTTTTAAAGAGATCTTATTCAGATCTTTAGCCATCTTCAAGGCAGTCACCATTGGTCTCCATCTGGTAGGTAGACTTCTGATGATTTTCTTTACATGATCTGATGTGGAGTATCCCTTGTCCAGAACTTTTAGACCAGCTGTGAGGATCTGAAATCTAGAAAACATAGTTTCTATATTTTCAGATTCTTCTATTTTGAACGCTTCATACTTCTGTATAAGCGCCAGAGCCTTGGTCTCCTTCACTTGAGAATTTCCCTCATGAGTCATTTTAAGTGACTCAAACATTCCATGAGCTGTTTCTCTATTAGTAATCTTTTCATACTCAGTATGAGAGATTGCATTAAGCAATATTGTCCTAGCCTTATGGTGATTTTTGAAATCCTTCTTCTGGGCTTCTGTCATTGATTTTCTATCAATTTTCTTGTCATCCTCATTTGTAGGATGTTCATAGCCATCAATGACCAAGTCCCACAAATCAGCATCATAACCAAGGAAGAAACTTTCTATCCTGTCCTTCCAGTAATCAAATTTCTCTCCATCAAACATATGAGGCTTTGTACTGATTTTATCCCCTTCATATTTGTTACAATTGGATGTAGAAGCATCACCCATAATGACAAACAAATATATATCAAAGTAACTTTTCTCACTGGATCTTTACTGACACGGTTAAGTGGTAGCACACGCAGAACCGGAGCTCTGATGCCAATTGAAGGTGAGATAATACTTAGAAGGGGGGGGGGGGGTTGAATAAGTATGACAAATAATCAAAGATTTAAACACAGTTATTTTTATCCTGGTTCGTTGAACTCAACTACTCCAGTCCACCCTCTCAAGAGTGATTTGGCTTTCTCAGTCAAGGACTTAATCCACTATTTAATCAAACAGATTACAATAGTAACACCTAAGAACAACTGTTCTTAGTCTTCTCAAGAGCTACTGATCCCAACTGGATCCTCTTAAGGAAACCTTTTACAATCAATGTACAACTATTACAAGAGTAAGAATGCTTCTAAAAAGCTATTATCACAACTGTAACATTTCTCTTAAGTTTAAGAACAATGTCACAGCAAATAGAATATAAGAGCTTTTGAGAGATTATCTTTGATAAGTGATTTTTGCAAGAAATTCGTCTTATGAAGAAGATGGAGTGGACTTCTTTATATAGGCACTTAGATCCATGAAGTCTTCTCAATGTTGGAGGCTGTGCTGAAAAAGCCTGGTGCCTTTTGTCTTTATGTTGGAGGCTGTGCTGAAAAAACCTGGTGCCTTTTGTCTTCACGTTGCAGAAACTTTCCTTAGAATGGAATGCACATATAAAACCTTTTTATCTGTGTTCTTGTGTCTAGCATAAAAGAGGAAAGAGCTGTTGAGATATGCCAACAGACATATTCAAATCTTCTTCACTAAGTAAGTTCAGCTATCAACATCAGAGTCTGGATCTTCAGAATCTCCAGAGTAGAGATCTTCTGGATCTTTAGAGTCTTGGGATGTTCTTCAGATTATGCTGAATCAGAGTATATGCAGCTTGTGTGCTTGAGCGTGTAGTTCTGTCAGAGTAGAGTCTTCTATATCAGATTCTCAATACTATGCAGCGCAGTATCTTCAGAGTCTTCTGATGACTAAGCTTCTGAACTCTCAGAGTCTTTTATTCTTTAGAGGCTTCTGCTTCAGAATCTTCTGTAGACAGCACTCAGATTCTTCTGGAGACAGCGTTCAGATCTTCATTTAAGATGCTCTTGAACCTTTGAAGCCTTTCATAATATCATTGTTCAGACCCAAATTTGCTCTTTAAGAATATTTTCTTTAGTACCTGTAGCAAACAGTCTAGAACAAATTTAGAGTACATAATTCTTGAATACAAAATTCATAAGTGTTATCATCAAAACATAGAGATATTACTAAGAAACAATCTGTGTTCTTACACTCGGTCCCGCACCGAGTGCATTTTCAAACTCTTTTTTTAACAAAAACTTGAATGGTCGTGGAGTGGTTAGGCGTAGGCCTTCTCCTATCCTGAGTGCTGACGTTTACCGTAGGGTTCTCTGTCACAAATCACTTACCATTCAAAACCAAAAACATCTTTAATAAGAGAACAAAGTTCTCTTTGCATTGAATTAAAGAGAGAGGATTAAGTGTAGTCTTCTTCCTCTCTGAGTGTTGAGATGCTCACTATAGTGGGGGTGGTCTCGATACTCGTCTTTCAATACGAAGACGCTACGTTCGCCACACCATTTCCATAACAAAAACCTTGAGATAAAGAATTGGGTACTACCCGTAGGGGTTACTATCCGAGTACTTATCTCGCCCCCTAAAAACAAATCCACAAATCAAATGTGACATCTTTCCTCGCATGGCGAAAACCTAATCATTTCAAAAAGGATATGTTACGTCCGTTCTACCGCAAACAGGTAACGCATAAGTCTCCTCACATGCGAGCGACAAAACACCTAAACTGCTAGAATGCGCACGATAGCATCATCCATAAAAACATTAACCAACCGTAGGCCGAACTATGGCTGCTCTGATTCTTTACTTATTTTAAGTAAAGATACGTAGGCAGAAGGGCCACAATCCTTGCCGAGCACATTTCCCTCTATATTTGTAGTTCCCCGAACTACGTCGACTCTGACTTTCTCATATCTGTTGAGAATACGTAGGCCTAGGAGCACGAAGTCCTACCGAGTCTGTCCTTTCTCTCTTCTTCCCTTGTTACTTCTCTTTCCCCTGTCTCTAACCCTTCTTCTACCCCGTGGAATACTTTTTATAGCATAATATTTAAGCAAATAAATGGACACGTCTACAAACAAATGGTTCCCATCGAGTACGATGGATGTGAGGGGTGCTAATACCTTCCCTTTGCATAACCGGCTTCCGAACCCGTTCTTGGTCGCGAGACTATCTTATCCATTTCTTTCTTAAGGTTTTCTTGATATTTTCCTTTCCCCTCATGGGATAAATAAAGTTCGGTGGCGACTCTTTTGTCTATCTTTTTCGCCTCTCCGTCGTTGCACGATGCATTTTTCGAGTAGCGACAACTGTCCTAGACACTTATCCAGAACCTCCATGTTGAAATGGATCACATGCTCTCAGCAGCTGCACTCCAATTTACCTAGATCAGAAATCAACTGATCCAAGCAATATTCATCAAGATTAAGATGTCTTCATCTTCATTTCCATCAGCACCATATTCTAGATAATTTTTTTGCCACGAAACTTCCTAGTCAGATTATGTGCCCCTGCAGATCCAACTAGAAGAAGGTTCCCAACACTTTATGTCAACATACAAAAGTTTGGTTCCCAGAGCATAAGTTACTCCCCTTCCTTGTCCTAGAGATTCACTCCTTGAATCAACAAGATTCTGCATAAACTCTGATGTTGGGATGTTTCAACATCTGTTTGAATATCATGTCCTTATCTAATGAAATATTCACTAATGACCTTGATTGCATCCAATTTTGAACACCGCATACACGGATAATCAATTAAATACTTATGTATTCCACAAATAGCAAATGATCTTAAATCCTTGTTCAGAAGGTCGTACATCCAAGAGATATCAACACTTTAGAAATACCAATCAAGTATTCTTTAGTGTAGGTACCTTCATTACCAAGAAGAACGTTGAGACATCAAGACTAACACCTTTGACTCATGTTGACTAAGATGGCACAATTCTGTGCATCTTCCTTACGAAGAACCACTTCAACTGACAGGAAGAAACACTACCTTGAACAACATGGAAGGTGAAAATAAATCACCCCCAAATTCTTCATATTTATGATCCTTATGACCTTCCTTGATCCAGAAGAGCAACCAGAAGACTCTAGAATTCCATCTTTTCCAGAAACACCAAAAAAATCCTCATAACAAGAGATGCCTTTATGAGTGGACTTGAGAGAATTCTCAAGTGTCTTTGACAACTTTATCATGACAAGGGTATTTATCAGTTTCATAAACCAAGAAATTGATAACGTAGACCTCTTCTCTTCTGACTTCAAAATACCTGAAGAAACCAACCTTCCAAGTACCAAGACATCAAAGGCAGACATCAACAAACAACTTTCTCCATTCCATTACTCCCTGCTAGGACGACTAGAACTTCAAAATATGCTGACACCTTCATAAAAAAAAAAGTCTTCAATCTAGGTTTACCAAATTCCTTTCATTAGAAACACATGCAGCGGAACACCAAAGAACACATCTTTAACATGCTCCAGTCAAGATGTCAAGACGTCTTAGAGGACACCTTGTAGAGAAGAACCTTTTCACAGAAGAAAAAGATAACCAAGCAATAGCTATCATCCTTGATCCATTACCAATCATTCTGGATATCTAATACCTTTAAAAACATCAGAATGAAGGGTTTAATCGCACAAACACACACCTTGTTTAAAGAACCAAAAAGTATCTCCCAAGATCTCATCTAGAAACAGACAGGATGCCTGCTCTGATACTAATTAAAATTCTGGCATGCATATCACAGATGTCCTAACAACATGTCACGATATTGTTCTCTGCATAACTTTAAAACAAGGCAGAGTAATCAAGCTAACACTCTGAATATCAACAACAGAATCACGAAAGATGTTTCAACATATGTTAAAATATGTTAATCAATAAGCAAATACTGAACTGTAAATTTGCAGAATGATAAATAACACAAGGTATGTTAACCCAGTTCGGTTCAATTCACCTACATCTGGGGGCTACCAAGCCAGGAAGAAGAATCCACTATTAGTAGTATAGTCTTATGTAAACAACCTCTGGTTTACCTATCACTACCCAATGAAAACTTTATCATTATAAATCCCATCTAATTGATAAGAGAAACCCATCTCATTCCCTTTAATCACTTCGTATGATATCTAACAATTATAGTCATAATAACTGTATCATTCTACTTGAAGGACCTCTCTTTCAAAATAAAGTTCAGCCAAGCAATCTTAACTAACAAACCTACTTGGATTTGCTTCAAAGCTTCATCCAATAATAATATATAATTCATTACCTAAAGGTTTCTGAATCTGTATAAACATCTATGTCTACCATAATGTATCCAACCGATACAAAGGGAGACTTACAACACAAGAAAGCCTACGAATCTCAAAACCCTAAACCCTTATTTTCTACTTTACAAGTATTACACAAGGATTTTTTCAGCCCTAGGTCTAAGGTTTCTTTTATAACCTTCAGCAGTCCATGGACTTTGAAATAATTGTTTATATCTTCCTTGATCCATGTTTTAATTGCTTATTAAATCTTGGACTAGATTAGCAACAACCTGCTATATCAGGTCAAGATGTCGAGACACAAGCTAGGACATCTTGTCTGACATGTCTTCTTCATCAGACTTCTTTTATGTTGGAACATCTTACACAACATCCTATTTTACCAAAATTTTCTTAAATCTGCAGAGCCTTCAAATGAGATGTACGAATACTCGTATGACATCAGTAATTCCAAAGGGGTCTCCACTGAGCGGGGGATCTCAAGTCAGCTTAGTAAGGACTACTCCAAGTCCGGGTATAGCACTTATCTCACTACTCATAGATCACCAAGAACCAAAATAAAAGAAACAAACAACAAACAACAACAACAACAACAACAACAACAACATAATAATAATAATAATAATAATAATAATAATAATAATAATAATAATAATAATAATAATAATAATAATAATAATAATAATAATAATACAAACATAGATAAATAAGTAGGCTAAACCCACTAGGGACTACTCCCTAGCAGAGTCGCCATTTTTTCTCTGTAGCGGGAAAATTTGAGATTAAGCTATTGATTAACTTAACTCGTAAGACAAGAGTCGTCACCTCACTTTTATTTTTCCAAAGGAAAGGAAAAAGAGCGAACACAACCTAAAAAATTTTTAAAACAAAAATTAATAAAAATAGAGACAATGGTAAATGGGTTGGTTACGCAAAGGGAACGCGTTAGCACCCAAAACGTCTGTAGTACTCTATGAGAAACTCTTGAAAATCTAGCATTTGGCTTAAAAAGGTGTTGTTTTCAAAAGATTGGTGAGGTGAGAAGAGAAGTATTTTTTTAATAGTTTTGTGTTTGACAAGACTTCCCGAGCCTCATGCCTACGTACCCACAAAGTGCAATGGAGGATCAAAATCTCGTAGTTTGTGGTACAAATAACAAAATGGTTTGTTATGATTTATTTTAAATGAAAAATGACTTGTCATTTTAAGGAGAAAACTCCAACTAATCACCCACAAGTATGTGAAAATGGACCTTTGCATCATAATGAGCAGACCTCCAACTTGGATAAAATAAACAAGTATGCCACTAACTCTCTAAGGTGGAAAAGAATCAACTCATTTGAAACAATACTATGGGGATAGGAGGATCACATCTCAACTATGAAAATGACTCATGTCTAAACTTTATGAAAAACTTTAAAAGCAAAAAGTGCATAAAAGACACAAAGTGGTTTCAATGAGTTTTATCTTTTTTTTAAGTCTTTTGAAAATAGTCTTGATATGCTTAAGATCGATTAGAATTTATTAAGAAAATGAGTTTGAAATTAAACTTGACAAAGTCAAGGTTTATTAAGAAAGTGGTTCTAGTTTGAGAAAAAAAAGGTTTTGAAAAAGTGAGAAGATTTTGAAAATTTAAGAAGGGTAGGAGATGAAGAGGCTATCCTAAAGCACAAAATAAAAGCTAAGGAAGGAAATATCTAACCAAGATACCAAGCTATCCCATCCTTTGGATTCAAGCAATAAGCAACAATAAAGCAGAGAAATAACTAAGCATCATATGAAAACCAAGTATCAAAGGCAAGTCTTCATAAGAGGTCAACCCAAGATCAAAGGTACTAGATAAGATCCAAGGTCTCAAGTCACAACTTCAAAGAATAGGTCAAAGAAGCTAATGTTAAGTCCAAAACTCCAAATCCATGCAAGGGATAGTAACCAAATATTCCAAAAAAACAATTAAAGTCTTTTAGGGTGTTTAGTCTTTATTAATGTCTTAAAAAGAAAAAAGAAAGTCCAAGTGGACAAAGAGAAAAAGGCCTAAACATAAACAAGATGAAAATATGATATGAAATGATAAGCATAAAATAAAGAGCAAGAAATAAAGGGCATAAAGATAAAAGTGCATAAAAATAAATGGCATAAAGTAAATGTTAGCACAATTAAAGTTAGTGTTAATGTTAAAGTTAATGAAGAATAAATTTTGTCATTTAAAGTAGATTACTCAACTAATCAACCCAACAAGTATGAGAACTTTGCATCATCCTTTGAGAAGGACTCCAACTTGGATAAAATCAACAAGTATGTCACTAGCTCTCTTAGGTGGAAAAGAATCTACACACTATGGAGATATGAGAATTACATCTAAACTAAAAATGACTTATATCTAAAATTAGACCAAACGATCACTTTTCGATTATGGACAAATTTAGCATTATGTTAAGCAATCTTAGCACAATCTATAAGAAAGTTCGTACTATGGGAGGCCGATCAATAACAATTTATGTACCATACATGTTAGAGATATGATATAAAGATCATACTCCTAAAAAATGTAACACAATTCAAAACAAGGTAGATCAAGACCTAAGTCAAGGAAAAGATGGATATATTATATCAATAAACCCTTCATGATACTTAGGACAAACTTATGCATCAATCTAAAGTACCTCAATTGATCCAAAGATCAATCAAATGGAAGATTTGAAATGATGAAAGTTCATCAAGCACCACTCAAGATCTCATGAACAAGATGGCATACACATCCTCCAATTGATCCAAAGAAAGGTGAAAAATAAAAAAGAAAGAGATGAAGAAGAGATGATCAAATAAGAGAGCAAAACCAAATTAGATCCAAGTGATGATCAAGTTATCATCAAAATCAATCATCCATTTTGGTGGATTAGGGTTTTCACCCCATCAACACCTAAGGTCCATTAAATTTGATGAAACTTATGATCAAATCAACTAAGATCCAAGGCCAACAGAAAGTCAACACAAGTCAAACAAATATCAAATACAAAAATATGAATTAAAATGCATCAAAATTATTTTTAAAATCAAAATAAAGATGAAAATGCAATTGATACTTCAAATCAAATCACAAATGATAAAAAAAATCATGCAAGTCAGAAACAAGTCAAGAATAATATATAAACTTTTTAAGAATTTTTATATGCATAAAACTATTTTAAAAATATTTAAAATGCATAAAAAATGAAAAAAATCATGAAAAATAAGAAATGATGAAAATAAAATATGAAAAATATAAAATTAGAAGGAGAAAAATAAAAGGATATTTTATGAATTATTTTGGGATTTTTTGGAGTTAAAATGAATTTTCTATGAATTTTAGAAAGAAAATGCAATTAAAATGAAAATAAAAAAGAAAATAAAAGAGAAAAAACCACGCGCGTTGGATCAGGTTCATTAATCCGACCTTACATATCTCAAGGTCTAAAAGCGCTATGCACAGTGGAATTTAATGGAAAAATAATACAGGATCATATTTGGAATTAACCAATCAAAACATTTCAAAATGCCAATGTGTCTCCACCTCAGGTCATCATATTCACCTCTCCGATCATCTTCTCTAGTGAGATGCTCATCGGAGATTTCTAAGTGGTAAAGTTAGGGCACGAGACCACCATCATTGCAACCGTCTCATCAAGGCGAACTCAACCTTATACTCCATTTTCATTTATTGAAAGAGAGTAAAGAGAATTGCAGAGAAAACCCAGTGAAATGAAAATCATGAAAAAAAATTAAATGATGAACACAAAGAATCAAAGCCATCTAGGTTAAGGGAAACAATCAGAAGGAAAAAGACTACATTGTGGTAACTTGTTTGATTGAAAATGAAGCCTCAAACTACCTTGTCCAAATACAATCAGAGGAGCTCTGAAACTAGATTTGGCTGGAGTGATTCAAGGACTCTTAGAGCTTGGGAATTGTTGCAAAAGCTTTAGAGGAGCATGATAGAGCTAACTGAATCAAGAAAAAGGTTTGAAACAGGCTAGAATTCAAAACACGATAGTTCAATTTCTGAAGAAAATTTGAGAGTGAAGCAGGGGTTTTCTGGCTATCAAAAGCTTGAGAAATGATTGGAACGAGGTATCTATTTATAAGATATGATGATGATGGAATGTTGAGAGAGGTGGAATGATCCAAAATTCGGTGTAATCGTGTGCACCCTCCAATTGAGAAAAGTGTGACTCCATGTGCCTCAAAACTCAGTCAAATGATGTGTTTTAGGAGTCAATTAACTTCAGGGAACTTCGCTGATCATGGTGAAAATTTCAGTTCCAAGTAACCATGTTCAACTCAATGAGGCATATTATACACGAGGCTTTTTTATTCAATTCTTTTTGCAATTGGCTAACATTATAAAAAAGATCACAATGTGCTAATAAATGTTTCATTTAGATTATTGAGCTAAAATTTATGTCATATTGAAGTTGTCACAAAAATATTGCAAACCGAACTTGAAATATTTAAGTCCAAATGGCTGAAAATGACCTATAATATATCGATGAATTTCATGGCCTTCCAAGCACATTTTGACTTTAACTGTAACGCCCGTTCATTTTAAATATAATTATTTATGAATTGTTGGTGCGCCTTTATGTGGGAGGTGTGTCTGAGTGGCGTTGATGGATGCCCTTAGACCGTACGAATTATTAATAACGATTGGAGTTAATATTAATATAATATAATTAATAATTGGTGATAATTTAATAATTAATAGTATATTATTATTATTATTATTATTATTATTACTATTAGTATTAATATTATTATTGGTGGAATATTATTACTATTATTATGAATATTAATATTAGTGGGAGAATAATATTTGTAGTATTATTATTATTGGATTTAAATAATAAAATAAGAAATAAGGGATTAAAGGAAATAGAGAAGTTTTTGGGAAAGAGAGGAGGACACGATAAAATGCCAGAGAAAGGATTTTGGGAGAGGAGAAAGGAAGTTACGATAAACAGTGGTGGAGAAAGAGCAAAAGAACGATAAACTGCTCAGAAAACCAAAATTGAGGAAAAAGGTTGAAGAGAAGGAAAAAGGAACGTGATTGTGGAAAAAGTAAGAACAGAAGAATTTTCATCGGTGAAATTGGAAGAAAGTTGCAGGAGAGTTACCGTAGAACGGAACCAGAACCAGAAAGCTTGGAATTGACCTCTGTTCAAGGTAAGGGTGGGGTTCAATTCTATAACCGTGAGTATGATGAATTTCATGTAGGGAATTGATTCATAGGTATAATTTCCGTTAATTGATAAATGTTAGGGACAAGGTTTTTCTATGTAAGAATGAATGTGTTATATACGATGCTCTAAGGTTTCCCTAATGGGGCAAATACGTAGTGATGTCCCCATAGTAACATTACCATAGTAATGTTCTCGTAAGTGGAAGAAATATTAAGGATTAATGTTCCCGTAGTAGTATTGTTGTTTTTGGATTTGAAATATTGGCACAAGGAAATTATCGGGACGAGTCGCGTACTAGGTCGCTTTCTTTAAGACGTTTCGCCGTACTGCCAAAATATGCAAAGCAATCGATTTACGACGACGCCTCCAGGATAAAACAGCCCGTTCAAAATTACGATTATCAGTTGCACACTGATAAATCGCTCTAGAAATACACCTTTCTAAATTATCTGGCGAAAATAGCCAGTCCAGTATCTGGTTGAAATAGCCAGTCGAAAAAACCAAGAAAAGAAAATTGTTTAGATGAAGAGAATTAAGGGAGAGAGAGGGAAATCAAAATTCGTGTGAATTTGTGAAATCCGGAGTACTCACTACTGAATTTTTACCCTTTATTTATAGGTAGCTAGTGAGGCTGATATTTCCATTCCTCCAATGTGGGACTAAAATGAATCTTGTCAAATTCACTTTCCAATTCCCATTAATATAATTCCAACATCCAATGTGGGACTAACATGAATCTTTTCAAATTCACTTTCCAATTCCCATTAATATAATTCCAACATCCAATGTGGGACTAAAATGAATCTTTTCAAATTCACTTTCCAATTCCCATTAATATAATTCCAACATCCAATGTGGGACTAAAATGAATCTTTTCAAATTCACTTTTCAATTTCTATTACTATAATTATTATAGTTCCAACAATCCCCCACTTGAATTTAAAGGAAATTTTAGAAGTCCGTCAAACGTTTCTAAGATTGTGCATAAGCAAAGGTGTCTACGACTTGAACCTTAGCGTAGCGAGTAGGATTCTGATTCAACAAGAGTGACACTATTGTCTTGAACTCTATCTCGGACATCAGACCCGCACACAACCTTTTCGTAAGGTGTATTCTTGTAGCCCGTGCTTTAGTGGCCTTGCACGTGTATCCCGGTTTAGTGAATGCTCTAGGAATTCTGCCTCGAAATTCCATAGGAACCGGCCTCAGTTCCACAGTCACATAGGTGAATCTATCAAGAGTACTCCTGTAGCCTAGGTACTCCCTCATACAGAGAATAGATATCATTAAGAGTTTCTATTATCTCATCCTGTCATTACTTCAGGATTCATGCTTTACTTGCATGATCATTTTCATATTACTCACAACTTGTTATTACCCATTGAACCTAAGTCTTGGGATCTCCAGTCATTTAGGTCGGGTTACCATCATGAGTAACTAATTGCTTCATAGGCATTAGTCCCATCTTTTTGGATGTATTATGGACTTTCTCTCTAGCTAATCCTTTCGTCAAAGGATCTGCTAAGTTCTCATCAGTGCGTACATGATCCACTCTCACAGCTCCTTTAGATATACAATCTCTAACAGTGCTATGTTTTCTTCTAATTTGACGTCTTTTACCATTATAGTAACGGTTCTCAACTTTTGCAATAGCGGCGGTACTATCGCAGTGGATCAACACAGCTGGTATAGGTTTTTCCCATAAAGGGATCTCAGCTAGCAAGCATCTTAACCAACTTGCTTCTTCACTAGCTGTAGCTAATGCTATCATCTCAGACTCCATTGTGGACTGTGCCAGAATGGTCTGTTTCTTTGATTTCCAAGATACAGCTCCTCCGGCTATACTAAATATATAACCACTAGTAGCTTTGGAATCATCTGATAAGGTGTTCCAATCTGCATCACTATACCCTTCTAGTACAGCAGGAAATTTCTGATAGTGTAGGCCGAGGTCCATAGTCCTTTTAAGGTACCTCATTACTCACTCAATAGCTTGCCAATGTTTGTTACTCGGCCTACTTGTAAATCTGCACAACAATCCTACGACATATGCAATGTCGGGTCTAGTACAATCAGTGGCATACCTAAGACTGCCAATGATGCTCGCATATTCTGCTTGTTTGACACTTTCTCCAGTGTTCTTAAATAGTTTCACACTTGGATCATACGGGGTGCATGCAGGTTTACAATCAAAGTATTTATATTTCTTTAAGATCTTCTTCACATAGTGAGATTGATCCAAAGAAATTCCTTGTTCGGATCTCGTGATCTTGATGCCCAGGATCACGCTTGCTTCTCCGAGGTCTTTCATATCAAAGTTATTGCATAACAATGATTTCATATCATTAATGGCCTGAACGTTTGATCCAAATATAAGTAGATCGTCTACATATAGACATATGATAGTACAAATGCGATTCTCAGATTTGTAATAAACACACTTGTCACTTTCATTCACTTTGTACCCATTAATTATCATTAAGTTATCAAACTTTTCATGCCATTGTTTAGGGGCTTGTTTTAGTCCATACAGAGACTTATCTAACTTACAGACCTTGCTTTCTTGACCTTGGATTACAAACCCTTCTGGTTGTTCCATATAGATTTCTTCTTCTAAGTCACCGTTTAAAAAGGCTGTTTTAACATCCATTTGGTGTACTATTAAGTTATAAATAGCTGCTATTGAAATGAGTACCCTAATGGATGTAATTCTAGTGACCGGAGAAAAGGTGTCGAAGAAATCTATATTTTCTCTTTGTCTAAAACCCTTGGTTACAAGACGAGCCTTGTATTTCTCAATCGTTCCATCAGGTTTTAGTTTCTTTTTCAAAACCCATTTACAACCAATTGGTTTGCAGCCCGGTGGTATGTCTACTAAGTGCCAGGTCTTGTTAGATTCTAGAGAATCTATCTCATCATTAATGGCTTCTTGCCATAAGTCTGCATCCATAGATGACAGTGCTTCTTGAAGATTTATTGGATCTTCTTCTACATTATAGGCCGCATAATCGAGCCCATATTCTTTAGCAACTCTTGCTCTTTTACTTCTTCGAAGTTCTGTTTCTACTTTGTCGCTGCTTTCAGTGCTTTTTATCACAGGAATGTGACTCGATTGTGTGCCCCCACTATTTCTCGATTTGAAGGGAAATTTGTCTTCAAAGAATTCAACATCGTTTGATTCTATGATTACTCTGGCATTTAGGTCATAAAACCTGTATGCCTTACTGTTTGCTGCATACCCAATGAATACGCATTCATAGGCTCTACTAGCGAGTTTAACTCGTTTCGGATCCGGAATTCTGACATAAGCCAGGCAGCCCCAAGTTCTCAAATAAGACAAATTTGGTTGTCTTTTCTTTAATATCTCATAAGGTGAGATCTTATTTTTCGACTTGGGAACTTTATTCAGGACATAGCAAACAGTCAATAAAATTTCCCCCCACCAGTGAGGTGCAGCACCAGAATTTAACATGATTGCAACTACAAGTTCAGTAAGAGTTCTATTCTTTCTTTCTGCTTTACCATTCATTTCAGGAGAGTATGAAGCAGTCGTTTCATGTATAATACCATGTTCAGCATAAAAATCATTAAACAAGCTAGAGTCATATTCGGTTCCCCTATCACTGCGAAGTCTCTTAATCTTCTTGTTAAATTGATTCTCAATTTCAGTTACATACACCTTAAACATGTCAAGCGCTTCACTTTTATTCTTCATTAGATATACATAAGTATAATCAGAGCAATCGTCAATAAAAGTGATAAAATAACGTTTATTATTTCTAGTTAAACTTCCATCTAATTCACATATATCAGAGTGTATAAGATCTAGGGGATCAAATTCTTTTATTATTGATTTATGTGAAGTCTTTGTTATTTTAGCTTGACTGTAAAATTCACATTTATTGGAATCATTAATATTTAGTTTAGGGATTAGGCCTATGTTGCTTGCATTAGAAATGATTCGTTTATTAACGTGACAAAGTCTACCATGCCAAATATTAAAATCACACAAAAAGTAAACAGAAGGAGAAGTTTTATTCAAATCAACATTCAACTTAAACATGCCATCAGTGGCGTACCCTTTTCCCACAAAATTACCATTCTTAGTGATGGTGTACAAATCTGCCCCTAAAGTTTGACTGAACCCAGCCTTATTCAGAAGAAAACCAGAAACAAGATTCTTCCTAATTTCAGGAACATGCATGACGTCCTTCAAGATCAAAGTCTTTCCTGAAGTGAACTTCAGTTCAACATCTCCAATTCCAGCAACATTAGTGGTGTGAGCATCTCCCAACAACACTTTCTTATTTTCAGTATTCATGTATGTCTTGAACATAGCACGATCATAGCAGACATGACGAGTGGCGCCAGTGTCTATCCACCAACCGTCACTTCCACCAACCATGTTGATTTCAGTGATCATGGCAATTAGTTGCTCATCAGTCAGGTTAACCTGTGTATTTGAGCCAGCTGCAGGTTTAGGCCTGCTCCTACATTTCTTTGCCATATGGCCCGGTTTCCCACAATTGTAGCAAGAGAAAACCGGAGCATCATTTCTTTGAGGTGGTGGTTGTTGCCTAGCAAACGGAGCCGATGGGGCCCTAGAGGGATTCCCATTCTTAGTTCGGTTCATAGCACAGCGGTTCTGATTCTTTAAAGGTTTGCCCGTAGGCTTCAGAACCGCACCAAACTTCTTTTTGTTGTCGTAAACAACTAAGACTTCTTCTTTCTGATCTTGTTTCCGAGCCTCCTCTTCAATTCGGAGGCGAGTAATCAGACTCTCGATTGAAAATTCTTTTGTTTTGTGACGAAGTATATTTTTGAAATCTTTCCAACCAGGGGGCAGTTTGTCAATAATTACAGCAATTTGAAATTGTTCATTAAGGGGCATACCTTCTGTAATAATCTCATGAGCAATCTTCTGAATTTCGTGGCTTTGAGTTTCCACCGACTTCTCATCCACCATCTTGTAGTTCAAGTAGCGGCTGACAGAAAATTTCTTCGCACCTGCTTCTTCAGTATCATATTTCCTTTTCAGAGCCTCCCATACCTGTTTAGCAGTTCTGTAGCTACTGTAGTAGTCGTACAGATCATCAGCAAGACTGTTCAGAATGTGATTTTTGCACAGATAATCATTCTCGTGCCGTAAGGAGATTTCTTTTCGGAGCTGTAGATCATTTGCTGCAGAATTAGCTTTTGCAGCATCTGATTCAGCCTTAGCTTTTGTAGCATCTGATTCAGCCTTAGCTTTTGCAGCATCTGATTCAGGCGTTTTGGAAGTCCCGTCTGAATCTGCAAGTGTATTACCATTAGGTAATTCAGATGATGCATAAGGGACAACCGGGATATCCTCAGTCAGAACGTGGGCAACCTTTTTCAGAGTTAAGAAAAATTTCATCTTAGCTTGCCAACGTTTGAAATTGGAACCCTCAAACCTGAAAGGTTTGTCAGAGACCGAAGCGGCCGCAGTAGTACCGATAATTTCCTCAGTAGCCATGGCAGTTATGAAAACGTCTTAAAATTGTTGTTTTCGGATTTGAAATATTGGCACAAGGAAATTATCGGGACGAGTCGCGTACTAGGTCGCTTTCTTTAAGACGTTTCGCCGTACTGCCAAAATATGCAAAGCAGTCGATTTACGACGATGCCTCCAGGATAAAACAGCCCGTTCAAAATTACGATTATCAGTTGCACACTGATAAATCGCTCTAGAAATACACCTTTCTAAATTATCTGGCGAAAATAGCCAGTCCAGTATCTGGCTGAAATAGCCAGTCGAAAAAACCAAGAAAAAAAAATTGTTTAGATGAAGAGAATTAAGGGAGAGAGAGGGAAATCAAAATTCGTGTGAATTTGTGAAATCCGGAGTACTCACTACTGAATTTTTACCCTTTATTTATAGGTAGCTAGTGAGGCTGATATTTCCATTCCTCCAATGTGGGACTAAAATGAATCTTGTCAAATTCACTTTCCAATTCCCATTAATATAATTCCAACATCCAATGTGGGACTAACATGAATCTTTTCAAATTCACTTTCCAATTCCCATTAATATAATTCCAACATCCAATGTGGGACTAAAATGAATCTTTTCAAATTCACTTTCCAATTCCCATTAATATAATTCCAACATCCAATGTGGGACTAAAATGAATCTTTTCAAATTCACTTTTCAATTTCTATTACTATATGTTGCGGTGGAAATAGGATCACAAACTATTAATAAGTTTGAATCGCAATTCAATTCACAACCGCTCTTTGATTTATCCGAAGGAAAAGGTCAAAAGAGGGAAAACCTATTTTTGCATCGTAAACACAATGCGGGGAAAGATCTAGGGTTCGGGGGTTGGTTAAATTTAGGGAAGGTATTAGCACCCTAAACTTCTGTAGTACTCTACAGGAACCTTTTGTTCAAATGTTTACTATTTGCTTTATTTATTTGCTTAAGGTATATGTACAAAGGATTAAAAGTGAGAGAAAAGACCTAGGGGGTTAATTCTAAGTTTACTCGGCAAGACATCGCATCTTGTGCCTACGTATCCTTACGGGAGTGGAATCAGAGTAATCGTAGTTTCCCTCAAAAGGGAGGTTAGAGACTTCTTGACTGTGGTCAAGGTCTCAAGGGGAATAAACGCATCTTATGGACACGCTTACATGGAGTGTAGAAACTCCAAATCTCTACGTTGAAATGTTAAGTTGTAATTAGGGTTAAATTAGGGATTACACGACGGGAAACCCTAAAATGAGCGCGGCGGCTCTTTGACCTAATGCTAGGGGTAAAATTGTAATTTTTCTTGCGGCGAGGCATTTGTGAAAATTAGGGTTTGTAAGAGTTTGAAGGTTTGAGGGTTTATGGACTATTGGCGCGGCGGCCAAACAGTTAGACCTAACCTTCGGATGTGTGCAATGTGATAGAAGTGTGGTGAACGCGTGAGATAATTGAATCATGCAAACAGAGATAATGTCCTAATTTAACCATGCAAGCAGAAATTTAAAGGCAGAATTTAAAGAGCGATTGTTAGGATTCACGAGGTTACATGAGAGGAACAGATACAATATGATAATGAAAAATTTAACCAATGATAAACGAATTTAAAACAATCAGTGGAACAACACAAAACAAGAGGATGTTAGTAGGGTTAGGCATAAATACAGTGGATAATGAGACAGTGCAGAAAAAGATGTGAATTTAGAGTTTTTATTGTTTTGAAAAAAAGATTTTAATTTAATTTATAAAAGAAAGAATAATGTTAGTTTTAAAAAATACTTTAATTTTAATCTTAAAAAAGGTTTCAATTTGTATTAAGAAAAAGTTTTTAATTTTTATTTTTTTAAAAAAGATTTTAAGTTATTTATTAAAAAAAAAAGGTTTTTATTTATTATTATAAAAAAAGGTTTTTATTATTTAAAAAAACAGAGGTTTTTAATTTTATTTTTTTAAAAAAGGATTAATTTATTTATTAAAAAATTTAAATGTTATTTATAAAAAAACAGAAGTTAGCTTTTAAAAAGAGTTTATTGTTTAAAAAAAACAGAAAATAAAAAAATAAAACATCAAACTTAAAACAAATGGGTTGGGCCGGTCATCACCCCCGGACCCAACCCGGTTGGTGTAAAATGCAGCAAAAGGAGATTCTAGGGTTTCGAAACCCTATCTTCCGCGGCGCATGTTTCTTCTCGTCGCTCGATTGCTTCGATTCTCTCTTCGTTCATGTTCTTTCCCTTCGTTTTCTCTCATTTCAAACCTGAAAAGTAAAAAACCACCACATAGTAACCATTAATCATGAGCTTACGTCGTTTTTTGACGGTGATTTTCGCGGAGGTTTACGGTGTTCGATCGTTCGCGATTTATGGGATGATTATGAGGGCGATGATGTGATGAACTGAGCTCCAAAGTACGATTGCCCGTCGAGAGACGAAGGCGATCGTGCAATTCGCTTTGATGGTGGTCGTCTAGGGTTTCGCGACTCTCTTCTTCGTTAGGGTTTCGCGGCCGCTTTTCGCACTCTCCCTCATTAGGGTTTTATCTGAGGTGATATGGTTCCCTTTTATATTCTTCTTGAATGGATTTTGTGGGCTTTGGATCTATGTTTGTCCAACTGATATTGATTTTCTGATTGTGATTTGACTGTCTGATACAATTTCTTTCCTTTTCTGTGTTTGATTGATTGGATTTGATTTTTATTTATTTCTGATGCAGATTTGATCAAATGATGGATTCTCAGATTTTATCAGATGTGGACCCTTGTGATTTGTCTGATATTTGTTATCTCTGATACGATTCACTTTCTGATATCTGTTGGATTTGCTCATGATTTGTTTTCTGATACTGGATTGAATCTAATTTCTTCTGATATGGACTTGACTTGCTGATACGAACTGACTCCATCATGGATTTGGATATCTGTATTTCTGAATTTGTTTTGATTTCATTTGGATAACTGGACTCGTTTGGATTTTGGTTTCCTTTTTCAGATATGGACCAAATTTGGATATGGTTACTTATGCGAACTGGTTTGGACTTGCGAACGGGCTACCCTCTGAGGTATTTCGGCTGTGATATCAAATTGAAACTTGATTTACATTGATGCTTCTGAACTTTTTGATGCAGTGTTTGATGTAGTTTGGCTCTCTGTGATGTCGGACTTGATGCCGTCTTGTCCCTTGATTCGAATTTCTGAACTTAGCCTCGTGGGCAGTCCCTAACTCGAGTAGTCTCTGAATTCTACCACTGTTTGTTTGATTGTAGAAACAATAAGACTGGTTCAGTTTTATGTTTCTATTCAGTTTGGTTATCAGTCTTGGAGCATAAGCTTACTTTTCTTCTTCTTCTTTCAGAACTGATACTTCGTATAGATCAATGCCGCCGAGAAGGTTATACGGTGATGATGACTATTGGTCTAAACCGTCGAGAAATACTGCTGCCATTTGGTTTTGATTGTGTCGCTTTAGCGATGATAACCTTCGGGTCTGAGCGATTGCCTTCTGAACTGCATTTTGAATTGAATTATCTGCTCATATTTTTGTGCAACTTATGGATTCTGTTGTGAGCTGATACCATCTGATTCATGTACTTCAGGTGACGGAAAACGGTTCAGACCCGCCGGCATCCGGGTTTGAACCTGAGTTGGCTAGTGTTTACCTTGGTATCGGTTTGGGATCAAACTTGGCATTCATTTGAAAACAACACCATATTTACTTGATAATGTCCCTTTTTGAGTCCATATCTGCGTAAATCTGTTCGGCTCGAAAAAGCTTCCTTTATCTCTCTCGGTTGTCCCGTACGATAAGAACAGGAATCACCTGATCTGACGCCAATGGCGCGGATCGGTAACGGGGGTAGGACGCAGCTTCGGTTATGCCACTCCCGGCACTCGATGATGACGATGTTCTGAGAGTGTCGAATTCATTTTTCTAACATCTTTCTACTCTGTTCTGTTTTGTCTTTGTTGTGCAGGTTAATCGGAGATTCGTGAAGAAACTCGAAGGAACATCATGAAGAACACTTAGAATTCTTTAGGACTTAGGACTTTTTTAGAGTAGATACTTATTGTAGATGCAATCCTCTTGTAAGCAAATGAACATCTTGAATAAAATTCGAAAGTGTTCTTTCAATTCAATTGTACTTTAATATTTATGAAATAAAATCCAACAAATACTCATGTTTATTTTCTCAATTATAAATTTAAATATCCATGAATAATAATTCACAAATTATTTAAATCCACCTTTGAGTTGTAACTTATGAATACTTATGGATAAAAGTCTCAAAAATATTTAAAACTCCCTTCTCCTTTGCCTTGATCAATTTTATAACTAGTATCCCGCGACATGATTATATCCGAACAAATTTAAACTACAATCCCGTTGATCACATAACTTCTCTGAACAACCTTAACACTATCCACTTTCTTTTCAGCCCAAGCTCCTATCTCCAAAACAAAACACCGAAACAGCCCTGAGTCCAAATACTTCTGACAAGAGTTTCTCAATACCAGTCACAACGTGCCGACACCTTGACATAATCAACCCATGTAAATAAATGCCTCAGGAATAATGTCTCATCTGTCCCAAAATTACGAATTCTGCTTAAAATGACCAAAACGCCCCTAGGGGTAATTCCTGTAAAACAAATCGCACTCAATGATTGGTTAGTGATTAATGGATGCAAAATGAAATGCTATGCGAACTGACTGACTAAAGGTAAGGGAAAAATTTGGGGTATTACACTATAATTATTATAGTTCCAACAAGTATTCCCGTAGTAACGTTACCGTAGTAACGTTACCGTAGTAATGTTCCCGTAAGTTGAAGAAATATTAAGGGTTAATGTTCCCATAGTAACGTTACCGTAGTAATGTTCCCGTAATGATGTTGTTATTATGTCCCTATTTAAGTAAATTATAAGTTGTAATTATATTACCCGTATGAAGGTATATGAAAATGTGTTGAGTTCTTATTTGTAGTAATGATGTTGTCAGTTGTTCTCTGACATGGAAATGCTGTTGAGTTCTCGATTTTAGAGACGAGGTTGTTTTGAATTGTTCTCTGCGAAAATGTGTTAGAGTCTTATTCGTAGGAACGATACTATTGGTAGTTCTCTAATATGAACAGATTGAAGTGGTGAGTACATGATGTATGCGAAATGTGATGTTTCTGTTATGGATAATTGGTTGTAGGCGTGATGCCTTGTTGCACGGTTGTTGCACAGTTGTTGTTGTTGTTGTTGTGTTATAGTCCATAATAGTTGCATCTCATAGCATATCATTTGGCCTGGATTGGCGACGGTTGTGTCTTTAATGACAAAATAAAATGATTGTGGAGAGTTGTCTCCCGAATTATTGTGGAGAGTTGTCTCCCGAATTATTGTGGAGTGTTGTCTCCCGAATTATTATGGAGTGTTTTCTCCCAAAATGGTACCACATGCATATGCACAGTTGAGTCGCATTGTTGAGTTGCGTTGTTGAGTTGTTTTGATGAGTTGCTGAGATATGATGATAATTGTTGTGGTTATGAATAAAGAGTGGTTGTAGTTTATTATTACTAATATTTATGCGAACTGCTGGAGTTATAATGCTGTGATAATATTCTGACATGACTTTTATCATGCCTTATGTTATATTGTTGATATCTCACCCTTTACGTTGTATGTTACCTCCGTTGGTGGTAATTTGCAGGTAACTCGGAAGAAAGTGTCGCTTTATGTTTAAGGTCGTTGGTCGCTCTGATACGTAGCACTCTAGGGGGGGGGATGAACGATTAATGTTATTATTTTAATTGAATTCCTTGTTGCTGAATTTTATTAAGCACTATGGCAAGTAGATTGGTTGTTTCTGATAATGCCAAATGTTGCTTGGATGCATAGTTGTTTTAGTGAGTTGATGCAAGATAATGACTTGCTGAATTTTAATGGAATTTAATTATTACGAATTGTTGGAAGTGTATTATAGCATGTCGTTTTATGATTAAAATCTTAAACAAATTATCTTGTTTGTTCATCCGAATTTTGTGCTACGTATGTTAGTAAATAATCCGTTGCAGGTGTATGTGTTGTGGTGAAGTGTAAAATGTGACACCTCTGATGCGTCTGAGAATTTGAAAGTGTGATGGTCATCACAGCTCCATGACGCTCGTCATGACCGTGACGATCGTCATGAGACTTTATTTGCTGCACTCTGAATTGTTTCTATTGTTTGTCTTATTTTTCCGTGATAGTTTAGTGTGGGGTGTTACATTAACCATTGAATCAATCTTGTAGAGGGTATCAAAAATGATATTATGCAAAAATAATGAGCTCTAAATGTTGAAAATTGAATAAGTTGTAATTCTTGAAAGTTGAGAGAAAAAGTCAGTTGAAAATAGGCAAAATTTCACTAAGTCCACAAATGACCTATAATATCCTAAAACCTTTGATGATCCTCAACGCATAATTATCTCTTGTCATGTAAAGAGAAGTTGAAGAGGATGTTGAGAAGAGTCATATTCAAAAAGAAGCATTAAAAAATACTGAGAATTGAAGGAGTTGTGATCTTTTGAACTTTGACTTGAAATGTTGACTTTTTAGGTCAAACTTCCTTGAATCAATTTGTAAACTTAGACTTTCCTTGTATTTCAGAGCACATGGATAATCATATGAACCCAAAATAATGTGTCCTTGAATGTAATTTTATTAAATTGACCAAATCATGAGGTAACTTATTGATGAAGGCACAAAAATAAACACATGAACCTTTAACTTTTCTTGAGAAACAAGCAACAAAACCTTGAGATATCTTTGATCAAAATGAGATTGAATGATTCTTGAAACATTATACTTTGATATTAGAAGCCATGGTTTTATGAGATAGACCTTGGTAATCAATGGTTAACCACACTTTAACCTTGAGGGAGCAAAATCCTATTTGATGAATGATGCTTGGTGTTTTTGATATAGCACCCTACCTTGCAAAGAAACAAAAGGATACAAGACATATTTTTGGGTACTTTGATTAGTAGTTAGTGAAACATAAAACATATAAACATAAAATAAAAATATACATAAGGAGGTGCCTAATGATCTCTACAAAAGCAAACACAAAGATGATAGGGTAAGAAAGCAACCAAGCTTGTGATCTTGTTTGTATATAAAAATGCAAAAAAGATGATGGGATCTTAGGGTATAACTAGGGAGAGTAATGGTGGTTTTTTGTGAGAGAGAGATTATTGGTTATTTGAGGAAAAAGAGAAATCCCATGCAAACGAGAGAGAATTTCCGGATCCTATGGGACACGTGGCATTATGAGTAGAGAGATGAAATATTTTGATTATTTTTCTGATTTTATTAAAGGAACAAATAAAATAAAATCCCAATTTTATGATTGGTCAATAAGGAAAAGTGAAGATAATGCAGGTAGACCTTTGATTAAATTCGAATCGAAGATCCAGATTAACTCAAAGGAGCACACCTAACTTAAAATGTCAAAGTTTCCCCTTCTAGAAGCTTTAATTAATTTAAATGGGATTAAATCAATTAAAACAACAAAAATTCACAACTTCTTAAATAAATATGATGAAAATAAAATAAAAACATGGAAAATTCTATTTAATTTTTCTGAATATATTGATGAAAGAATAAAAATAAAACGACTGAAAATGAATAAAAGTCGGGCGCAAAAATGCTCATAAAATTAAATCAAATACATTAAAATGATCGGCACAAAATAAAATTCTTAGAAACACACAAATTTTGATTAGATTTTGAAATAAATTTTGACCGGTTAAAAGGCTCAGGCTGATCAAAATGCGACTAAAAAAGTTATTGAAGAATAAAAGAAGTACGTCAGGTTAAATTACATAATCGCAGATTAGTAATATTGATGTTTGCAAGCTTGATTTTGAAACTTTTACCTGCTTATTTTACGTACAGTTTGAGAATGGATTCAATTGGTTTGTCTATAGACTCGAAAATTTATTCTCGCTAACATTTTAGGCATTATGCATGATGAAAGACATGTTATGCTATACAAATGATGCAAAGTAAAAATAAAGTCAGGTGTATGAAAGTTTTAAAAATACCCTGACAAAATTGGGGTATGACAGAGCCACAACCAACTATTCTTGTAGTCGACAACAGTTTTTAGGCATTGTACTTCAGTCAAACTGATCATGGTCTTGAATGTCTTATTCTTCGACAAAAGGAGATTTCAAGGCCAAATTATACTGAGTGTCGAACAGTTCCAAGGCTCCATCTATCATAATCACTGAGAAACCTTTTTTGACCAGTTGTCTAACACTTAGGAGATTGCACTTCTTTCCATGTATATATAGTACATCTTTGATCATAGCTTTTCCACCATTGCTCCTTTGAATAATTATGTCACCAATACCTTTTGCTTACAACGAGCTATTATCAGCAGGTTTTACCTTGCTCTTCTTCGACGAGTCAAAATCGGCTAACCACATTTTTCGACCAGTCATGTGATTCGAGTAACTCGAGTCGAGGAACCAGATCTTGGAGTCAACATGGTCATCTGCAACTGCAGCCATAATTACCATATCTTTAAAATCATCTGAATCTTGGTGTGCAATATTTTCTCCTTTCTTCTTGCATGTTGTTGCTCCCTTGGCTTTGTCGTACCAACAATGCTTAGCCAAATGACCCCATTTTTCACAGTTATAGCACTCCACGCCGTTTTTTCTCTTTGTCTTTCTGATAGAAGTTTCCTTCTCCTCTTTTCGAGGATTTAGAAGCCCTATCATTGACCATATGCTTTTGAGGGTTCAACCAAGAATTTTTGCTCTTAGTCTTGTCTCCTGATAACCATGAAATGTATAGAAATTTTTGAATCGGTACACATGCATTTTTATCCATTTTATGTTTATATGTAATGTTACATTGGTGTTTTGTTTGTGCTACAGATATTTCCCATATAGGAGTTGACCAGAGATAAAATGAAGCAAAATTGGCCAAAAGTGGAGAAAATGACACCTCAGCATGAAGCAATTCAAAAGTGGATATTTTTAGCTTGTGGTGTTTGCCATGGACTTCGTGCCCAGTATTTTAGCAACTGCATGACCTGGTATTCTCCCACTCCCACACCTTTTTCTCAACTGACCTCTACACAAATTCTACAATAGTTCAATAGTTAATACACTATATATAGGCTTAGTTTTTAGGTTTTTCATGTCCAAGTTCTCTAGTATTAAGTAGGCAG
Source organism: Lathyrus sativus (assembly GCA_963859935.3). Taxonomy (NCBI): domain Eukaryota; kingdom Viridiplantae; phylum Streptophyta; class Magnoliopsida; order Fabales; family Fabaceae; genus Lathyrus; species Lathyrus sativus. The sequence goes on along the minus strand of OZ012738.1, from coordinate 678,702,910 downwards.
TTAGTTCACAGTGTAAAAGTACTCAATTGTTCACACTGGGTAATTAGTACACCATTGCTTTACGAATTCAGAGTACTATGCTTGTACTTGGATTGATTGCTATTTAATCTTGCCGCTATTTTAATTCAAAAGTTTTTCGTTCAAGTTCTTCTCTAGTTTCAATTCCCGCACTACATTATTTTTCCGTAAGCATTTACCTTCTTTAATTTCATGCACTTATTTACCTTCAAGTTTTAATATTGTTTTTTAGCTTTTAGTTGTTTAATCCATTCCAATTGTTATTGTTTTTGACTTTAAGTTTCACTTATCATCATCACTTGTTAGTATCACTTATATATATATATATATATATATATATATATATATATATATATATATATATATATATATATATATATATATATATATATATATATATATATATATATATATATATATATTGAATTGGTTTTGACCTACTGTACTTGAAAAATATATATATTGCATGCTAGTTTGTGGTACTACCTTGAATCAACACCAATTTATCATACTCATGCTCTACTTTGTATGAATAATAATAATAATAATAATATGAGTTTTATGTCAATTATGTCGGACTAAATTCCTAGAGTTCGAGATGTAAGGACTATCGTTTCGACGGGACTCGGTAAATTAAATTGACATTGAATTTTTATATTAATCTATTTTCCGGTTCTAATTTTTAGTTTCAAAGTAAAAATGATTTGCGCGAAAGTGAAAGCACTCTGGTACAAGTCAATAGCGTGACAGTGCGAGACTGGTACCCGATCGTAAAAATTAGATATTTAATTTCTAAAAACAGCGACAACGTTTAGTAATTAATTAGGACTTATTCTTTTTTAAAAGTTGTTTCAAAATTGTGACATGTGGAGCAACAACAAAGCATTTATGATTTCAAAACATAACACGAGCTATGTGAAAGTGAGTAGTGTTTTTAAATTAATTTTTCCTTCGAAAAATGTTTCTAATTAAAACATACGCCAAAATTTATTGAGTCTCAAAGGTGCGACTAGAAATTACATTATGGTCTCACTTTTATTGATATTTTCTAAAGCAAATTTAGTTCCAACTTTAATTTTTCTTCATAAAATTCCAAAATATATCCGACTAGCCTTAGATTTACATAGAGATTATAGATAGTGGTAGATTGATTATTGATCTCTGTGAGTTTGACAACTTTTATATTACTTTGATACATTTCGTGCACTTGCGGATAAACTACCACACAAAGCACATCATCTCCTTTGCCTTTGAATTTGTTTGAACCACCGTGCTTCTCCCAAGCCTGAGCCCGTAGTTCTTGTATCGAATCTTGAAACCATTTTCTTTCGACAATCCTAATCTCATGCGCCTTAAAGGAACCAACCAAATCTTCTAGTTTTAGGATTTCAAGTTGTTGGATTCTTGAATAGCTACGATAACGTGATCAAAGTGAGAGGTCAACGTACACATTACCTTCTCAACTATCATCTTATTAGTTAGGGTTTCACCACAATCCTTCATGAGATGGACGAGATTCTGCACCTTTGACACATAGCTTGCAATCTTTTCTTCTTGTCTCATCTGCAGCAATTCATACTGCTGTCGCAAATTCTGCAATTCGACAACTTTGACTTTCTAACCTCCTTCATAGTACTTGACAAGAATATCCCATGCCTCATTCGCCAATTCATCACGAGAGATATTGTTGAAATTCTCTGAATCTACCATCGATTGAATGCAATATGCAACCTTACAATCTTTCTTCTTCGACTCCTTGTTCGTGACTCTCTGAGCATCGGTTGCATTCGCATAAAGCTCAGGGATGCCATTAGTAACCACTTCTAGGGTTTCACGAAAGTCAAACAGAGATTGCATTTGTTTCCTCCATCGGATCCAATTCTTGCCGTCAATAATTTGAAGAGAATTTAGGATGCCATTAGCACCATTCATCTTTACAACGATTGATTAACAACCCACGATTCTGAAAACACGATCACTGACGTGTGACTCTTGAAAACACGATTAAGAATCTAATTGAAACTCTAGATACCTATTTATTAGTGTGTGAGGCACTTTTAGTGAGGAGAGAAAGAGAGAATATGAAAACACAGATTGATATTATTGAATGATTGTGTTACAAAACTAAATTATAAAATATCTATTTATATACATTTACCTGACCGAACTATTAAGTAACACATCTTAAACCTTAATTAAGTTTAAATTTATACCACACAACTTGAATTATATTATATGCAGAATAGGATCATGTTTACTTAGAGAAAAAAAAGAATTTATCACAAAATAAATTCTATTTTCAATTTCTATGTAATATCAATTACTAGTTCAATTATATTGCATAATAAATAATATATTATCTTTGATCATGTATTAATTATTAGTTATATGAAAATGGCACTAGTTTTAAAATTAGTTTTCTACTCTTATTATAAGTGTATAAATGATTAAAAAATTTTGAGAAAACATTTTTGTTTGGTGAATAAGATTAAAAAAATTACAATATTATAAATATATTATATTCAGTACTTGAAATATTTCCGCAGCAGTACCTGCGATTTTACCTGCGCTTTATATTGTAAAATATTATTTCCTACGATAAACATAGTAGCAGCAAATTTCGCAGGAATTCTTAAGACTTTAGCTGCGACCTTAAATTTAAAAGTAAAATATAAAATTCCTGCGGATTTAACTGCGATTTCCTTCGCAGGAATTAGTTATCTATTGAGACCACAAAATTCTCTGAAAATATCACAGGAATTGCTGCGAGATTTGCTGCGGAATTTTCTGCAAACTTTTCTGCAACTTTTGCTGCAAATAGTTTAGTTTATTATTAATTTTTACAATTAATAAATAAAATTATAAAACACATTCGAAGAAAATGTTGTTAAGACATTTTTTAATTTTATATTAAAATTTTGTTTTTCTTAAAAAAAATTTATAATATTAATTGAGATTTTTTTATTTTTTTTTAATTAATTTATTTAATACTTTTTTATCGTTGTATTAAAAAGATAATAAAATAAAATAACCTTTTTACTTTTTTAATCCTTCAACTTATAATTGTTGTATTAAAAAGGTATTAAAAAGGTAATAATACTTTTTGAATCCTTCAACTTATAATTTTTTTTAAATTTAAAATTTAAAAAGGTAATAAAATAACCCTTTTACTCAATTGATAATATATATTTTTATATTATATATAATCCTTTTATTTATTCGGGAAACTTTTGAAGTTATAGTAGTAGACATAATGGTTGCTACAAGAAACTTTTGATTTTCTTAGCTCGACATTTCTTCGGGGAAATACCGAGATATTAAATTTGCTGATGATTACGTATCTGCTATGTCACTTACATTGAAAATCCAAGTTAGTCTTCTTGTTCTGTTGTATGGTGGGACTATAAAGGTACCGTGGTTCAATTGTTTGCTAAAATGACTGAACTAAAAGGGCGAATCTTGTTGCATTTTTCTTTGATAGGGGAAAAAAACTCTTCAAGACAAGTATTAATTTGAATATCTTGATTTGTTACTGTTATCTGGTAATATGTAGGAAGGGTGGATTGTGAGTTTTTATTATTAAGAGTTTGTTTATGTTCTTAGGGGGATATATTTGGTTATTAAAGAAGTGGGGTTGAACATTGCCTTATATTTTGCATTGATGGAAGTTGTTATTGTTGAAATTTGGTTCTGATTTCCAATCCTGGTATATTTATTAATCTAATTTTTTTTCCAGCCTGGTCACTTTAACAGTAACAAATCAAGATATTCAAATTGGTACTTGTCTTGAAGAGTTTTTACTTTATATCAGCTTAGCTGTAAATACATATAATTGTTCTACTTTTGCCTTGCATTTTGCAGTAGAAGAATGGAGGAAGCTGTCATTATTGAACACCAACATAACACTCTGACAAAAGTAGCTGCATAGATATATCAGAAGAAGAAGAAGAGAGGACCATAACTAAAGTATGATACAGAATTCATACTCTTTTTATTATTCTAAGCAGATATAATTTATATAAAGAACCTTGTCTTTCTTCTTTCTAGGCATGCAGCACAGAACTCATTAATCTATTTACCATTCATAAAGCAATTACCAATATTATTTTGTTACTAATATTATTTTGATTTTTCACTCTTATTTTTTAGGTTTTGTATTTCTTTAAATTCTTGCAAGATGAAGTCACTTAAAAAGTCCAAGAAGAAGAATTATGAAAAAAGGTTATATATCTACTCAACATGAAGTCGTCCAACCCCAACCTCTTCCTCATCTTATTCAACCCCAACTTACTCAACCTCAACCCACTCAATCTAAACCCCAACCTATTCCTCATCTCATTCAACCTCAACTCACTCAATATCATACTCAACCTCAACCCCAACCTATTCCACATTAAAGTCGGCCTCAATTCACTCAACTCCGACCACAACCACAACCTATTCCACATCTAATTCGACCTCAACTCACTCGACCACCATCTAGATCTATATCCCAATCGCATTATTCTCAACCTCAACATAATCAACCTCAACCTCAAAATCAACCTCGTCCTCAATCCACCCAATCTCACCCTTTACAAACTCAACCCCAACACAATCAACCTCAACCTCAACCTAATCAACCTCGTCCTCAATCCACCCAATCTCACCCTTTACAAACTCAACCCCAACACAATCAACCTCAATCTCGACCCATCCCTTCTCAACCCAATCAACCTCAATCACAACATCGATCTCGACCCATCCCTTCTCAATTTATGGTCGTTGAAGCCCCATCTTCATCTATCCATGCTAGTGGAGACATCGTTGGAACTAGAATCCCAATAGTTCCCGAAGGTGATGGGTGAGTCTCTTACTCGTATATAATAACTAATAAAAGATACTATATTTTATATGTAACATTACTTTCTCTATTTAAGTAATATTTGTTTTTTTAAATGTCTCTTTTTCAGATTTGATCATCATAAATTGGTAGTTTCAGAAATTGCTCACATCATACGTACTCATTTGAATGAGGGAAAACCGTCATGGAAGAAATTATCAAAAGAGCAACGAGATTCTTTCTTTGATCTATTTAAGGTAATTAAATCTAAAGAGGGGGCTTCATGTTAGAAGCATATTGAAATATTGAGTAATTGATTCATGTTTTTTTGATACAGCAAAAGTTTACCTGGCCACCCGAGCACAAGGTTACAGTGCGGCGCAACTTTGAAAAAATAAGTGCAGCTAAGATGTCTCAATTAATGCAAGATGTTCGGAGAGATTTAAAGTATAGGCCGGAATGGATGGGAGAGGAGGTGTGGAAGAAACTAACGGTACATTGGAATTCCTCCAAGTTCAAAAAAGTATCTGCAACAAATAAAAGAAATCGTTGTTCTATGGATGGTGCATCTCTTCACACTAGAGGATCTATTCCTCATCGTTTGCATTGGAAAAGAATGGTATTATAATTTTTCTTTATATTTCATAAATTAGTATATATATATATATAATAAATGACATTATTATTTTGTAATTGATAGAAAAAGGAAAAGGGCGTCGATCCATCATTGACTGAATTTTATTTTCGCACTCATCAAAAAAAGGATCAAAGTTGAGTGGGTGTTCACGTTGAATCTGCATATGTAAGTATTCCGAATCAATTTCTTAAAGAATGATTCTTAGAAAGTGTAAACCATACCTTCATTCTTTTTCTCTATGTTTTGCAATTTACAATCAAATCAAATAAAAATATGTTGGAGAATATTGAAAGAAATGTTTTAGACTTTAGAGATAGAAAAAGAGTGAGAGAATGAATCTTAGAAATGTGTTATGACAGTTGGGAAATTCATTAGATTTAATGTTAGTTTTGTCAATTACATATAATAGAAATATCATATACTATTGACTTAATATATAAATAAATAATTCTATAATATTCATAATTTTTTTTTAAAACAATTGAAACATTTTACTTATTAGTTTCAATGGATTTAAACAAAAAAACAATTAAAAATATTTAATTACTTCTAGAAAAATGGTATTTTCTTTGCTCATTTATTAAATTTAAAATAATTTAATTTGACTCTAACTATTTTAAAATGATATTATTAATTAAAGTATAAGTAGTCAAAATTATTTATATTTAAAATCATCAAACATAAACGGGTGCAACTAGTCCATATATTTGACACAAATAAAAGAAGAAAAAATATGAATTTTTAGTAATAAAAAAGTATATATATAATTGGAAGAAAAAGTTAAAAATAAATAAAAAGAAAAAGTAAAATATTGAAGCCAAAGAAAGAAAGATTTGACTGGAGTTAATAAAGCGATGTCACAGGCGTTTTACATGCAAGAAAATCACAATGATGAAAAATGTGAAACATTGGGAGAAGAATTAGTAATGACAAGTTCCAAGGATGGATAGAAAATAAAAGTGGGTGGCAAGTTTGGCACTATTGAATGGAAGTTTTGAGCGTTTAGTACTATAAATAAGTTAACAATAAGCGTTTCTTTGCCGTCTTACATTAGTTCCATCTCCTTTCATGGATTTTCTCTTGTCTCTTTCTCTTCACTCCAATCTCCTTCATCAAATCTTTCACTTTTTCTAAACTATATATACACTTATATCTCTCATTTCATACACTACTTCAACAACTCTTGATTCCATTCAATTTCTTTAGAAAAAGTCTGTTTGTTGGTTTTGACGTGTTTGCCTGGCTCCCTGCATGCCATATAAGAGGTTTTTCAAAATGGTTGATCCTCCTTTTACTTGGCGTGAAGGGAGTCATGCAGGCTTGTAACTATTTCGACTCTTAACTGCTAACAGACGTGTTTTCTATCATTAATTGTTAATGTTATTATGATTTGCGTTCACATTTTGTATGTGGTCTTATTAGATTACTACTTTAATTTTCGGTTGAATATATATATTTTTTGATTCTTGAAATTGAGACATATCTTATCACATGTAACTTTCAATGCAGGTCATGGTCAAAGTGTTTGGTCGATGCTTCTACACTACTGGGCCTAAGGAGAAGAGAAATTCTATGATGTTCAAGTTGTTTATTTTTGGTGTAATTCATCTTGGTTTGTACACAATGGATTGAGTCTAATTCGATTACACAAAACGTTGTGGACAAAATTATGGGATAAGATAGAGAGATGGTAATTAGTTAATTTATTTGTAAGGCAATATAGTTACTACACACTCTTGGTTATTATTTTGTAAGAAAATGTTTTTGTTTGATAAATTGTTTATCAATTAATTTGTAAGATAATGAGTTTTTACAATTATGTGTTTGACATTTTTTGTGACTAGTTTTATTTTGCAACAAGTATATGATTTATCGATTTTGAAAATTATGTTGTTTTTCTTTTATGATTTAAAGGTTATTGATTTTATTATTTTTTTAAAAATGTTTCAAATGATCGAGTTTAATTTTAATTTCAAATCTATAAAATTAACTCCACCTGATGTTGGGGGTACTTCCGAATTTTACTTACCCTCTATACTTTTACCATTATATCTTTTGTAATTTTTTATGTTTTTAAAAAATTGTGTGTTTTTTGTATTTTTGAAATTTTTCTGAGATTTTATTGGATTTTTGAAAATTTTCAAAAGTTTTTACCGAATTTTTCTGGGGTTCTATGAACCTTTATTGATTTTTTAAAAAATTACCGGAATTTTTAAATATATTATCAAAATTTTCAAAATCCTATAAATTTTTACGGATATTTCAAATATATTACCTAGTTTTTCAAAAAATACGAGCTTTTATCATATTTTTGAAAAAGTCTGTGAGTTTTTTATCGGATTTTTTAAAAAAATTAAATAATCTTTACCGAATTTTAAAAAAAAATTATGACATTTTATCTAATTTTTGAAAATTATATGAGTTTTTACCGGACTTTTGAATAAATTATGAGTGTTTATTGAATATTTTTAAAAAAATATGAGTTTTTATTGGATTTTTCAAAATACACCACTGAATTTTTCAAAAAGATTATGAGAATTTATCTGATTTTTTAAAATACTTTACTGAAAAATTTCAAAAATATGAGTTTTTATCGGATTTTTCGAAATATCTAATATTATATTATATTTCTTGAAAAATCCAATAGTGTTAATCTCAATTTTTTCCTGTAAAAATAAACTATCATTTTTAAAAATAAATTAAAAACTTACAAAATACACCAGATTTTTTGAATTGAACTATCAAATTTTTCGTTCGTTTTTTTTAATTAAATTTTGACAAAATATTTTTACCATTATAAAAATATATAAGAGTGTCATATCAAATTTAGGATTGGAATAAAAAAAACTATTAATGTTAGAATCAAATTTGAATTATAAACAACTCTTATAACCCAGACTTTATACACTATTAGTTTCAAATAAGTAGGTTAGAGACAGAGTCCAACCTCTCTCTAACTTCCAAGCTGATTACAGGAGCGACTATGAAGTGGAAAAAAGTGGTTAGAAGAGGTGATAGAAAGCCTTTCACGCATATATGAGATGCTTATCCTTCGGGTGGAAAACAAGATTTCATAGCTGGAGTAGAAGCATGTTCTATCTTTTTCTCAGAATTTCCAAACAGAGTAAGAGCTGAAGAGTTATTTAGGATTTTTGGGGAGTTTGGAAGTGTGAAGGAAGTGGTGATACCCTATAAGAGAAACAAATTAGGGAAGCGGTTTTGTTTTGTGAGATTCGTGGAGGTGGAAGATGCAAGATTACTAGTTGTGAAGTTGGACAACATTATTATTGATAACACCAAGATACATGGAAACACTCCAAGGTTTGATAGAATGGTGAAATGGGTAGAGAAGGGAGGCAAGAAGGTTAGTATGAGGATTCGTGGAAGAGAACCTATAGAGGAGGCTTTCAAGAGCAGAAGATCAAGCTATTCGGTGTTTAGAAATGGAGGAAGATCTTTTGTGGACGCAGTGAGCAACCAGTCAACGATAAATGGTCCTAAGAAGACATCTGTTCACTTGCATTTTACTTCATCCACGTCCGACTTGGCAAGACACAAGAAATTGTTTATAGGTTTTGTGATTAATCTGGGTATTGTGTACAACATTCAAAATAGTTTTGTGATAGAGGGTTACTTTTCTATCAAGGTGACCCCCTCTTGGTGCTAATTTGTGTTTGCTGGAAGAGAGCGAGGAAGGTGAAATTAGAGATATCATCCGGGAAGTTGAGTCGTGGTGGAGGTAATGGTTTACGGAGATCAGAGAGTGGAGGGAGAGCGACGTGGACAAGAAGAGAGTAACATGGCTCAAATATTATAGCATTCCATGTCAAGCGTGCTCTTTTTCATTCTTTGAATCATTAGCTAAAATTGTGGGAACCTATGTTAGTGCAGATGAAAACACCCTAAAAGGGGAGTGTATGGACATTACAAGGTTCATGGTTCGTACCCGTTGTGCGGTCGTGTTGAACAAAATATTCAATGTTGAGATCGATGGAGTAGTGTTTAGTATTAAGGTGGTGGAGGATTCTCACGGTCCTTTATGTATCTTAAAGAATGAGCCGAAGAAATATGAGGTAGCCTCTTCCTCTGAGTCAGAAAAAACTTGGAGCAGATTTGAGGGGGACGAAGAAGGTGATGCCTGGAAAATTAACAAAGTTCTCAGGTTTGTGATAAGAGGGGAGGAGGACTTTTCTCTCAGGTCAATCTCGACTCAGAGCCGGAGGTAGCTTAAAAAATTGGAACTGAGGTAAGAGAGAGGCAGGCGAATTATCATGATCTTCAGCTTTCTGGTGACTCTAGAGATAAAGTTTTTGGTTTCGATGCTACTATAATGCCGGCCAAGGCTATTTCTGAAGGTAGATCTTCTCCCCATGCAGGACATGATGGGACCATTTCAGGGGCTTTAAGTGGGGAAGAGGCTTTAAGATATGAGCCTATTTTTAAGATAGATGTGGTGGGGTCTAGTTTGAGAAAGAAAAAAACAAAACATAAGAAAGTGAAATTAAGAAATATGTCTAGTTTTAGTGGGCCTTTAGTAAAAGGAATTCTAAGCCCAGTAAGAGTTTGCTGGCTCAGAACCCTATTATTGGCCCTACACTATCTGAGGACCCAATAGAATAATTTTCACAACCTTCTTTTTATGATGTTCTGAAGGTCCGAAAAGCCAGCTTGTCTCATTCTTCGAAATTGAAATCTAGTTTGGTGGATACTGAGGTTTTTTCTGCAGGTACCATATTATGTTGTGATGCAGCCTCACATTCAGATGTGCGGGCTTGTAATTTTAAGTTCTAGGAGAATTCAGAACCGAATGTTGGAGGCAAGGTGTGGAACGTGATTACAAAACTTGGAATGGTTTCGATGGATAGAGAGAAGGATTACTCTAAGAAAATAGTTGTTATGAAGGCTAGGGACAAAGAGTTATTCAATGGAAAGAAGGCGTTGATTAATGGGTCTTAATGACAGTGGGTTCTTTGAGCATTGGATAAGGGGTTAACTACTCCAAGAGGTAGAGAATTAGTAGTATAATCAATTTCGATAATGCTGATATTTTCTTTATCCAAGAATCGAAATTGAAGGAGGTCGACACCAAAATGATTAGTAGATTATGGATGAGTATGGACGTAGAATGGTCTTTCAGCAACTCTAAAGGTCTTTCTGGCAGCATCATAACTCTGTGGAACGAAGGTAGGATCCAACCTATTCTTACATTTATAGGTGAAGGTTTTCTGGGGGTTAAATTGTTGTGGAAGAATGAACTATTCTTTGTTGTTAACATTTATTTGGCGTGTGACTTGAGGTCGAAATGTAAGATGTGGCGAGATTTAATTTTGTGCAGAAGGAAATTGGTAGATGGTTTTTGGATAATGGGAGGTTATTTTAATTCGGTTGTGGTTGATGCTGAAAGAAAGGGGTTGTCTGACTCTAACAGATCTTTGGAGATGGGAATTTGAATAATTTATCAACGAGATAAATTTAATTGATTTGCCTGTGTCAGGGAGGTGTTTTTTCGTGGTTTAGAAGGGATGGAATATCAATGAGCAGGTTAGATAGGTTTCTTATGGACAACTCTTATCGTAGAAATATGGGGATTGGTTAGTCAAAGTATTGGCATGAGAGACGTTTCTAATCACTCTCCTATTTGGATGAAGATTTCATCTTGTAATTGGGGTCCAAAACCGTTCAAATCGAACGATTGTTGGTTTAAAAACAAGGACTTCACTAAATTTATTGAATAAGAGTGGATGAATTTCAAGGTTGTTGGGAGAAGCGACTTCGTGGTTAAAGAAAAATTGGAGCTTTTGAGAGGTAGCTTGAGAAAATGGAGTAAAAAAATGTTTGTCTGTTTTGATCTCAAAGTAGAATACGAAGTTGAAGTCATTAACAAGGTTGATTATTTACTGGTGGTTGGTTTGGAAGATGATCGCGACTTTCTGAGTCTAACGGTATTAACTGCAAGTGCACAGTCTATCGCGTAGTAATAAGGATATCGATCCTACAGGGACTCGTAATCAAGCTAGTGTTATTGGGTGTTACTATGTTTAGCTAAGGCAGAAGAAGTTTTTAGGAAAATAGATGCAAGGTTATGGTATATAAAGAAAATAAAGGTTATAAGTTTTAAAAATCTCAATAAGGGATACCAGTATGCAATGCCTCAGTTATCAGGGATTCAACAGGTCATCGGTGCTTTTTAGCTTCTGCAATCGCTTTTCAGGAGAAACTATTCGTTTAAAAACCTTTGCCTCACGCTGGTTGTTGACTCTGGTCATAATTCTAAGGAGGAATGTACGTTTTCGCAGTCCCATTCGGGGTTTAAATTACTTTTTGAAAATAAATAATTTCTTATTTCTTTTAAAGCGCTTTCGATGTGTTTAAAATCAATGCCTAGTTTTTACTATCCGGTTCAAACCCCACGCTTTTACGTGCCAGCTCGAACCTTAATAAGTTTCCCACTCTTATGGCAAAACCATTGTAAATAGCTTCTCACTTTCGTGACAAATTTTTATTTAGAAAATTAGATTAAAAAGGCGCATCGGATATTGTCGAATCCCGTCCTACTAATTTGATTACATGCCGATAATATCAGTTTAGCTAGACATGATAATTAATGCAAACGTAAATAAACAATGACAGCAAAATAATATAACATGCATACTGACAGAAATAAGATAATAATTCAATTAATAAAAACCTACAAATTGTACTGATCTTGAATCCCTGAGTAGTCCTCCACAATCTCGGCAGGATTCTACTTTGGCGAAATACAAGCGCAGAATTGAATACAGTATTTGAAATAAAGGAAAGTGGAAAGAAATAACAGCAAGAATGAAAAATAGCTTTAATAGAAATTTTGGCAGCACTTCGATACGTAGAATGCAGCTCCCTTGTTTTGGTCCAACCGCCCTCCTTTTATAGCCGGGGTTGCATAAGGAAATGTCGGAGGAAAATGAGTTGAGGGACAGAAATCTCAGGGAAGTCGTGCCTATATTTCCTTTGCTTCGTGGGCACGTTCAGTTTTGTAACGTTATTATGATATTAGGACCATGACGGTCGTGGCCCTCTTGTGACGATCGTGTTGGTCGTGACGACCGTGGTGCAGTTGTGACGACTGTCAGACTCCCAAAATCTGTTTTTCTGTTCTTTTCTGGCTTTTTCTCGCTTTTTGTTTTCTTCTTGCATGTTTTTCTATGTCTTTCTCATTTTTAGCGTGGGCATGAAATATCTGCAAAAACACTTAGCAAACTTGCGGAATAGTCGGAACTCGGGTTGAAATTATACATTTAACAAATGAAAAATACGGCAATTATAATGTACATTTTCACGTTATCAAACTCCCCTACACTTGAATCCTTTATTTTCCTCAAGCAAATAGTCGGAAATATAGACCAATGCAAACACGTGGCACACCCTTTTTTGTTTTCCAAAATGCTTTTGTGGCGTTTGGTTAGGACGTTAGAGAATCCATTGAAACAACACGTATACAGTAGTGACACAGGATAGTAAGTATGCTCGAAAGCCTCCTTCTTATGCAAGCCCGTTCTAATCATTCTACTGTAGCTCGGTGTAAAGTTTCTCGTATTAAATTTCACCCAGTTTCGTTCTAGCGCAATCACATTAAGCCCCTTGCCTTTACACGCACGTAGTGGAATAATCGGTTAGTGATTTTTTATCCTTCTTAGTAGGGGGTCTGGTGCACGAGTGTGGTACCCCTCTATATATATCCACTTGTAAGTTGCGGGGGATCGAATCGTAATTCACCTTATCAAGTCCATAACCAGGAACCCATGAACCAACTGACAACGGATTTCTTTTTCTTTTACTTTGATTTTTGTTTTTCCGGATTGCAGAAGTGAAAATCACTACATAGTCGCAGAACGATTTCTTTATGATTAGGCATCAATCACTTATTTTCATCTGCTTTCCATGTGGTTTATGCTTAAGACGGTGTTGACTGCTTGTATAAACTACTAGAGGCTACGTTTGGGCTGAAACTTAAGGCTTCGATATAATAGGTATTGAAACAGACTCACATAAGCAGGAGGTCTAAGGTGTCAGGACGGTATTGGTCTTGTTAGAATTTGTTCTCAAGGTTTCCTAACTCGACCTTTATCTCGGCGTGTCAAGTTATGCATCGATCAGGAGTAAGTAAAAAAATTTCGTATAGCTGAATAAAGTGGGGGAATTCCTGTAATGGAGAAAAGTACATATAAAGGCTTGCTTTATTGGATTGAAAATGATGAAAGGGAAAATACATAAAAATTAGAAAAGGGAAATAATGTACCCCTCCCACACTATATCGGACATTGTCCTCAATGTTTCGATATAAATGCGGTAGGGAAGCAACAAAAATACAAATGCGAGAGTACAGAATAAAAAACTAAAACTACTCAGGTCCCTGTCCTCTGCCTCGGGCTCGTCCTCGACCATGTCGTGTCACGTGATCTAGAAGGTCGGTGTGATGGATGTAGTCGTGGAGGTCTTGCACTTGTAGTGTGAGAGCAGTCATCTCATCAACTATGTTGTCGAGTAACTCGCCTTGGGCTACTTGCCCTTGTTGGATTTGCTGAAATAGAGCCATCATCTGGAGATATTGTTCTTGTTGTCGAGCTTCAAGTTGTGCGGCCAGCTGATTTTGTTGCCAAATCCCGCATAGGATTTCTTCATTAGTGGGCTCGGGGTCAGGGCAGCGGCGACGTCTGAAGGAGTACCTTCTTGTGCTGGAGGAGGTTGTCTCTCTTCCTGGGCAGCTCAGTCCATTTCTTCTTCAATATCGTCTGCAGGCGCATTGTCGTCAACATGAGGGGCGGCTGCATTTGCTTCAGGAGTAGCTAAATCAAAGAGCCAATTGGCTCGATTCTGGGGATCAATGCGGGTCCTGCAAGGCATAACAATGTTACAAACCATACGGTTTCGGACCACTGGATGGTACCTGCCGTCTACCCTTACATTGATGAGGTGGGAGGAGCGACAATAGTCGATGTCCAGAAAGACGGGAGGCAGTGATGGGAGATCAGTAAGTCGGTCACCAAGGTTCAGGGACAAAGCAATAGATGTGATAATGCCTCTGAAATAGAAAGGCTTTGAACCGCGGCCACCATTGGCTTGAATATGCGCTAATAGGAACGACGCGGTATTCACATGTTCTGGAGCAAACACACAGTTTAGGAAAAAGAGCTCTTTGGAGTTCACTTTGTGGTTGCTGTCTCTGGCGAAGATAGTGTTCCCAAGTGTTCGATGGAAGTATCGGATGGCGGGGTTGTGAATGTAGGTGGCGTTTAGGTTGTCCCATCTATCAACATTGGTACTGGTTAACTGGTTCTATAGGGCGAATGCGACTTGAAAGAATTGGTCCAGAGGCACTCGGTGGTGGGCATTCTCCCCATGGTTGAAGTTTAGCATCTATGCGATTTGATTATGATTCAATTGATACTCTGTACCGAACATTCGGAAGGTGGCGACACCGGTTAGCTGATTGGTCTCTCCTGACGGCGTGATATAGGCAAAGGAACTCAAGAATTCCAGTGTTAATGCTTCGTACGTAGGTTAGGGAGTAATACAAAGTTGCCAAAGGCCGGCATTTTGAAGCATCCAAGTGACACCGTCGAGCATGCCCAATTCTGTGAGGCAGGCGACATCGACGTATCATGTGGGTTGGACAGAGCGCTGGTGGAAACTAATGTAATTGGTTCTTTGTTGGTCGCCTCGCTCTCCGTCTCTGAAGTTTACTGTTGTGAGATCGGGGAGGTGTCGAATGTGTCTTACCATGGTGCATGCAAAGAGAGAAGTTGGGGCAAGAGAAATGGTACAGATAGGATGAGGATAGTGGAGAAGGGAATGTGTTTTATGTGGAAATGAGGGTTATGGAGATTGGTAGTTGAAAAGTGAATGAGGTTATGGAGAAGTTTGAATGAGAGAAATATGGGTAGTGGGCGGTTTCTAAAGTTAGTGGAAAAGAAGAAAATACTACTTTATGTTGTTATATTAGAATGCACACTCAGGGATCGTGACGGTCGTCATAGACTCGTCACTGCCGTAAGACGCGTGACGATCGTGACCGACACAAATTCTATCCTGTGGCAGAATCTGTTGATAGGGTTCGCTTAGAAATTCAGAAATAGTGAACATCAACTCAGGATATTAATGATGCATAGAAATAAAGAAAATGGAAACTCAAGAAAAACAAGCTTAATTGAAAACTCAGAAAGCATTAACAATTTGTAATTTTGTGATTGTTTAATGAAATACAAAAATGAAACAAAACCAAATAAAACAATATTGTAAAAGTTCTCAAAGGTAGTGAAAAATAAAGTAAAATATCAGTCATTCTGCTTCTTCAAGTTATCAAACGCTTGAGTCATATAGTTGAATTGCTCTACTGCGATGTCCATTAAACTTATCATGTCCAAGTGCAAGGTCTTCAATTCCTCCTTCACTGCTGTAATTTATGTCTTGAACTCGTCCATGGTCTTCAAAATATTACTCAGATGTTCAGCATTCTCATTATGGTCGAGTTCAATGAAGTCATGATAATTAGGAGGGGTCTTAGGGTCAGTTTCAGCATCGGATACGGTGTCCTCATATTACATAT
Source organism: Lathyrus sativus (assembly GCA_963859935.3). Lineage (NCBI taxonomy): Eukaryota > Viridiplantae > Streptophyta > Magnoliopsida > Fabales > Fabaceae > Lathyrus > Lathyrus sativus. The sequence goes on along the minus strand of OZ012738.1, from coordinate 678,686,848 downwards.
AGTCTTGTGGTGTCTCAAGAGGCGATGGGGGATCCATAGGTTCACTTAATTCATATAGCCAGTTATCTTTGTTGCGGATACTTGCATCCTCATGGTTTGTGTCGCTACTGCGAAAATCGGCACCGGCTGAACAGAAGAGTCGCCACCGTGCGTTATTTATCCCAAAGGAGGGAAAGGAAACGCTCGAAGTAAACCTACCGCAAAGACGGGAAAGGAATGGTCATCGCAACCAAATCCTGGATTCGGGAATCGGTTACGCAAGGGGAAGGTATTAGCACCCCTCACGTCCGTCGTACTCGACGGGATCCACGCTTGTTTTCTAGTACGGATTGTTATTCTATCTATTCTACAGGTCTAGGGGTTAAAAGAAAAGAAAATGACTCGGCAAAGTATCACACTTTATGCCTACGTATTCCCGTCTGAAACGAGAAATCAGAGTCAACGTAGTTCGCCTACCTACGGGAAAGGAGGGGAAGGTTGCTCGCTAGGATATCGCATCCTATGCCTACGTACTTTCATACAGCATGAAAGATCAGAGCAAACGTAGTTCGGGCCACGTACGACACAAGTCTGTTTTGATTGCTTTTATCTCCTTCTAAAAAAGGGTTTTTCTGGTTAGCAGTCCAAGCGGACAAAAATGACGTTTTGATGAGTTCACATTCTTTTACGGAAGAAGTGTCTTTTATTGTGTTTGAAATATTTATTGTGTTTTTCTGTTTGTTTTGAGAAAGAAGAGACAGAACTCTAACCTACGGTTGAAAAGGGAATCAAACTAACCTAATGTTATCATGCATGGGTTAAGACCTAATGTCTATCATGCTCCTCTCTTGCGCAGAGAGAAACAGAGATCCTAAGGGATAAACGGAAACAGAAACAATAACATATATACAATAAAGCAGTAAAATGCATGGATGCAGCAATACAAGCGAGGCAAGGGAGTCCCACTCAACCTCGAACCTAGAAAACAACAGGCAAAAGCGAACAAAATTCGCTTTCAACCTAATAGATTAAAGGGTAAACAATACAGTCAGGGAAATTCAAACAATACATCAAGAATTATAAACAGCAAAAGTAAACAGCAAAAGCAATCTTCATCAACATCTGTCTTCAAGTCATCTTCAACCATCTACAGGCTTCAAGCAAGCATCAGTCTTCATCTTCACAGTCTTCAAGCAAGGTCTCTATCTTCAATCTTTCAGGGCTTTTCTTCAAGTCTCACTTTCCAAGATGAGCATCAGTCAACAAGATGAATTGGATGTTAAGCAGTCAGTTGCCTACCAAGGGTGGCCTACTGACTGTTAACATGATACAGACATTTTTCTCTCAAAAGTTCTATCTTTTAAATACATTCACTAATCCTTCCAAAGGAAGGAGGTGGGTATTTAAAAGAGACTTTGAATCATAGAGAAAGAATGGAGGCAAACAAGACCTTCCATGTTTGTGAATCAAGTTGCTATTCTAGAGCTCTACCTAGCTCCTAGATCCTATAACCTTCAACAGCTGCCAGCAAGATATACTCTTCATCAACTTTGAAAATTGATCTTCATTCCTTTTCTTCAATGGGCTTCATCAGCAAAGTCTTCAGCTCAAACCCAAACCCCAAGCAGGCCCAATACCCCACACAGTCAAACAAATAACCCTAGAGAGGGCACACCACACAATCAATCAACTACAAAAACATACTAAAAATATTAATACAATGAGAAAAATTCTAATATTTATTCTAAGGGATCTATTATGCTTACCCTCAATACCCCTATAGTCCCAAGTCCTAATTCAGTCTAAAAACCCAAAAGAAAATTATTTTGTTATACCTATATTATATTCACAATCCTAATTGACTATCCTAATAGTTTCTAACTAAACTACCTAAAATAAATCCTAAAAAATAGTATAAAAATCAGGGGGGGCACCTAATATCTATATCTAGTTATGCTAAAAAGAATGGGATGAAAATCCTAAAGGAAACTCTCAAACTAAATTCAACAAATAGAGGCATCAACTAAAAGATCAATCTAGTAGCAACTTGAAATGGAGAATTTTGGTTCAAACTCTTTTTCCTACCACCATTAACATCAACAATCACCAACCCTTCACCAATGGAGAATGAAATCAATATATAGACTAATTTGGAAGGGTCTAGAATCATCTAGATCAATCTAGTAGCAACTTGAACTTTCATGAAGATATTTTGCATTTCACTTTCCACCACATGAGATATCATGACAAAACCCTTACAACTTGAGTAATTATCTTCATTTTCTCCTTAAGTGGTATTTTGGACAAGATACAAAGCTTAAACACCTTGTTTATGAAGCATTTCCTTGTTTTGGTTTGGTATGCCATTATGCAAGTAAGACTTTTACAAAGCAACCCCAAGATTTAAGCCTCAAATCAAAATTGTGGCTGAACCAATGTTCTTAAAATGTCCTTGGGAGTAAAAATGACCTATCATATGCCATGGTTTGGATTTGGAACTTGGATTTTAGGATTTTCCATTTCACTTGAATTAACTTGTGTCCCATTTTTAGGCTATTTTTATCACTTTTTGCTATGAGCCTTTCCAACATCTCATGACCACCCTACTAGCTTTAAAACATCATTCTAAGAAACTTTTATATTGAAGGTTTTTCCATTTGAAGCTTGGAAGTAGGAGATATGGCCATATGCTTGAAATGACCTATAATGTCCAAATGACCAAAATACCCTTCGCTTGCCAAAGTCATAAGTAGAGTTCCACAAATCCGATGAAGGAATACTATACCTTTCTAGAAAGCTAAGATCATGAGGAACAACTTTCATGTTGACCAGAAATCCATTTGAAAGCTCCTTGAGGGGTAAAAGTTGCTTGGAAGTCAAGTAACTTTCACAGACAAATTTCAGATGCCTCTGACGACCTGTAACTTGCAAGGACCATAACTTGAGTTCTATAAATCTCCTTGATGTCTTCCACCACTCAAATTAAAGGTATTGAGATAATCTACAAGTTTCATTTTGGCCAAGGATCCATTTGAGAATTGCATTTTGAATTATCTTGCTGGGAAGTTTGCCCTAAATCAGGGGATTTTACACAGAAACCCTAATTTAGAAACCTCTCTTCTTCTTGATTTCTCTTGATTTATCCTTGGCACAACACCACTTCTA